>CM022301.1:527774990-528223320 GCA_011799875.1 Thinopyrum elongatum
AAGAGGCGTAGCTGATGACGAAAGTGCTTAAGCATCCGCGCCATGGCGCCAAGCCCCAAACACGATCGTGGGCCTGTTGCAACGAGGCACGCTCGAACGAGGGGATTGACTGGAACTGGACACCTGGCCGCTTGCGGAAGAATCGCCGAAGAAGGCTGCTCAGCATGCGAAGATCCAAGAAGAAATCAATGAGTTCATGGCGGCATGGCAACCCCAAATAATGAATGAATGAAGTATGCGTCGCGAATTACCCCGCCGAAGCCGAATGGCCGCGCGGCTGCCGGGGCCGGCTTTCTGGCTCTGGCCGAGAGCGAACCATTGCCGGTCGGCCGTGGTACTGGTACGGGAAGGGCGCACATCCACACGGCTGCAACAGCAACCAAAAACGAACTCCGCCATCAATGAAGAACCAAGAACCGCACGGATCAGAATCCCAGCGGCGGCCGGAGCATCTTGGGAAGGAACGCACATGGATTGCCCCGCGGCGGCCGGAGCATCCCCTGAATGGCATCTGTGGCCCCTCCTATGAGTCTGGGAAATCCCCTGTACCCCGACCCGCCCCCGGCCCCGCGAGCAGCTGCAAGAAACGAGGTTACAATCCAAAGAAGCGGGCATCAACGCAAACAACCCCATGCTCGTCGTATTCTTCGATTTCTTGGGCACTCACCTCCACCGCTGGGAAGAACCCCGGCGGAGCCTGTATCGCCGCCGTCAGCCCCGCAAGCCCTCGAAGTCCCGCAATGCCGCCGCCGATGGATTAGCCGTCGGCCCTGATGCCTGCGACGATGTACCGGCGAGTTGTCGCCGGCTGTCGCTCCGTCCCCGCAGCCGGATGCCTTGTCCCGTTATGTTGTCGTCGGCCTTCCTTGCCCGCCATCTCGCCTCGTCGAACGGCTTCGCAAGAACGCCCAGATGAATAGGAGAGGGAGGGCGCGGAGGGAAGGAAGCTACGAGAACAATGGGACCGGAGGACGGCGAGGGAAGCTATATAGGCGACGGACAGCGTCTCCCCGCTGTAACCGTTTCAGGAAGCAGAGAGATTCAGGTCGGTTGATTTGGGGGAAGAAGAGAGGAACAGATCAAGAAATGGGCCTAATGCATTTCGGGTAGCCCACAAATGCCCAAATAAGTGGTTTTTTCCAAAGTTTCTGCAAGCCTTGACGGGCAAGTTTCTAACCCCACGACCTGTCGTCGAGATTATGTACAACCTTTTTATTCCTTTGTTCTTCTTCTTTTTCTTTTTCTTTTTCATTTTTCCTTTTCTTTTTCTTTTTTTTTTTTTTTTTCCTTTTTCTACTTCATGAAAAAATTTCACTAATTTATGAATGTTTTTTTCGAATTTGGTGAACTTTTTCTCAAATAACTGAATTTTTCTAATTCATTGATTTTTTTTCAAATCTGATGAACTTTCGAAATCTGGGGAAAATTTTCGAATTAATTAACTTCTTCTTTCAAATTCAATGAATTTTTGCAAATTCGATGACATTTTCAAAAATCTATGATTTTATTTTAAAAAATTGAACTTTTTTCAAAACTGATGAACTTTTTTTTCAAATTTGACGAACTTTTTTTTCAAATTGATGAACTTTTTTCAAATTGATGAACTTTTTTTAAATTTGTGAACTATTTTTTATGTTTGGACTTTCTTACTAAACATTTTGAATTCACTATTTTTTTGAATGTTTTCCCTATTTTTTTCAAAATTCATGGTTGACTGGTCAACCACGATTGAGTGACGAGGTAACCTGGGCCGGCCCAGTTCATGGGCCGTAGGCTCAGCCCCCAAGCCGGCGCTGAGGCGCCCTATAGGGGGCTCCTTTGAAAGAGCTCCTCCTCAGCTCAGTCCCTGTCCCCGCTCAAAACGAAAAAAAAAATCACTGCTGATAGTCATTGGTCGGCCGATAAAATGGGCGACCTATTTGCTCCCAGGGTCCACCCCACCGCACCTCCATGGTTTGCCTAAAAACCGCACCTCCATTGTTCCCTAGGTTAACGGTTGGCCAGGATTTTTGGAAGAAATGAAAAAAAAATCCAAGTTTGAAAAAATCAAATAGGTCATGAATATGAAAAAGTTCATGGTTCAAAAAAAGATAGTGGATTTGAAAAAAATTCCACAAATCCAAAAAAATATATTAAAAAATGTTGATGATTTAAAAAAAGTTCGCAAATTTGAGAAAAAAAGTTCATCGATTTTGCAAAATAAAATTCACCTCCATAAGTGGGGAGGATATAGGTTGTTCGGGGCATGTTGAATGTTGCCCACCCGGACCACCTTTACTTTGTCTTTCTCCATCTCCACCAATCATATGCACGTGCCGAACAATTTAGTGGCACGGCTACGCGGTGAACAAACGAGTGTCAAAATGGATGCGTCTAAACACTGTCCAGGCTGTGTCCATGGACTATGGTAAAATTAGCCTAGTGCAATTATAGATGCTCTATGAGCATCTACAACCAGGGGGCAGCGTCTGGCACAGCAGGCCGGGCAGCCATCTAGGCATGGACGAAAATGCTTAGTTGACTTGTAGCTACATTACGTTGTCACTTTTTGGTTTGGGGGAATGAGAGATTGAGGGTGAGAGAGTTAAAAGTCCACTGCTTAGTTAGAGTGAGGAAGTTTAAGTGGGAAGGGAATGGGAGTTGACGAAGCCATTCCCACCAATTTCTTTCCAGAGATACCCTGTTAATTCGTGAGCAGAGTTTTATCTTACGCTAATTCTCGTCATATACCAACAAGGAATAGGAGTAAAAATCTACTTCCCTGCCTAACCCCACCACAAACACCCTTGTGAAAACCCCATTCCTCTGCTCGAGTGGTTACCAAACACTGGGTGTGGGTCAGCCTAGGGCATCTCTTCTCATGCGCTCGCTCCGCTATATCTATAACCACACATAGCTAATTTGAGTTGCCAATTTTGCGGCGCGGTCAGGCCCGTCCGCGGACGTGACCTGTCTACCCTATATTTCCACCTCCCACGATCATAGTACCCATTTCACGATTGCATTTCCAACAAACATGCAATGACATGATCTACGTACTATATAACTACTAACTCCTACTCCCTCTGTTCCTAAATATAGTTCTTTTAAAGATTTCAATATGGACTACATAGGGAGCAAATGGCTGAATCTACATCCGAAAATACGTCTATATCCATCGTAATCTAGCCATATAGAATCTCTAAAACGACTTATATTTAGGAACGGAGGGAGTACAACTACTTCTTCTTCCTCCTCGTCTGAGATGTGATGAAGTGTGCTGGAGCCGCCAGCCTCCGCGTCATTGGCTGTGCACAAAGCGGCTCCTTGTACGTCTCCGCTCGTACCTATATTTTTTGATTATTTCATGCCAATATTATACAACTTCACATACTTTTAGCAATCACTTTTATATGATTTATTGGACTAACCTATTGATCCAGTGCCCAGTGCCAGTTCATGTTTGTTGCATGTTTTTTGTTTCACAGAATATCCATATCAAACGAAGTCCAACCGCGATCAAATTTACGAAGAAATAATTTTTGGATATATGTGATTTTTGAGAAATGGAATCAACGCTAACGGAGCCCACGCCTCCACAACCCACCAGGGCCGACGGCACCCCCTGGCGCACCCACGTCTTATCCCTCTCCCTCCGTAAGTCGGTTGGGCCCTTCTTCGGGCGCAAGAAAGATAATTTATGGAAAAAATTTGTGTAAAATTTTTAGCGCAATCGGAGTTACGATCTCCGAATTTAAGAAACGGTGAACGGCCAAAAATAGAACGCAAAACAGAAGAAAACAGAGAGACAGATACCATCTCGGAGGGGCTCCCGCCCCTCCGCCGCCATGGAGGCCATGGACCAGAGGGGAACTCTCCTCCCATCTAGGGGGAGGCCAAGAGAAGAAGGAGGGGGCTCTCTCCCTTCTCTCCCGGTGGCGCCGAGTGCCACCGGGACAAGGATCATGACGGCGATCTACATAACAATCTTGCTACCGTCAACACCAAAATTGAGATGGCACATACAACATTTCCTTAGAACGGCACGAAATATCGCATATAGGTAGGTATGGTGGACCTTATGGCAAAACTGGTTTAGGATTTTGGATGCACAAGTGTGTCATACTTATTGCAAATGAAGGCTAGCAAAAGATTGAGAAGCATCCACCCAAGAAACGAAAATCTCATAAGCGCCATTATCATAACTAACACCGAATAATGCACCCACAAGTAGGATATAATTTCATTGCATAACTATGACTTTCGTGCTTGCATAGGGAATCACAACCTTAACATCAATATTCTTACTAAAGCATAATTATTCATCAACATGACTCACATATTATATCATCATATCGCAAAACATTACAAGGAATCAAGTTTATTTTGTCCAATGATCTTCATGAAGTTTTTATATATCCCTCTTGAATATCTATCACTTTGGGATGTGACGACCCCGCGTGCTTAATCGTGCACTAATCATACACGCAATGCGCACGATCAAGCCTAAGGACTCATTGAAGATATCACAATACAACTCTAAAACATAAATAAAGTCATACAAGCTTTATATTACAAGCCAGGGCCTCGAGGGCTCGAATACATGCTCGAGGCATACAAGCGTCAGCGGAAGCATCAATATCTGAGTACAGTAATATTACAGAGATGAGATAACCTTCACAGAGGCGGGCAAAATAAAAACTACGATCGAAAGGCGTAGGCCTCCTGCCCTGGACCCTTCATCCTACTCCTGGTCGTCAGTCGGCTCCTCGTAGTATTAGTAGTACTTCGCCAGGCGGTAGTGTACTGGTCATCGATGGGGGCATCTGGCTCAGGGGCTCCGACGTCTGGTGGCATCAAATGTATGGGAAAAAGAAAATAAGCAAACGTGAGTACTCATCCGAAGACTCAGCAAGCAAGGATCTACACTACATATGCAACATTTTCAAAAGGGGGCTGTATATGTGGACTGGGCTGCAGAAATGCCAGAAATAGAGGGGAAAGCCTAGTCCTATCGAAGACTAGCTCTTCTCAACATCTTCAGCAGTCTTTCAGCATTAGAGAGAGCAGATTATCATAAAGTAAAGTAGTAGTAATATCATCAACCTCAGCCTGAGATCCTTTCTTGACTCCCTGCGAGAAAGCAATCCCAGAGCCGTACTATCCAGTTCTCATTACATGTTCTAGTTGTACCGATCGGATACAATTCCGAGAGTCCGTAACCGTAGGACAGGCTATCGATAGATAAGTTCTTCCCTGCAGGGTGCACCATTTACCCACCACGCTCGCTTAGCTCCGGCCGGACACACTTTTCTGGGTCATGCCCGGCCTCGGCCAAACGATACGCCGCAACCCGACCGAATACTTAACAGAGAGGTCAGCACGCCGGACTAACCTATGCCCCCAGGGGTCTTGGGCGCATCCGCCCCGGAACTCCTGCACCTTTACGTGCACCGCCGGTGAGCAGACCTAGCAACCCTTATACAAGTGCGGTTGCGTTCCCAGTCCAACCCAGCTGTGCCGCTCAGTTGCTGACGTCTATTAAGCTCCGACTGAAGTATACGACCAGAACGCCCATACTATGCCCACGTGACGGTTAGTGGCTATCAGGCCAGAGGCCCTCGGATCAAATATCCAAACCGTTAGTGGCTTAGGATCGCGCGGAAAGAGCAGAGACTCACGATCGATGTGACCCCCTCGCCCCGTCTCGAGGACTTGCGGCAAGGCTAAAATGCCCGCCCACGCCTCGTTTACTCTCGGCGGCACCATCCAGGTCAACCCGACTCCACATCACTTCGCAATATGCTCGCGCGGGTACCCCTCAGGGCCGACCCGTCTTTAGTAACATGGTTCAGTGCAGTCATAAATCAATAGTAACTGTGTGTCTAAAATCAATAGTAACTGTGTGCCCACCTGATGTTATCGTCAAGGTGAACGAAGGAGGAATCACCCTCGGAGGTCCACACTTGAGAAGTTGCTCGACGACGTCGTTATCGGGGGTGGTGTAGGAGGAATCACCCTCGCTTACCACGACCGATTAACTAACCTAACAAAGGTTAACATCAGAAATGCTGACGAGGTACACACACCCTCGGCACTCGACGTAACCCAACAGTGTCGGCAACTAAGGAGAAGTGATGTGCGGTGCCAGGGTCTGGTCTTCAATCCCGATAATCGGGTCTTCTGATATCCAGCGGGGCAGTCGGGATCAAGTGGGGGGTCTCTGTTGGTTTCTCCCCGCCTATACTAAGCAGTCTAGGATAACCAGTAAGGTCAAGGCAGGTTACAATAAAACAGGCTATGCAGCAGATATAGGAAAGCAGTAGCAGTAGCAATTCTAATGCAAGCATAAGAGAGAAGAATAGGCGATATAGGCATGTTCAAATGGGGGTGCTTGCCTGTTTGCTCTGGGGCAAAGGCAGGTCGTCGGTGGTGTCGTCGGGGACGTAGTCGTACTCCGAGCTGCGTCTGCCTCGGGAGCTACGTCAACGTCGGGGTCTACCGAGAGAGAAGAGGGGGAGAAACAGTAACATAATGCAAACAGATGCAACCAATGTGCGTGTGATGCTATGATGTAGTGCAGGGTTGCCTAAATATGCATCTAAGTCATTTTAGTTTTTTTTAGAATTAATCGGAATTTATTAACCGAGGTGGGTGCACTATTCATCTGCCGGATTCGGGTCCGGATTACGAGTTCTTCTACGTAGGGGGTTCCATAAATAACGGACATCACATTAGACTCGTCTCGTCGTTCTGAGCAAGTTTCATGTTTTAACTTTTTCGATCTGAGCTACGGTTTAAAATTATGAATTTTTAAGATTATTTGAATTTCTGGAATTTATTTATTTCAACAGAAAATGAATTATGACATCAGCACGAGGTATGCTGACATCAGCAGTCAACAGTCGGCTGACCAGTCAAACCTGACATGTGGGTCCAGTGGGACCCACATGTCAGTCTCTGCTTGACTAACAGTGGATTTATTTAATTAGCAGGGTTAATTAGGGAGTGGCCCCATCTGTCAGTGAGACATTTAGATTACTAATTGATTTTTATTATTAAAACGTTTTAACTAATTAACTGGGCGGTGGGCCCCTGCCTGTCAGCGACACGGGCCGCCACGTCAGCGCGTTGACTGGTCAACCATCAACGGGGGCCGGCGGGGCCCACTGGCAGCGTCACTGGGGTGGCCCCAGGCCTGTCCACGTCAGCTGGGTCGCCGAGGTTGCTCCGGCGACCATTCTAGCGGCGGTTTCTCGCCGGAGCTCATCGAAAATGCCCCAGGGCTCGGTTCGAGCCGTAGCTAGGCGCGTTCGATGCTAGGGGACTCCCCGTCGAGTGGGAAGGTCTCGTCGCCAAATCGACCGATGTCGTCGACGGTGAGCTCGCGGCGGCGCCGGAGTTCGGGACTGCGCGGTTACGGCACAACGGTTCATGACAGGAGAGCTAGAGGGCTCGCCGAGTTCTACGAGCGTGCTGAGCACGATACCGGCTCAGCTAAGCTTGGCGGCGCGTGTGGCTACGGCGGTGAGCTCGTCGCGGCACGGACTCGGGCTCCTCGAGCGCGGCCTCTACGGCGACGAGAGGTGCGGATCGAAGAGGGAGAGATGGAGTGGAGCTCACCGGTGGCTATGAAAAGCCGGGCACAGTTTAGGAGCAGCACGACGCCGGAATCCGGAGAAATCGCCGGTGACGGGGAGGAAAAGGGGTGATGACGTGCGGCTCTGCGGAGCCTCCCCGCCTCCACCCTGGTCGGAGCGACAGGAGTCAAGGACGGAAGAGCTCGCAGGCGTGTTGGCTGAGCTCGGGGGTCGACGGTGGCTCCGTTTACGGCAGAGCCACCGACGGAGGCCTCGGCTGGCGCATCTGGGGGAGAGGAAGAGATATGCACGATGTGAGGAAATATGGCGGAGAGAGGCCAAGCTCCTCCTTATCCTCTCGCCTGGCCTGCGCGTCGCACTGTCGCGCCGGAGCGGTGACTCCGTCTGACCACGGCGTCCGACACGCGATGGAAAGGACACGACTGTGGCGAGATTGGCTGGGCTACGGGCCTCCAGGCACTGTGCACTTAGGCTAGTGCACAGTGGCCTTACTTATTCTTTCCTTTCTGTTTTTCTTCTTTATGTCTTTTTGTTTTAATAATAGTTAAGCCTTTTGCTATTTTGTAAATATGGACTAGGCCCAAATATTGCAGTGCAATATTAGCTCTCACCAAAAGTTGGTTTGGGCGATAAAGATTTTGTTTGGATTTGAAATGATTTTAAATGGATTAAATTGGCTGTTTTGTTGCTGTTGTCAATTTGTTAGAGCCATTCACAGATCCAAGTATCATTGTTTATTATTTGGGTGCTCCTGGAATATCTGTCACTAATGAACATTTTCCCAACACATGTTTGATCAACTTCATATTTCACTTTTGAATTTGAATGATTTTTTGAATGGGGTTTGAATTATTTGGTTAACCACTATATTAGCACTGCAAATGATATTGACTTGGCAAGATTAAGCAGTTGATCATAATGGCTATTACACACAGGGGTGTTACATGGACCTATTTTAATGTGTTGCTTTTGATAGCCAAACAAATCTAAGTGAGACATGAGCATAAAAATTTTCTTCTCTCAAATATATAAGTGAAGCATGAGAGCATTCTTCAAAATTACTAACTTCTCAAATAAATCTAAGTGAAGCATGAGAGCATTTCTTCAAAATATTAAAGCACACCATGTCCAAAAAGATATAAGTGAAGCACTATGAGCAATTCCATACTCATGAAGATTTAAGTGAAGCATAGAGAGCATTCTAAACAATCATAGCATAGTTTTGGATCTCTCAAATAGGTGTGTCCAGCAAGGATACTTGACTAAAAATAAAAAGTAAAACAAGCAAAGAATCAAATCATACAACCGCTCCAAGCAAAACTCATGATATGTGACGAATAAAATATAGCTCCAAGTAAATACCGATGGTCGTTAGAAGAAAGAGGGGATTCCACTCGGGCATCCCCAAGCTTAGTTGCTTGCTTCTCTTTTAGATAATAGCTTGAGATGACATGGGCATCCCCAAGCTTAGTCTCTTATTACTCTTTATTCCTTCATCCATCGTGATCTCACCCAAACTTGAAAACTTCAATCACACAAACTCAACAAAACCTTCGTGAGATCCGTTAGTATAAGAAAACTAATCTTTACTTTAAGACTGTAGAAACCCATTCAAATTTTGTTATTGCATATATATACTACTGCTATTCTAACTTTATCATGGCTTATACCTCCAAATACAACCCATAGATTCATCAAATAAGCACACAAGCAAGAAAACAAATCTGTAAAAAACAGACAGTCTATATAAATAGCGAACGTTCTCTCACTTAATGTAACTCCAAAAACCTCTGAAATTAGGAAAACGTAGGAAATTTTCATATAAATATTTTGTAAAAAAATAGAATTTCCTGTCCCACCTGTGAATTTAATAATTATTTTACTGGACGCAAAAGTTTCTATTTTCCAACAAGATCAAATCAACTATCACCCAACATGATCCCAAAGGCTTTACTTGGACTAACACTAATTAAAACATAAAAACAACAATCGTAACAGTAGCATAATTGTGCAAACACTCAAGAATAGAAAGAAAAGATAAAATCATTTATTCATTGGGTTGCTCCCCCAAGCGCTAATCCAGTTTATGCCCTTAGCTAGGCATAATCAAAGATCTAAGTCTTGTCATCTTTATTTCTAGATCCGTAAGATGCCCTCATGATTGATTCTATTAGTGGATTAATTCTTTGTTCTAGGTAGTGTTCCATATCCTTTTCTCAAGGAAATTGGAATTTGATGTTCCCTTCTTTCATATCAATCACTCCGGCACCTATAGTTGCGTAAAATGGTCTACCAAGAATATTGGACAGACGGATTGCAATCATATCAAGAACAATAAAATCTATGGGCACATAATTTTCCTATTTGCAAGGATAGAATAATCATATTCTTCCATAGGCTTTTTATAGTAGAATCCCCAAGTGCAATTTAAAGAACATTCTTCAATATCGGTAAGACCAAGCACCTCACATAAGGATTTCGGAATTGTTAGAAACACTAGCACCCAAGTCACGTAAAGCAACACTCATATTTTTAATCTGACTTTGATAGTAGGTTCCCATTCATCATGTATTTTCTAGGAATTGACATCTCTAATTCCAACTTTTTCTTCAAAGCTTTCATCATAGCATGAACGATATGTTTAGTAAAAGCTTTATTTTGTTCATAGCATGGGGGAATTTATCATGGATTGCAACAGAGAATACAATCAATAAAAGAGCAATTATCATACTTAAAGTCTTTGTAATCCAAAAGAGTGGACCATCACTAGTTAGTTTTGATCTCTCCAAACCCACTTTCATCATTCTCTCAACAAGATTTTCACACCCTCCAAATTAATCGGGACGCCTCAGCTAAAGTTGACTCTTCTTCAGTCCCTTTATCATCAATCTTAATTTTACTAAACAGACAATCATAGAAGAAACACCAATCACTTTAATATTCTTCATCATTTTTATGAAAGCAATCACTAGAAAACGCTTTTTCCTCAAAATTCTCTTTTAGCTCTAAGCATAGCGCTTCTTTCTTACTTTCATCCACAGAAACATATAAAGATTAATTGATTCCTCAACCTTAGGCACAAAATTTTCATCTTGAGATTTTCTACATCATGAGAAATTCTATCAAGCTTCTAGACATATCATCAATTTTACTTAACTTTTATTCTATCATAGTATTAAAATTTCTTTTGAGCATTGATAAATTCTTTAATATTATTCTCAAGATCAGAGGGTGTTCCTATTATTATTATAAGAAGGATTACCAATAACTTACCCATAATTATTAGAGGCTTTCCCGAAAAGGTGTAGGATTAAAATTACCTCTTAAGTATTGTTATTGAAATTGTTTCGCGAGACAAAATTTACTTCTACGGCATCACAATTTTGCTCAATCAAAGTAGACAAGCACATCATTAAGATCAATAGAGCATTTTATTGGAAACCACTTCATAACGAGCATCAAACTTTTCACTCAAAGAATTTATTTCTTCTACCGAATTAACCTTTTTACTATGGAGCTCTTTCAGTATGCCATTGTGAATAATTTGGCCATAATATTATCAAGATTTAGTAGCTTCACCCAAAGTAAATCTCCATAAATCCCACCGCGCGCGGAATCTAAAAGATATCTAGAAACAAAATTCATCCCTATAAAAAAAATTGTATGGTCATCCAAAGATTTACACCATGAGTAGAATAATTTCTGAGCACAATTTCATTCTTTCCCAAGATTGCGCAACTGTTCATGCTCAAGTTGCTTAAAATTCATGATTTGCGTCCTAAGGGAAATAATTTTCGCGGGAGGAAAATACTTAGTAATAAAAGCATCTTTGCACTTATCCCAAGAATGATACTATTGCGAGGCAAAGCAAAAAACCAAAGTTTGCCGATCTCGCAAAGAAACGGGAATAATTTCAACTTCACTATCATTGTCCACAATCTTTTTTCTTTTGCATATTGCATAATTCCAACGAATGTGTTAAGATGGGACGCGGCATCTCACTAGGAGTACCGGGAAATTGATCTTTCATAACAAGATTCAACAAAGGCATTAATATCACAGACTCCGCACTAGTGCGGAGGAGCAATCGCATTGTTGTTGGTATTGGAGAAATCACACAACTTGGTGTTCTCTTGAGTCATCGTGACTACGCAACAAGATTGCACTGAAAACAGATCTGTCGGAAAATGGCGAATGAAAAAGAGGGCGAATAAAACGAAATGTTTGTGAAGTGGGGGAGATGAAAACGAGAGGCATATGGCAATATGGAATTGCAAGGAGATGAGATTTGTGATTTGGAACCTGATAGAGTTGATGATGTCTTCCCGGCAACGGCGCTCGAAATTCCTTTTGATTCGCTTGAACTACGTCGTTTTCCCAAAGAGGAAGGGATGGATGCAGCACCAACTCACGGTAGTATTTCCTCAGTGATGAACCAAGGTTATCGAACCGTAGGAGAACCACGCAACACTACTGAACGGCACCTGCACACAAAGAATAAATACTTGCAACCCTCGACGTAAAAGAGGGGTTGTCAATCTCCCAGGTAAAGAGATAGATAACTTTTATGTAGATCGGATAATAAATAATCTCGCGGGAACACGAGATAAATAAATACAATAAATTGCAAAAGAATATTTTTGTGTTTTTGGATGAATCACTGGTACACAGAGGGTGCTGTACCAACGTGTTTTTAACCCTTTCCTCGCGACGGCATTTGAACCGTCGCCAGTGAGTGTGGGCAATAGGGGGTCCTTCCCACATACCAGAAACCAGTCGGGGATAGGGAGTCCTTGATGCATACAGTTGTCCCTATATATACCGTTCTCTGATATCTCGATATCCCAAATGCTTCATCCTTACTACTCTTTGTGCTCGCATTGCCATCGCAGTCGGAGTTTTGTGGTTTTACCTAAACCAGGCAAGATTCCATCCAGGCACAGAGTTTTCCCAGGCACGTACCAAACTGCTCTACGTTTTACGATGCCTGGCACATCACAAACAGTTCTTATTATAAACCATGTACGATAGGTAGACAATACCCACATTTAGTTTCCCGCACCGTATGGTTGATAGTGTCTGACATCACAAGGCGCTTTGCAAACGGCACTGTGTGCAAATTGTTACACATGTTTTCCTCTCCTTGAACCTATCGATTATGATGTATCGCACACGCTGTGCTTTTATTGACCGTGTGCGCCGTAATGAGCCTGCACACGTAATTTCATCACCCTAATTTAATTGCTGCTATTTAAAATTGTAGCCTAATTTGAACTTGAAAGTAGGACTGTAGCTTTCATTCATCTCCATCAGGTTCAAACAACCAATGCATTATTCGATTCACAGGTCAATATGTTTAGAATTCCCATAAGCACCATAAAGAATGATGAACCAGGGTTTCTATACTTGTACTATACAGATGGTAAAGAAAGAGGCGACAGACATTCTGGTTGCTGAACAGGTGAAGCGGATGGCCCTAGTTGTGCTCTCCTGGATGCAGAAGGCACGCACGACTCTAGTCCAACCCCTGTGATGGCCGGCCGCCAGTCCATGTAGTTTTGAGAGGTATCTTGAGTGAACTGCTTTCAGATCCACTGCACGGAAAAAGATTCAGACATTGTCATCTAACACAACTCATTATGGGCAGTAAAAAGAAGGCTACAGAGTTCTTACTTACCATCCTGCAGTTCACTTTTTCTTTGCATAAAGTGTAAACAATCTGTTTCGATTGACTTTTTGACCCATTTTCAATAACATCTTTATCAGTTTCCTCACTTGATGCTGGTTCATGAATATCTCATTGCCCCAACTACAGAAAGGGTCGAAGTGTGGGATCTTTGGCAATGACATCTATACCTAAAAGCACCAAGTTAATATTAGAACTAACAACAATTGCAAAATAGTGTAGTACAACACACCCTCCATCCCATTATATAAGATTTTATTACATGTATATCTAGACATCATCAGAACATTAAGGTAACACTCTTCTTGTTTGCTATGTAGCCTGGGATTGCATATTTAGTCATTTAGTACAAGCATGTTGCTTAGCCTCAGATATATTAATATGGCCCTAGTTAGCCTACTGATAAATAGGTTACAGATATATTCAGTTGAAATGTCCGATTCGACGATTAATCCCTTATCAGCCCCCAGGCTATATGGTACCAGCTACCGATATCCTGAACATTGAGTACATATAAGCAATGCGATGAAACTAATCTCGATGGAAAACAGCACTGTTCTCAATATTGTCTCTGTATGAGTACATATAAAGGCATGTTAAGCACAACAGGCTAAACATCAACCAAATATATCCATGGTAGACAACATAATCTACAAGTGATAGCTTCAGTGTGCAGGCTTAAGCATGCTAGTTAAGCAAAACAAGAAGTGAAAAGGTGTGTTAACTGCATCAGGCATAACATTTAAAAACAAGCAAATAGTCATTCAAACTGGTATTGTGCAGGTCTAAAGTACACTAGTTATTGTTAAAAAAACAAGAAGGCATGTTAACTGCAACATTCTTAACAACAACCAAATATCGTAATTCTTAGTGGTATTGTTGAAACTGTTATTGATGAAATTGAACTGCACGGCAAATAGTTGCACATATACAGCATCACATTGTGAAGAACTGAAATAAACAAGGCATAAGGCCATCTCTAGTCGATCCTTTAAAAGTTAACGGACTAAAACCCTTAGTGGATATATATATACTCCAGCAATTTTTGGCCGTTTCTGGTCGATCCCCTAAACTTAACGTTGTAAACTTCAATTTGATCAAGTTTAAAGCAGGTTCAACCGAAAGTAGCATGCATTCAAACCTAAACATAGATAGTTTTGCATAACCAAACATAAAAAATAAATTTAAACTAAGCTAAACTACTTTCGGTCGAAGTGGAGGTCGAGCCAATCCTTCCTCGTCAGGTACGGTGTGCCGCGAGCCGGGTCCGGGCCAGTGCTGTCATCGGGGTCGTTGGGGAAGACACTCATCCACTTGTCGACGTCAATCTCCTCGTCCTCGCAGCCCACCTCGATGCCCTCCGTGCCGCCGTCCTCGCCGCCTTCGACCTCGTCATCGGAGGAGAGCACGATAACCTCGCCGCCCTCCGCGCCGGCAAAGATCACCCGCTCCGCCTCCACGAGCTCCGGTTGCTACCGGCGGAGCTCTTGTATGTAGGCCTCGTCGGCGGCCTCGGCCTTGACGTGCTCCCACGCCTCGCGGTCCTCCCGCGCCATAGCCGAGCTCACCACCCCTAGCTCCGGCGGAACGAGGTCGACCGGACATGTGCCGAAGGGGAAATTGAGCCTAGCCGCCGCGCCGTGGTAGCGGACCTGCCAGCAGTCGTACTCCATGGCCGCGAGCTCAGCCGTGTGGAAGCTACCGAGCCACCGGCGGGTGTGGGTCTCCCGATCCGTAATCTCAGCGACCCACGTCCCCCACCGCCGCTGCCGGACCCCGAGGTAGGACCTCGTCGGCGGTCGGGCCCGAGGGAGGACGGGGAAGTCCTTGAACCGGCGTAGGGGCGCGGCGGCGGGCGGATCGAGCGACCGGTGATGGCGGATCGATAAAGAGCCCGCGGAGGACGACGGGGTCACCTCGGCGGCCACCTCGCCGGCGTCGGGCGAAGAGGCCGCGATAAACCTCTTTTTGGCCATTGGCTCCTCGAGCTGCCCGGCACACAGGCAGAGGTTGAGGATGGCGGCGGCGATGGCGGCGACCTACCAATGGTTTCGAGCGAGGGAGGGGTGGTGTGTGTCCATGTGAGCGGAGGTTTTGGGGAGTGTGTGGTGTGTGTGGAGGGAGGGCAAGGTGGTGTTTGAGGAAATACCACGGCAACTAAAATTTTTACTAGGCGGGAGTAACAAGGCGGGGCTACTGAAAATTTGGATCAAGGGCGAGCAGATATTTTTGAGATTGCGAGGGATGCAGAGGCAGGAGTAAAATGCCGGGGCAACTGAAAATTTGAATAAAGGGCGAGCAGATATCTTTGAGATTGCGAGGGATGCAGAGGCGGGAGTAACAAGGCGGGGCAACTGAAAATTTGAATCAAGGGCGAGCAGATATTTTTGAGATTGCGAGGGATGCAGAGGCGGGAGTACAATGCCGGGGCTACTGAAAATTTGAATCAAGGGACTAAAGCAGAGCGGGAGTAACAGACATCGAACACGGTCCGCACATACTAATCATGTGCTATCAAACATTAAAACCTTCCAGGCGGTAGATATTTTCGAGATTACGAGGCAGTAGATATTTTCGAGACCGGGAGGCAAGCCTCGTGGAGTCCAATCTACTGTGCTGATGTGAGGGACTGTAGGGCACGGGCGTGGCACACGGGTAGTCTGATCGAACCGTGTCTGTTGCGTACCCAATCGCAGACGGTTTCTACATCCAACTCGTGTGCTGTTTATAAATTTGGCAAAAAGAATAACACGGGAGAGGGTCAGAACACGAACACACTTGCATGTGGACCAAATATATGTATGAAAAGGGTGGTTTGATGTTCGAATACCCAATGCACAACTTTGATGTGGCACCTGTCGCACAAAAGCACAGTATTGCTAGTCAGCCACCCCCTACGAACCCCACTTCGTGTCGGTGGCAAGGGAATCCTAGCTACGAATGCATGCCCCCAAATAGCTAGGTCTGAAATCTTGCCCTACTGTAACACAAAACCTATAGGCGTCCATCATATATATATGGTCAAACTTCCCCTTTCGCTTCCCGACAAAGGTGGACTGTGTGCCGACCCACAAATGTGTGCTTGTGGCGCGAGATGGGTGACACCACATACGAACCACATGCGGGTAGCCCTACTATATGTATGAAAAGGGTGTGGTGTGTGAAATTTAACTACCATTCACAACTTTGATGTGGCACATGTGCCTCGCAAATTAACCGGACTTCCCCGACCCCACAGAGGTTGCAGGTAGCGCGAAGTAGCCCCCCTCCCACACATACACACACGTCGGGGGGAGGGCATCTCACCAAGACGTACTGTAACACAGACCAAGCAGAATCCAACTTGGTCGTACAACCTCTCCCCGCTCGTTGTTGGTCAAAGTGATGGACGTCCACACGGCACCGCAAAATGGGCTAGCTTGTCGCCGATAACCTCGCGAGGGAGTACTGTATGAAGACAAACCCACTGTGTGCATGTGGCCCAAGTATGTATATGGAAGTGGTGTGTGTGGTGTTTGAATACCCAATGCGCAAATTTGATGTGGCACCATGCTTTGGAACCGTAAAATCCCCACACCGAGCGAGGGTTCACGACGAGTAGCATGTGCTCAAACTTAATTAGGCTTGGAATGGGTCGACCTACTATACGGTAACTCGAAGCAAAGAAGAAGAATCCACCCTGGTAACCTTTCTCATCGTTGGTCGAAATGATGGACGTCCACGCGGGCCCATGAATATATATAGGCTTGCCGCCCATAACCAAGCGAGTGAGAGTGTGTCCAAAGACAACCATTATTGCATGCGTGTGTCCCGAACATATTTATGGAGGTGTGTGATGCATGCATATGTGTTGAATACCCGACCCAATGCACAACATTGATGTGGTGCATGCGTTGAAAATCGCAGAGGTCCCCACACAGAGCAAGAGGTCGTTCATGACATGTCGTGTGCTCGCCCCCCCCTTCGATCCAGCGGGATGGATTCATGTATACAGATGCGCTATTATATATATGTAATCTCACATCATGATCTATATCAAGACAAAACAAAAAATTAATCTCCTCCTAAGTCAAATTAGTTAACCTCTCTCGCGCTGTCGGTGGAAGTGATGGACCAAGCTGGTCACCCCCCCTTCGACACGTACTATATATACACCTAGTAACACAGCCCTAAAAGAATTAATCCTCCTTGTTCGTCAAACGTACCTCTCTCTCGCTGGGTCAAAGTGATGGACGACGAACTCGCGGGCCCAACACAGAAGCGAAGCATACGTCGCACGCGAGTGATCATCCTATATAGGACTATGTACCACCGTCTGCATGTGGCCCAAAGAGGTGTTTGTGTGATGTTTGAATACGCAATGCACAACTTTGATGTGGCACCACGTATATAGGAAACCAAAAAGTCCCCATAGAGAGCGCGAGATTCATGACGCGTGGTATGTGCTATATGTACGCCCCCATTCGACACGTGGTATATATGTACTTCTACTGTATAGCACAAACCAAAAAAGAATCATTCCTTGATGATCAAATTAACCTCTCTCTCGTTGGGTCAAAGTGATGGAGGACAACCTCGCATGCCCACGGATGGAAGCGCCACACGCGAGTGAGTTACTATATATAGGGCAACCACCGCCTGCATGGTATTGCGTGATGTTTGAATACCAATATAATGTACAACTTTGATGTGGCACCTGCCTCGGGAACCGAAAAGTCCCCACATGGAGCGAGGATATGACACGCATATATATAGAGTATTCATGCTGCCCCCTCTTTGACATGTACATACTCCTATACCATGCATATACGTAACACAAACCAAAAAAGAACCATCCTTGTTGCTCAAATTAACCTCTCTCTTGTTGTACGTTCAACTGGTCGACGACGACCTCATGGGCCCAAAGAGAGAGGCACAGACGAGTGATGTCATAGGACAAAACCACCACGTGCATGCGCCCGTGTGTTATGTGATGTTGAATACCCAATGTACAACTTTGACGTGGCACATGCTTCGCAAACCGGAAACGCACTACACCACGATGCGTGTAGCCCCCTCACTTTAAGCCGGTGGGAGTGTGTACGCACGTGCTCGAACTTTGATATGGAATCCCACCATGATCCACACCACACACATGCCAAGATGAATCCACCTTTTGGTCAAATGCCTCTCGTTGTCGGTGGAAACTGAAAACCTTTGCGGGCTAACGAATGGGCACGTCGCTGATAACCGCACGAGGGAGAGTGTCCGAGAGGACCACCAATGCATGCATGTGGCCCGAACATTATGTATGAAAGGGCTGTGTAATGCTTTAAATAACCAATTCACGACTTTGATGTGGCATATATGACTCACAAAATGATCAATAATCCCACACGGAGGTTCACGACTCATAGTGTACTGCTGGACCCCTCCCCCCCCCACCCCCACACACACAGACACACACATCCCGCACCACCACAGCCACTCTGAGGCATGTCAAACTTTTTCTGCAGTGAACATGTGACCAAAGGCGGAGTGTCGTGTTAAATTAAAAAAAAATAGACATCATTCGATCGTTTTTATACATTGATTGATTTCCTAGGGATTTAATGTACAAAAATCAAATTTAAGCTACATGTGCACCAAAATGGATTGCAAAATCATATGTGTCCCTGGGTGCATGTTTCCCTGTGCAAAAGATTTCAAAATATTGAGAATATATATATTTAAAATTCAGTAAATCCAAAACTTAGTCGAAATTCATGAAACTTATCGTGGTGTCATATATGGACACCAGTAGACTGTGATATTGTATTTTTTTGTCAATGAGACCCGTTTTGATATAATCTTCTTACAAACGGGAGATTATTAAAAACTGGCAACCAATATCTCATACGGATTATTTATGTGGACCGTGTGCGTTAGACCGTGCCATGCTTCAGTTAAGCAGTAAAGCGGCAGAATGAATCATCAATAAACTAAAAAATATACGTGCTGCCACACGCCCCGTGTGCCGTGCGAGCAGGCGTGTGTTGACGGGACGCATGCAAGCAGTCCGCCGCGCAAGCATACTGGGAGGCGTGCATGCAGGTGTGCGTATTGACGGGAGGCGTGCGAGTAGCTGTGTGAAATGATGATAGGAATGGCAGAATTCCGCCGCGCAGGCTCACCAGGAGGCAAGACAGCTTTTGACCGTCGCCTGCCTCGCTCCCACTGGTCCGTATTAATTGCGCGCCCGAGCCGCCGGCCATAATAGGCGGCCGCACCCCCGATCCATAGTGGTCACCAACGTCTGGACTCTGGAGTGTATGAGGATGCCGTCGAAGCGCACCATCAGAGGGAGTGGCGACGTCGGGGCTGGTGAAGCACCCGCGCAACGCGTGAAGCTGGGCACAGAGGTTGCCGTCGCCGCCGACAAGGTCTCGCGCGGGCAGCAGCACGACCGTGACTTCGTCGGCGCCGTCGTGCCCCCCCCCCAGCCGGAGCCGGAGGTCAACAGCAACTCCGGCAACGACTGCGACTCCGACGGAAAACCGGTTAGTCATCTATATAGCCATTTGTGCGGCAACATGTGTTTTCTCTGATTACTCCCCCCCCCTCTATAATTTATTTGGAATACAAATACTATGGTTATGTTCTCTCAGTCCATGAAATCAGAGTAATTAAGATCCGTTAGATGCACGTAGTGTATTGATTGTTTGAATGTTATCCGTATAGAGTTAGTGATTAATTGTTTGTTCTATACAAATGATTTTTGCTAATAATCCGACTAGGGTTAGCTTGCGTGCTAATAATTCGTGGCCAGATCTTAAGAATTGATTTTGAATGTCCTACATATATGTTTGTGCCTTTTTTTCTAGATCTTGAGAATTAATTTTGAATGTCCTACATGTATGTTTCTGCCATTTTTTTTCTTTCAGATTGGTATGTACACAGATGAGGCTCCGGCCAGCGCCGCCGCCGGATGTAGATCTTGGACCCGACTGCACGGCCAGAAGCGGCCACGCCCCCCTGGACCTGAGGAACTAGTAGAATCTCCGGCGGACCGCATCAGCGATCTCCCGGACGGCATCCTTGGGGAGATCATCTCCCTTCTCCTCACCAAGGATGGCTGCCGCACACAAGTCCTCGCATCTCGGTGGCGCACTCTGTGGCGCGCCGCGCCTCTTAATCTCGACTGTCGTCAGCTATCTGTCGATGATGATTCTGAACTCCCCGGAGCCATCATCTCCTCCCACCAGGGCTCCATTCAACGCATCTGCATCCCGGCATGCTACCTGCTGGACATACCCTGCACGGTGGCCGCCTGGCTGACATCCCGTCAATTCGATAAACTCCAGCAGCTTGAGTTCTACCATTACTACAGCGATAGGTTACCACCAATAGCTGCATCTGTGCCCTCACCACCGATGCCCATCTCATGGTTTTCCTCCTCTCTCCACACCGCCACCTTGACCCGGTGCCATCTAGCAGACAATCTGGTACAAATGCTTCGACTGCCACTGCTGAAAAAACTTGCGCTTGTGTTGGTTCATCTGTCGGAGGCCTCACTGCACAGCATCATCCACTCCAGCTGCCCTGCACTGGAGCATTTGGTGCTTGTTTTGGAGCAGGAATCGATATCCCTTGTCTCAAAATAAAGTCGTTTCACCTTGTAAGCATTGGAATTAGTTTTGAAGGAAATGAGCTCATCATCGAAGATGCCCCTTCACTTCAAAGGTTGGTCCTTGATTGTTGTTATAAACCTTCGCAAATAACTGTGGTCTCTGCGCCTAAACTGGAGACCTTGGGTGCAATTCGTGATCCGTTTAAATGGTTTGAGATGGTGTTTGCCTCCACACCTATTGAGGTACTGTATATTATTCACGTACACTTTTGTAATTTGCATTTTTCATTTGTGCGCATAAGTTAAGTATCATCTTGGAGTACACTTTCAGTGCTAATATTATGTTCTATGCTCAATGAAGCGCTTGTCCATCCTATTAGTGGTGGTGGATTCTGTCAAGACCTTATATATCAGTATGTGGTGTTTTGATCTCAACATCATTATTGCCTTGCTGCAATGCTTTCCATGTCTGGAGAATTTGTATATAAAGGTGATGATTTCACGCACATTGAAAGCCCATATATAATGTACTATAATTAATCGTTCAGCTATCACTCTTTCAACATAATCATTTTTAGACATTAACTGTTTTCAATCTTCATCTCTATTTAGGCAACAACACATGGAGAAAAAGGTATACCCAATCGATGGTTGATGAAGCACGGGGATTTTTTCAGATTTCATGACATTCGTTTGAAGACAGTAACGCTGGAACGATATTCATCCAATAGTGCAAACACTAGCTTTGTCATACTCTTCATGTTGAATGCGAGGGCACTATTGTCCATGAGGATTAAGTTTTTCAACAAGAAATTACTCACGGCTGCAAGTGTTGAACAGCATAAAAAGAAGTTTCAGGTGGACCTAAGGGCTTCTGATCGTGTTCGGCTTCTATTTACAATAGCTTGTGGTCATCATGGAGCAGTAGAATTATTGTACTGGGATCTTGATTTTATGGATCAGACTGATCCATTTGATTGTAACTGCCGAAAACTTCGGTTGAGTTAGATGTCATTGTCCTGTTCAATCCGGGTTATGTGTAAACCTGATGAACAATTAATCCTCGTGCTTTTGTACCTTTTGTAAGCTGGAGTTAGACATTGTTGCCCTTTTCAACTAGGGTTTGACCCACATTTTCTTTCATACTGGGCGTCTGTGTTCCTATAGGTACTACCTCTGTCGTGGTTTATTCTTTATTGGCCCCCTTCGTATTTTGTAGTACCAAACTTTGACCTTGGATTTAATTAAGAATATATTAATGCATGCCATCGAAAATAATATTGTTGGATGGCTATTCCTGGCTATGTTCATCTGCTATATGCAATAATTAACTCTAGTACACACATAATCGCACACGAATTAACTCTAGTAACCGTTTGTGTTATATTTTCTCATCGCAAACAGTTCATCCGAGTGGGTTGTTTGCCGCGTATCACACACATCTTGTTTACAAGAATCGTTTGTGTTTTTTTGGCTCATCGCAAACAGTTCATCTATGTGAACTATCTGCCGCATATCACACACATCTTGTTAAGTTGAACCGTTTCTGTTGTGTTCCCTAATCGAAAATAGTTCGTCCGAGTGAACCGTATGCCGTATATCACACACATCTTGATCTGGCTGACCGTTTCTGTTGCATTCCCTAATAGCAAACAGTTCATCGGAGTGAACTGTATGCCGTATATCGCACACACATTGATATGGCTGCCTGTTTCTGTTGTTCTGTCTAATCGCAAATAGTTCGTATGGATCAACCGTATGCCCCTCATCGCACACGTAACTAAAATCTGAACCGTGTTTGATGTCTCCGCCATCGCAAATGTTTTGCATCTTTTTTGACAGTTTTTTACATCCCCGTTTGCGATTAATGCATCGCACTCAGTTTCGTCGAAGGGTCTTTGATCGTAGTGTCGCGTTAGCAGCATCCTACAGTAGTGAATAGATCTGAAAATAAAAGCAAATAAAAATAGATCTCGAAGGCAAATATGATAAATAAGATACCCGGGGGCCGTAGATTTCACTAGTGGCTTTTCTCGAGAAAAATAGCATACGGTGGGTAAACAAATTACTGTTGGGCAATTGATAGAACATCAAATAATTATGACGATATCCAAGAAATGATCATTATATAGGCATCACGTCTAAGATTAGTAGACCGACTCCTGCCTGCATCTACTACTATTACTCCACACATCGACAGCTATCCAGCATGCATCTAGTGTATTAAGTTCATGGAGAAACGGAGTAATGCAATAAGAACGATGACATGATGTAGACAAGATCTATTCATGTAGGAATAGACCCCATCTTATTATCCTTAATAGCAACGACACATACATGTCATTTCCCCTTCTGTCACTGGGATTGAGCACCGTAAGATCGAACCCATCACAAAGCACCTCTTCCCATGGCAAGAAAAATCGATCTAGCCGGCCTAACAAAACCAAAGATTCAAAGAAGAAATACGAGGCTATAAGTAATCATGCATATAAGAGATCAAAAGACTCAAATAACTTTCATGGATAAAAACATAGATCTGATCATAAACTCAAAATTCATCGGATCACAACAAACACACCGCAAAAAGAGTTACATCAAATAGATCTCTAAGAGACCATTGTATTGAGAATCAAAAGAGAGAGATGAAGCCATCTAGCTACTAACTACGGACCCGTATGTCTACAATGAACTACTCACGCATCATCGGAGAGGCACCAATGAGGATGATGAACCCCTCCGTGATGGTGTCTAAATTGGATCTGTGGTTTCTGGAACTTGCGGCAGCTGGAATTGTATTTCGTCGACTCTCCTAGGGTTTCTGGAATATTGGGGTATTTATAGAGCAAAGAGGCGGTGCGGGAGGCCACCGAGGTGGGCACAATCCACCAGGGCGCGCCTGGGCCCCCAGGTGGGTTGTGCCCCCCTCAGGGCACCCCTCTGGTACTTCCTTGGCCCAACTTGTGTCTTCTGGTCTAGAAAAAATCACCAAAAAGTTTCGCTGCGTTTGGACTCCGTTTGGTATTGATTTTCTGCGAAGTAAAAAACAAGCAAAAAACAGCAACTAGCACTAGGCACTATGTCAATAGGTTAGTCCCAAAAAATAATATAAAGTTGCTATAAAATGATTGTAAAACATCCAAGATTGATAATATAGCAGCATGGAACAATCAGAAATTATATATACATTGGAGACGTATCAGACACCTTTAGTATCCAAAATGTCGGCAAGTCATTCACCTTAAGCCATTGTAGGAGGTTCATCAAGGATTGCCCAAAGTTCAAGGACCAATATGCCACCCAAAAGAGAGGTGTGTGTGTGTGTGGGGGGGGGGGGGGGCTCAACGGTCGACGACCCAAGGAGACCTTGCAAAAAACTTTGAAGGGATCATGACCCAAAAGGAAGAGAAGAAGCGCCAAGAGAAAGAGGAGGGTGAAGAAGACCTACTTCAACATACGAAATAAAAAGCTCGAGATCGAAGAGGCCAATGCCAAAGCAAGAGCGAAGGAGGTTAACATCAAGAGGCCAATCCCAAAAGAAGAGCAAGGGAGGACGAGCTCACGCATAACTCCAAGGAAGTTGAGATCATGGCGGCCGACACAAGCAAGATGACCCTAAAAAAGAAGGCTTGGTTTGAGAACATCAAAAATAGTTCACGAATTTTAAAAAAGCTCATCAATTTTGAAAAATGTTCGTCGAATTTGAAAAAATAACTTCACCATTTTTAAAAAAGTTCATCAGTTTTGAAAAAAGTTCATGATTTTTTTAAATGTTCATCGAAATTACAAAAAAATTATTGAATTTGAAAAAAGTTAATTAATTCGAATTCTTCCCCAGATTTTAGAAAAGTTCATCGAATTTGAAAAAAGTTCAATGAATTAGAAAATATTCATCGATTTTGAGAAAAAGTTCACCGAATTCAAAAAAACATTCATAAAATTCAGTGAACTTTTTTCATCGAAGTAAAAAAAGGAAAAAGAAAAAAGAAAAACCAAAACAAAAGGAAAAATGAAAAAGAAAAAGAAAAAGAAAGAAGAACAAAGGAATAAAAAGGTTGTACACAATCTCGACGAGGAGGTCGTGGGTTCGAAACTTGCCGGTCAAGGAAGGGGAGCAGAGGGCGCCCTTTAGGATTTGCCCTCTTTCAAGGCTTGCATTTTTTTTGAGCGGTAATACCAAGCTTTATTCAGAGAAAGCCACAATCTGTGGGATACATCGCTGATCATGGGATTGGCCAAACCACACGTGGCGTCCCAGACCCAAAGAAAAGGCATGCTTGGCTAAACTATGTGCCTCGGCATTAACGGCACGACACTCGAAAGTAAAAGTACTATTAAACAGAGTTAATAAGTTATTGATCTCTGCAATGATGGCTCCATTTGGTCCTTGACATGATTTGTTGATTGCACCAACGACGTCCTTTGCATCCGACGCCACTACCACATCATGGAGGTTTAGATCTTGAGCAAGGGCAAGAGCCTCCCTGCAAGAGACTGTCTCCAAGATAGCCGGATCATCCACACCTGCTATGCAAAGAACTGAGCTCCCCAAGAAGTTTCCATTGGCATCTCTACATACTGCCGCTGTTGTCCCTCCTCTTCCGTGTTGGCAAGCAGCGTCGACGTGGATTTTGGCGAAGCCCGGCGGAGGAGGTTTCGGGCGCTGGACGTTGGCATGCACTGCAGCTGTCCCTCGCCTTGAGCTTTGTTGTACTGGTTCTTTTATCAGCTCAAGCTCTTCAATAAACCTACATATGAAACCATAAGTGCTTTGTGGACTCTGGAAGATGCCTTCGTGGATGGCTTTCCGGCGTGTATGCCGGCATGGCATATGGGACTATGCAAAAATCTATCTATTTGCTTTCTATTTTGCTACTAGTAAGGTACACGTGCATTGCACGCGTTAGATTTGGCAACCAAATTATGAATAAATACCACGCTATAGCATGTAACCTTCGAGTCATATATGCATGATGTAGATGATTCGTTTAATTTTTATAGTTCATCTAATTCAAAATCAATTAATTTTTATAAAAAGTTAATCTATTTTAAGATTCATGGAATTGTGCGTTGTAAAACATAAAGTAAAAACAAATAATGGCAATTCATCTGAAAAAACAAGTTTGGGCAATTATGATACGGAAGATTCTAGAACAAAGGAGAAGTGCTTGTGTTTTGAGGTTTGTGCATTAAGCTTAAGTTCAACCATGGAGTCTTCCAAATTGTACATGTGGCAGAATCTGATGGAATGTAGATAATATCCAATGGCCAGTAGTGCTCGGATTTGTCATCTCTGCACCGTCGGATTGGCTTCATCCAACGATCATCTTTCAAAGTTATTCGCACACTATATTGGGATATAGATTTGCTATGTTTGGCTATGAATATATGCAAGTTGAAAAACTGTCGAGAAGGCCGAATGGGCGGGCACACTTCACAAGAGCATTTGTATGGTAGGTGCATTTTCCAAAAACAAATGGGTCGGCCGGTTGGGCGCACCGCTCGGATTGGCGCCCATGTACTGATGTACATTGCCATCATACGGGGGGCGCGTTAGATTGGTTCCCAGTCCCGACGCCCTGATGACGCACGCGATCGAGCTCGTCGGGCCATTGAGCTGATCAGGGCGTCGAATCCCGTAGTCAATCGGCGCCTTGATAAGCAATCTACGTACGTACGTGCAGTCCAATCCGAATATCAATCAAATGTCTAATCCGGTAGTAACCAGCCTTCCCCGCCATTGCTTAGTTCCTACGCCTCCGGTCAGTCCCACTCCGACGCCAACATGGCGAGGCCACCGCCTCGTGCTCGCTTGATATATAGCATAGCGCCCCTCCTCTTTTCATCGTAAATCTTCTCGCCGGCTCCTCCTCCGCAACCACCACCAAAGAGGCAAAGACCAAGCCATGCCGGCTCTCATGGCGAAGCGCTCTTCCTCGGAGCGCTGCGCGATCCGCCGGGAGCTCCACCGGCGCAGGAAGCTCGCCGCCGCGCCCAAAGGAGGGATCGTCAAGAAGTCATCTGCAAACCAGAGTTCTGCGTCGACCCACAACTCGTCCGCGGACGAGCCAGCCGGACCGGCGACGAAGAAGCCGTCGTCCATGACCATGCCGATGCCACGCCCGCGAGCCGGAGTCGCGATGTCGCCTGCGTCGATCCTGCAGCACGCGCCGGCCGCGGTCGCCACCAAGAAGCAACATGCCGCCGTGGCCAAGGAGATCGCCTATGTGCCGATGGGGCAGGTTGCGAAGAGGTGCACCGCCCCGCCGCGCCGATCCGCTCTCATCCCGACCGCGTCCGGCATGAAGGTGATGCCATCCGCAGCGACCCGACCGCGCTCTCCGTCAACCTGGGTGAAGAAGGGCATGACGGTGAAGGTGCGCACGCGCGCTGGGATCCTGCCGACGGGGCACTGCCTCCTGCTCTGGCTCGCCGCCCGCGTCGTCTCCGACGCAGCAGATGACGGCTACGTCGAAGTGATCTACGACGGCAACTTCCCCCGCGACGACCCCCTCCGAACCGTGCGCGTCGCCATGGACGACGTCAGGAGCATGCGCGCCATCGTCGAGAGTTAACTCGATCGGCAGCTACTGCAGAAGCAAAGGGCGCTCATCTCGAAGATGGATGGATGGATGGCCAAATTGGGCGATTTACGAGGATTCTAGTCTTCATAGCTAGTGATATTGTAGCCCGTTTGTTAGCTGCCAATGTCCAGTCGATCACCCGTTTCATAGCTAGTGATGTAATGAAACTATATTTGAGAATCAATAAGGCTTTCTGCCCTTGAAAAAAAAAGAAGAGATTCCATTGTTATGTGAACCTTTTCGCCCGTCTTTTCAGACTATTGTTATGTTATCTGGGCCTGAATTCTTGGTAGAGAATATCCGTATAATATGCTCTTGCTGTAAATTAATTACTTTGTTGTCGGAACTTTTTTTATAAAATGTTTCAGCCCTTTTTTAGTTTTGGAGATACACTAAATGGACATAGAGGAAAAATGAAGTATAACATGTATGCATGTATTTATGGCTTTTCATTGCGAGAGTTAGATGACCTGAAACTGTTAAATGAGATGCTTTTAATTACAATTATCAATTTTTTAAAGTTGGATCCCTTGACCAACTTGCGATTTTGTATATGTTGTGCCACATATCCTATTCAAGATTTATGGTCTTCAGTTCATTAAATAAGTTTTTCTTTATCACCGTGCTACATGTCATAAATAGTTTGCGGGTGATCTTGGTATTCTTGCAGATTTGTGCAATAGTGTAGCTGCAATGTTCTAACATATACTGACCTGTTAGCTTCTCTCAAGTTATGCACTTCTCCAGTTAATCGTCGACGATCGATACTGAGCATTCAACATTCTAATTATCATTTATATCTGCAGCTCTATGCACTTTCCTGAATTAGTGGCCGATGATCAATATTGAGCAATCTACATTCTAATTGTCTTAACTTTGATATTTTTCTTATTCCAGCGTACCATTTTTATGGTGCCCAAAACAAATTTAATTCATATAGGATGTAACTTTTATGTTAGGATGAGCCATACAACGTACTTTAGCCTGATGCCACCAAGTAATCTGCTATGCCGCTTCTCTATAGTGGTTTCTTTGAAAATGGCTACCCATGAAAAACAATACAATGTTCCTGTTTTAATTTTTCAGATAGGACGTCAACCTCTTTGGAGCTCACATGACCTATTTGGAGCATTGCTTCATCTCCCTTCAACGCATTCTTGCATCTACTCCCTCCGTCTCAAAATAAGTGTCTCAACTTTGTACTAATTTTAGTACAAAGTTATAATAAGCTTGAGGCACTTATTTTGGGACGGAGGGAGTATATTATTTGGTTGCCACGAAGTGCGTATATAATAAAAGAACAAGATACCTCCTTTTTAATGTCAGATACTCTTGAGCTTTATTAATCCTGACTACGATACATATAAACTCACTCAGTACAAAAAAAGGCTTGAAAATTTCTAGCTCATGCAGTTGCCTGGGTTGATGACTAGCTCAACTGCTCTGTTGCCATCGCTTGGAACCGTGCCATTGGCCTCCCCCCGGGTCCTCCTTATCAATTGCAATCTCTTCTTGCCCAAGTTAATTCCCTCCACCTTGCCAACGCCCCCTTCGATGGTGGCCTCCCATAAAGGTACTCAACACTACCGCGGAGTCGGCTCTGCATCCCATCATTTTCTCCCGTTGCAACGCACGGGCAATTTTCCTAGTAAAAACTAAAATAAAACCAAATAAACCGGTGTAGAAAAAAAAACCCAGACATAATCTTTCAAAAACCAAGCGTTCGGTTCCCAAACAAGAGGAAGAACCCCCGTGAAACTGGCGATGGCTTCATACACTCTAGCTAATGGGCCAGCCTAGCTAAATCACGGTAGTAGGCAATTCTTCCAATATGTATCACAGTAAGAAAACTACAGGCCTAATAATAGGTTAAAGGACTTTCATGAGTAGCATTACTGTACAACTCTCAAATGTACATCATTAGTACATAATATTAGTATATTGAATAAATCTTCACGTGACTTCACTCCAAAGCACTTGCTTAAAAATACATAGATACCAGGTGATGTTATATGGCCAAATTCCTGGATTTAGAAATCAAGATACATAGTACGAAAAAAGAGCACTCATTCCGTTTAAAAGAAACCGAATCAGTGAAACAAATGAGGCATCATAAAAGCATCAGGAAACAATAAAATATCAACGAATCAACATAGTCTCTTCCGGAATCATCATTTACTGATGACAAAGGACATAATGATATAAAATGTGCTCACAAACGGACACTTCTGACCTAGCCGGACAATGTCCTTTGAACAAGGTTTTTTTTCATCCGAGGAATGACCTCAATGAGAGTGCATGGTGACTTTTTTTACTTTGTTTTTTCTTCACCGTTGGTTTTATTTTAATTTTAAAAAATCACAATTATGAGGAAATTTTAAATCATGAATTTAAAAAAAGTACAAATTTGAAATATAATTAGGAATTTGGAAAAAAATATACATGAGTTTGAAAACAATTATCATAATTTCAAAAAACATTCAAGAATTTGAGAAATATTCATGAATTCAAATAAAAGTTCATGAATTTGAAAAATATTCACAAAACTAAAAAATGTTTTAAAATTTTGTAGAAAACTACAAAATTTAGAAAATCTTCATGAATTTAAATAAATACTCATGATATTTTGAAAAAGAGAGGTAAAGTAAAAAAAATGAAGGAAAAGTAAAAATAAACAGGAACTAAAAACCAAGAAAAATAGTAAAAAACTAAAAAATATATAATGGTGCAGAAAATAAAAAATAAAATAAATAAAAACTGGATGGAATCTTTCAGAGCGTAACGTTCCGAAATCGGAGGAAGAACCTACCTAAAACTGTGCGAAGGCTTCCTAAACTCCAGTTAATGGACCGGCTAGCTAAATCACTGTAGTGGGCGATTCTTCCGACAGTATCACAGTAAGCAAACTACAGGTCTCCAATTTTTTTTTTCTTTTGCATGGTAACTACAGGTCTCCAATAGGTTAAAGGACTTTCATGACTAGCATTACTGTACAACTCTAAAATGTATGTCAATACCGTATATAATTATTAGAGAAGATTTTACAAAAAATAATGTATATTGCATAAATCATCGTGAGAGTCCACTCAATATCACTTGCTTAATAAACCTAGATATTGGGTTATGTTATATCGCCTTTCACCAAACTCCTGGGTTTAGAAATCATGATACATTGTCCGAATAAGTAAATTGAGCACTCATTCGGTTTAACAAAAACTGAATCAGTCAAACAAATGATGCAACAGCAAAGCGTCAGGAACAGCAAAATGTTACTCTAACGAATCAACCTATTCTCTGCACAAATTATCATTTACTGACGACATAGAACAGAAAGATATAAACGGAAATAACCACCGAATGATCATCAGTTTCATCACTAGTGTAATATAAAATGTATTCTCAAACTGAATCAGTACCAAGGAGAAGCTCTCGAGTACTCATTTGGATGAACTGAAAGTGAACCACACAACTGAGGCAAAATCAAAGCGTAGGAAAGAAGCCAAAGATTAACGAATCAGATTGCACACTGGCATCCACAACAAGTATGAAGAGTATCATTTTATAATGTCAGAGCACTGACAAAGGAAACAATCAAGTATATCATCTACTGTATGTACTACTCAAGGCAGCATCTTTAAACTGTATGTGTCAAAACAGAGCAAGCAGAGAAGGCTGCCAGAGTTCAGAAGACATGCTCACTCACACTGATTGGAGCGACGAGATTTGAGCTAGCCGAGCCCTGGCGGTGGCGGGCCGTGGAGGTGCCAAAACCTGCACGCCCTGTTGCCGGTGCCGAAGGGGTGGCCACAAGCCTGGCAGATCGGGCCCGAACCCACGGCCGAGCTCGAGCTCGAAGAAGGCCCAATGGCCGCAGCCCGGTACTGCTGCTCACTGGCAGGGACTGGCCCCCGTGGCACACCCGCGTAGCTGGGGACCGGACTCGGAAGCACGTGGCTGCCGGTCTGCGCGTGCTGCGGAGGCACGTCGCCGGCGACGAAGCGACGGTTGTAGCAAACCTCGCACAAGGGCGACGAGCCCAAAACCTCCCTGGTTAGAGCTAGGCAACCATTGCACCAGCCAGCACTTGGTGCCCTCCTGAGTGGGCCGACGGCAGCCCGTGCCCGTGGCAGCGCCGCGGAAGAAGGCTGGCGGAGGCGGTGGTCGAGCTGGCGCTGGTGACCAATGGCGATGCCCTGACCCTGCGTCGCGCCGCCGTAGCGGATCTCCGGGTACCGCGGAAGCACGTAGCTGATGACGAAAGTGCTTAGGCAATCCGCGCACAATGGCGCCAAGCCCAGAAACACGATCGTGGGCCTGTTGCAACGAGGGCACGCTCGAACGAGGGGACTGACGCGCTTGGGCATGCGGAAGAGATCGCCGAAGAAGGCTGCTCACCAATGCGAAGATCCAAGAAGAAATCAATGAGTTCATGGCGGCAGGACAAGCCCAAATAATGAATGAATGGAATGTAATGCGTCGCGAATTACCCCGCCGGAGCCGGAATGGCCGCGCGGCTGCCCTGTTCCTGTCTGCCTGGGGCCGGCGATCTGGCTCTGGCCGGAGAGCGAACCATTGCCGGTCGGCGCTTGGTACTGGTACGGGAAGGGCGCACTCCCAACGGCTGCAACAGAAACCAAGAAATCCAACTCCGACATCAATGAAGAACCAAGAACCGCACGGATCAGAATCCCAGCGGCGGCCGGAGTATCTTGGGAAGGAACGCACCTGGATTGCCCCGCGGCGGCCGGAGGATCCCCTGAGATGGCATCTGTGGCACCCTCCTATGAGTCTGGGAGAATCCCCTGTACCACGACCCGCCCCCGGCCCCGCGAGCAGCTGCAAGAAACGAGGTTACAATCCAAGAAGCGGGCATCAACGCAAGAACGAACCCCGCGCTCGTTGTATTCTTCGATTTCTTGGGCACTCACCTCCACCGGACTGGGAAGAGCCGCCGGCGGAGCCTGTAGTCGCCGCCGTCAGCCCCGCAAGCGCCTGCGAAGTCCCGGCAATGCCGCCGCCGGCTGGATTCGCCGTCGGCCCTGATGCCTGCGCCGATGTACCGGCGAGTTCGTCGCCGGCTGTAGCCTCCGTCCGCGCAGCCGGATGCCTTGTCCCGTTAATGTTGTCGTCGGCCTTCCGCTTGCCCGCCATCTCGCCTCGGTCGAACAGCTTCGCAAGAACGCCCAGATGAATAGGAGAGGGAGGGCGCGGAAGGAAGGAAGCTACGAGAAACAATGGGAGGGGAGGACGGCGAGGGAGGCTATATAGACGACGGACAGAGCGTCTCCCGCTGTAGCCGATTTCAAGAAGCAGAGAGATTCAGGTTCGTTGATTTGGGGGGAAGATGATAGGAACAGTCTAATAAATGGGCCTAATGTATTTTGGATAGCCCAGCTAGTGGCCCAAATAAGTTGGCTGCATGCCTTTGAAAGAGCTTACGTTGACCATCAAACGGGAGACCTGGTAGCTCGCCAGTGCGCGGTTAACGTTGACCAGTTGACAGGCCAACCCTTGTCTTTTGGAAGATTTTTTTTTTCTTTCAAAAAGTTCGAAAAAAAAAACTAAAATCACGAATTCAAAAAAGTTCACGAGTTCAAAAAATAGATAATGGATTTGAAAACACGTTCACAAATTCAAAAAAATTCAAGAATGTTGTACTCAGCTAAAAATAACTAAAATGATTTGAGTATAAAAAAGTTCACAAAATTGGAAAAAGTTCATACATTTTGGAAAAAAAATTGGTCCTTGGAAAATGTTTGTGCATTTGAGTATATACATGCCCTCGAAAAAAGTTTGCGGATTCGAAAAAAAGTTAAAAAAAGATCACGTGTTTGAAAAAATGTCTGTGAATTAAACAAAAAAGGAACAACAAAAACAAAATAAAAACCATCATAAAAAAAAGAAAAAACGGTTAGAAGCTTCCCAAAACCAGCCGGAAGCTTCACACAGGCTAGAAGTTCACGCATATAAAAAAAGAAAAATAGAAAAAAACGGTCCCGAAAACCAAAAAAGGAAAAACCGGTTAGAAGATTCTAGAAGCTACCTAAAACCAGGTAGAAGTTTCTAGAAGCTTCGCATCAGCTAGGTTGTTTCTGAAAAAAAATGTAATAGTGTTGCATGCAGTCGAAGAAGAAAAAAAGTGAAATGGCCGAGCCCAAGTGGAGGAATAAGCGAGCGCGAGTTTGCGTTTTCCCCTGCAAACGCGCGTGAAGCGTCGAATAGGGTTTGGCTGAATTTTAACTCATCTTGTTAAAAAAAGGACTTCTAAAAATGTTAAAGACATCTTGCCAATGATTTGCTTTGAAAAATATTCCATTTGTTTGGAGCATGATTTGACAATACCACTATTGTTATAATAAACATTGGTGTTTGAGTGCACAATGATGTCATGTCGGGCTTCCTTGATAAACTTCATCTAGTACAAAATGGAGAAATACTCAAAATAGTGATGTCAATACATCATCGGCTTAATGATGAAGGCATTTTAAACTTTTAGCCAGTCAAAGATAACATAGTAATCTAGGGTTGTTTTGTAGTGAACTTGATCCATGTTCATTAAATATGAATATTCTCGAGTACATGTTTTGGTGACAAAAATAACTTGACTAGTTAGATTTAGACAACTCTAGCTTGTAAAAGGTGAAATAGACTATTATTCTCGAAGTAGTCTGGTACCAACGAACTCATCTGCAATATGATTATATTCAATAAAAAGTTAAACAGAAAGTTACTATTTATTTTATAATTTAAGGGTATGCAGCTTTTTTGTACAAAATTATGATCAATTGCAAGTTCGACATGTATAAATACTATCTTGTATATGCTAGTACAATCCAGTAAAAGAGAAGGAAAAGGAAGATAAAGAAAGCAACAACTTCTTTTAGCAGGGGCAAAGAATGCAACAACTAGCTTAACCATAACCTTACACGCATGGTAATGATATCGTGCAATGTTGATATGATATTTTGAAAATTTAACTACGTTAATTTTCTAAATGTGCTTTTTAATTAAATTTATGCATATTATTTGATTCCCCTCCACCTCTTAATTGTTTTCTTGTTAATACTGTGGTTTCTCAACTTTTGTGTTGTTTAAATTCTCCCCCCATCCCGCCCATTCTCTTAATTATTCGTGCTTACCATTTACCTATTGTTGGTTTTTTTTTCTGCCAAAATTTGGACTCAAGGGCCTTCTTGTCCTCCACATGGACATTGTGTCAGCAAATACTTTTACACTTAGATGTCTTGGGTGCGCACATAGTTGTCATGTAACATGTAAACCTAATAGAAGATCTCAATAGTTGCTCACAAAGGAAGTTGGGTGATGAACTTGATTCTTAGTTGTTGGAATTTTGCCATGTCATTAACGTGCCATAAAGGATTATGCTTCAAAGCATGAATTACCCTACGCCCTTTAGTTGTTGAAAGATCTGCAAATAAGGTTAAGTTGACTACCCCTCCAACCTACGAGCGATCTACTAGGTGTAAAATCTCGGACCTCGGCTACGAGTGGAACAATGACTATAGTGGCAACAGTATGCATGTAAAACTTCAACTTTCCTTGCAACAATAACCTGAATTTATCAAATAATGATACGTCTCCATCGTATCTACTTTTCCAAACTCTTTTGCCCTTGTTTTGGACTATAATTTGCATGATTTGAATGGAACTAACCCGGACTGACGTTGTTTTCAGCAGAATTGCCGTGGTGTTATTTTTGTGCAGAAATCAAAGTTCTCGGATTGACCTAAAAATTACGGAGAATTTTTGTGGAATATATAAAAAATACTGGCGCAAGAAGTAACCAGAGGGGGTCCACCCAGAGGCCACAAGCCCTGGGGGCGCCCCCCCTGGGGCGCGCCTAGCAGGCTTGTGGGCCCCCTGGACCTCCTCCGACCCTAACTCCAACTCTATAAGTACCTATTCGGGGAGAAAAAAATCAGAGAGAAGGATTCATGGTGTTTTACGATACCGAGCCGCCGCCGCCTCCTGTTCTTCATCGGGAGGGCTGGTCTGGAGTCCGTTCGGGGCTCCGGAGAGGGGGATTTGTCGCCATCATCATCATCATCAACCTTCCTCCATCACCAATTTCATGATGCTCACCGCCGGGAGTGAGTAATTCCATCATAGGCTTGCTGTACGGTGACGGGTTGGATAGATTTATCATGTAATCGAGTTAGTTTTGTGAGGGTTTGATCCCTAGTATCCATTATACTTCTGAGATTGATGTTGCTATGACTTTGCTATGTTAATGCTTGTCACTAGGGCCCGAGTGCCATGATTTCAGATATGAACCTATTATGTTTTCATGAATATATGTGAGTTCTTGATCCTATCTTGCAAGTTGTAGACACCTATTACGAGTTATGATCTGCATACCCCAAGGTGACAATAATTGGGATTCTTTTCGGTGATTACCGTAGTTTGAGGAGTTCATGTATTCACTAAGTGCTAATGCTTTGGTCCGGTTCTCTATTAAAAGGAGGCCTTAATATCCCTTAGTTTCCATTAGGACCCCGCTGCCACGGGAAGGTAGGACAAAAGATGTCATGCAAGTTCTTTTCCATAAGCACGTATGACTATATACGGAATACATGCCTACATTATATTGATGAATTGGAGCTAGTTCTGTGTCACCCTAGGTTATGACTGCTACATGATGAATATTATCCAACACAATTATCATTGCCGATCCAATGCCCACGAGCTTTTCACATATTGGTCTTTGCTAAGTTACTTTCGTTGCTACTGCTGTTACAATCACTACAAAACTGCTACTGTTACTTTTGCCACTGTTACCGTTACTTCCATATTACTTTGCTACTAAATACTTTGCTGCAGATATTAAGTCTTTCAGGTGTAGTTGAATTGACAACTCAACTGCTAATACTCGTGAATATTCTTTGGCTCCCCTTGCGTCGAATCAATAAATTTGGGTTGAATACTCTACCCTCGAAAACTGTTGCGATCCCCTATACTTGTGGGTTATCAAGACCTTTTTCTGGCGCCGTTGCTGGGGAGCATAGCTATATTTGCTGAGTCACTTGGGATTTATATCTGTTGATCACTATGAAGAATCTGAAAGATACCAAAACCAATATTTTTCCCTCTACTATGAGGGGAGGTAAGGAACTGCCATCACACTCTGCACTTGATTCACCTTTTGTTTTCATTAAGCTTGCGACACCACCACCTGCTATTAATTTTGATATGTTGCAAGTAATTGATGATGCTACTTCTGCTATGCATGTTGCTTATGATGATACTACTACTTTGCTTGATAATACTGTGCCACTTGGTGAATTTCTTGATGAACAACTTGCTAGAGCTAAAGATATTGAGAATGTTGAAACTGATGATATTTCTAAAACTGATGAAATTATTAAAACTAATTTTTTTGAAACACCCATCAGACCTAGCTCTCCTAGATATGAATTACCTATTATACCTGAAGGTTATGTTATGGATGGAGAGGTAGCTAGGGACTTTCTTGCTTGTAAGGATAGAGATGACCTTAAGAAACTACTATGCAAGTGGAAAGAAAAATCTTTGAATGCTAGAATGCAATATGATCCTAAGTTTGCTACTGCACCTATCTTTGTTACTGATAAGGATTATGAATTCTTGTCGATCCTGAGTTAATTACTTTGGTTGAATCCGATCCTTTCCATGGTTATGAATCTGAAACTGTTATGGCACATCTTACTAAATTGAATGATATAGCCACCCTACACTACTGCAGGATGCTGCTAACGCGACACTACGATCAGAGAGCCTTTGACGAAACTGTGTGTGATGCATTAATCGCAAACGGTGATGTAAAAAAATGGTCAAAAAAGATGCAAAATGTTTGCGATGGCAGATACATCAAACACGGTTCAGATTTTAGTTGCGTGTGCGATGCTGGGCATACGGTTCAGTCCAATAAAATGTTTGCGATGAGGCAGAAGAACAGAAATGGGCAGCCAGATGAAGGTGTGTGCGATATACAGCATACAGTTCACTCGGATGAACTGTTTGTGATTAGGCAACACAAAAGAAACGGTCAGCCATGTGAAGGTGTGTGCGATATACGACATACAGTTCACTTGAATGAACTATTTGCGTTGAGCCAAGAGAACAGAAACGGTTCAACTTAACAAGATGTGCGTGATATGCAGCGAACAGGTCTGTAATCGGAAATGTGTGGGAAGACCGATAACAACACAGACGATTCCTGTTAACAAGCCGTGTGTGTTGTGAGCAAACGATTGCTGGTATACAATTGTCAGTGATTGATGAAATCATCATCGACGGGTTCCATTGTTTAGTCCATGTGCGATGTGATTTGCTCTGTCCGCACAACATCTACGCTCTGTCTACAGAGTATCAACATATATACTTAAAAAGACAGTGCCACTTCTTGAGCTTGCGTTGATTTTTCCCTTGAAGAGGAAAGGGTGATGCAGCAAAGTAGAGATAAGTATTTCCCTCCGTTTGAGAACCAAGGTATCAATCCAGTAGGAGAAGAACGCGCAAGTCACCAATACCTGCACAAACAATCAAACACTTGCACCCAACGCGATAAAAAGATTGTCAATCCCTTCACGGTCACTTGCAAAAGTGAGATCTGATAGAGATAGATAAACAAAAGATAAAATATTTTTGGATTTTTGATTTATAGATCTGAAAATAAAAGATTGCAAAATAGTAGATCGGAAACTAATATGATGGAAAAGTAGATCGGAAACTAATATGATGGAAAATAGTAGATCGGAAACTAATATGATGGAAAATAGACCCGGGGGCCATAGGTTTCACTAGAGGCTTCTCTCATGAAGGCAAATAATACGGTGGGTGAACAAATTACTATCGAGCAATTGATAGAAAAGCGCAAAGTTATGACGATATCCAAGGCAATGATTATGCAATATAGGCATCACGTCCGTGTCAAGTAGACCGACTCCTGCCTGCATCTACTACTATTATTCCACACATCGACCGACTCCTGCCTGCATCTAGAGTATTAAGTTCATAAAGAACAGAGTAACACATTAAGTAAGATGACATGATGTAGAGGAATAAACTGAAACAATATGATGAAACCCCCATCTTTTTATCCTCGATGGCAACAATGCAATATGTGTTTCGCTACCCCTACTTTGTCACTGGGTGAAATCATGCAAGATTGAACCCAAAGCTAAGCACCTCTCCCATTGCAAGAAAAACCAATATAGTTGGCCAAACCAAACCGATAATTCGAAGAGAAATACAAAGATACCAAATCATGCATATAAGAATTCATAGGAGATTCAAATAATATTCATAGATAAGCTGATCATAAATCCACAATTCATCGGATCTCGACAAACACACCGCAAAAGAGTATTACATCGGATAGATCTCCAAGAACATTGAGGAGAACATGGTATTGAGAATCAAAGAGAGAGAAGAAGCCATCTAGCTACTAGCTATGGACCCGTAGGTCTGTGGTGGACTACTCACGCTTCATCGGAAGGGTAATAGAGTTGATGTAGATGCCCTCCGTGATCGAATCCCCCTCCGGCAGGGTGCCGGAAAAGGCCCCTAGATGGGATCTCACGGGAACAGAAGGTTGCGGCGGTGGAAAAGTGTTTTCGTGGATGCTTCTGGTGGTTTGGGAATATTTGCAAATATATAGGAGGAAGATCTAGGTCAGGGGGTCACCGAGGGGCCCACAAGGTAGGGGGGCGCGCCCTCCACCCTTGTCGCCGCCTTGTGGCTCTTCTGACTTGTACTCCAAGTCTCCTGGGTGTCTTCTGGTCCAAGAAAAATCATCGTGAAGTTTTATTCCGTTTGGACTCCATTTAGTATTCCTTTTCTGCGAAGCTCAAAAACAAGTAAAAAACAGAAACTGGCACTGGACTCTAGGTTAATAGGTTAGTCCCAAAAATAATATAAAATAGCATATTAATGCATGTAAAACATCCAAAATAGATAATATAATAGCATGGAACAATAAAAAATTATAGATACGTTGGAGACATATCAAGCACCCCCAAGCTTAATTCCTGCTCGTCCTCGAGTAGGTAAATGATAAAAACATAATTTTTGATGTGGAATGCTACCTAACATATTTATCCATGTAATTTTCTTTATTGTGGCATGAATGTTCAGATCCATAAGATTCAAAACAAAAGTTTAATATTGACATAAAAATGATAATACTTCAAGCATACTAATAAAGCAATCATGTCTTCTCAAAATAACATGGCCAAAGAAAGCTATCCCTACAAAATCATATAGTCTCGCTATGCTCCATCTTCATCACACAAAATATTCAAATCATGCACAACCCCGATGACAAGCCAAGCAATTGTTTCATACTTTTGATGTTCTCAAACCTTTTCAACTTTCACGCAATACATGAGCGTGAGCCATGGACATAGCACTATAGGTGGAATAGAATATGGTGGTTGTGGAGAAGACAAAAAAGAAGGAGATAGTCTCACATCAACTAGGCATATCAACGGGCTATGGAGATGCCCATCAATAGATATCAATGTGAGTGAGTAGGGATTGCCATGCAACGGATGCACTAGAGCTATAAGTTTATGAAAGCTCAAAAAGACACTAAGTGGGTGTGCATCCAACTTGCTTGCTCATGAAGACCTAGGGCAATTTGAGGAAGCCCACCATTGGAATATACAAGCCAAGTTCTATAATGAAAAATTCCTACTAGTATATGAAAGTGACAAAATAGGAGACTCTCTATCATGAAGATCATGGTGCTACTTTGAAGCACAAGTGTGGAAAAAGGATAGTAACATTGCCCCTTCTCTCTTTTTCTCTCATTTTTTTTCAATGGCTTCTTTGGCCTCTTTTTTTAATTTAGGCTTCGTTGGCCTCTTTTTTTTTATTTCCTCACATGGGACAATGTTATAATAATGATGATCATCACACTTTTATTTACTTACAACTCAAGAATTACAACTCAAAATATGACTCTATATGAATACCTCCGGCGGTGTACCGGGATGTGCAATGACTCAAGAGTGACATGTATGAAAATTATGAATGGTGGCTTTGCCACAAATACTATGTCAACTACATGATCATGCAAAGCAATATGACAATGATTAAGCGTGTCATAATAAATGGAACGGTGGAAAGTTGCATGGCAATATATCTCGGAATGGCTATGGAAATGCCATAATAGGTAGGTATGGTGGCTGTTTTGAGGAAGGTATATGGTGGGTGTATGGTACCGGCGAAAGTTGCGCGGTACTAGAGAGGCTAGCAATGGTGGAAGGGTGAGAGTGCGTATAATCCATGGACTCAACATTAGTCATAAAGAACTCACATACTTATTGCAAAAGTCTATTAGTCATCGAAACAAAGTACTACGCGCATGCTCCTAGGGGGATAGATTGGTAGGAAAATACCATCGCTCGTCCCCGACCGCCACTCATAAGGAAGACAATCAATAAATAAATCATGCTCCAACTTCGTTACATAACGGTTCACCATACGTGCATGCTACGGGAATCACAAACCTCAACACAAGTATTTCTACAGTACACAATTACTCCACTAGCATGACTCTAATATCACCATCCTCATATCTCAAAACAATCATAAGGAATCAAACTTCTCATAGTATTCAATGCACTTTATATGAAAGTTTTTATTATATCCCTCTTGGATGCCCATCATATTAGGACTAAATTCATAACCTAAGCAAGTTACCATGCTGTTTAGAAAGACTCTCAAAATAATATAAGTGAATCATGAGAGTTCAACAATTTCTATAAAATAAAACCACCGCCGTGCTCTAAAAAGATATAAGTGAAGCACTAGAGAAAATTGCCTAGCTCAAAAGATATAAGTGAAGCACATAGAGTATTCTAATAAATCATGATTCATGCGTGTCCCTCTCAAAAGGTGTGTACAGCAAGGATGATTGTGTCAAACTAAAAAGCAAAGACTCAAATCATACAAGACACTCCAAGCAAAACACATATCATGTGGTGAATAAAAATATAGCCTCAAGTAAAGTTACCGATAGACGAAGACGAAAGAGGGGATGCCTTCCGGGGCATCCCCAAGCTTAGGCTCTTGGTTGTCCTTGAATATTACCTTGGGGTGCCTTGGTAATCCCCAAGCTTAGGCTCTTGCCACTCCTTATTCCATAGTCCATCAAATCCTTACCCAAAACTTGAAAACTTCACAACACAAAACTCAACAGAAAATCTTATGAGATCCGTTAGTATAAGAAAATAAATCACCACTTTATGGTACTGTTGTGAACTCATTATTTATTTATATTGGTGTAATATCTACTGTATTCCAACTTCTCCATGGTTCATACCCCCCGATACTACCCATAGATTCATCGAAATAAGCAAACAACACAAAGAAAACATAATCTGTCAAAAACAGAACACTCTGTAGCAATCTGAATACTTAGAATACTTCTGTAACTCTAAAAATTCTGAAAAATTAGGAAAACATAGGAAATTTGTATATAAATATTTTTTTTAAAATTCAGGGTTTTTACACACTCCAGTGAATTTAAACAATTCTTTTACTAGACGCAAAAGTTTCTGTTTTTCAGCAAGATCAAATCAACTATCACCGTAAGCCATCCCAATGGTCTTACTTGGCACAAACACTAATTAAAACATAAAAACACATCTAACCAGAGGCTAGATGAATTATTTATTGAAAAACAGAACCAAAAAAAGCAAGAACAAAAATAAAATTGGGTTGCCTCCCAACAAGCGCTATTGTTTAACGCCCTTAGCTAGGCATAAAACATAGATCTAGGTATTGTCATCTTTGTATGCAATCCATAAGTAGCTCTCATAATAGATTCATATGGCAACTTAATTTTCTTTCTAGGAAAGTGTTCCATGCCATTCCTTAACGGAAATTGAAATCTAATGTTTCCTTCTTTCATATCAATAATTGCACCAATCGTTCTAAGGAAAGGTCTACCAAGAATAATAGGACATGTAGGATTGCAATCTATATCAAGAACAATGAAATCTACGGGCACATAATTCCTATTTGCAATAATAAGAACATCATTAATCCTTCCCATAGGTTTCTTAATAGTGGAATCCGCAAGATGCAAATTTAAAGAACAATCATCAAATTCACGGAAACCTAGCACATCACATAAAGTTTTTGGAATCGTGGAAATGCTAACACCCAAATCACACAAAGCATAGCACTTATAATCTTTAATATTAATCTTAATAGTAGGTTCCCACTCATCATAAAGTTTTCTAGGGATAGAAACTTCCAATTCAAGCTTTTCTTCAAAAGATTTCATCATAGCATCAACAATATGTTTAGTAAAAGCTTTATTTTGATTATAAGCATGAGGAGAATTCAACATGGATTGCAAAAAGTAAATACAATCTATTAAAGAACAATTATCATAATTAAAATCCTTGAAATCCAAAAGAGTGGGTTCATTGCTACTTAAAGTCTTGACCTCTCCAATCCCACTTTTATCAATTTTTGCATCTAGATCTATAAACTCTGAATCATTGGGACGCCTTTTAACTAAAGTTGACTCATCTCCAGTCCCATCTTTATCAAGATTTATATTGTAAAGCAAAGATTCAATAGGAGTCACATCAATCACTTTAAGATCTTCATCATTATTTTCACAAAAACTAGAAGAACACGCTTTTACAAACCAATCTCGTTTAGCACGCATCTTAGCGGTTCTTTCTTTACACTCATCAATGGAAATTCTCATAGCTTCCAGAGACTCATTAATATCATGCTTGGGTGGAATAGATCTAATTTTCAAAGAATTAATCTCAAGAGAAATTCTATCCACGTTCCTAGCCAAATCATCCATCTTAAGCAATTTTTCTTCAACCAAAGCATTAAAACTCTTTTGCGAAATCATAAATTCTTTAACACTATTCTCAAAATCAGAGGACATCTTATTATAATTTCCATAAGAATTGTTGTAGGAATTACCATAATTATTAGAGGAATTACTAGGAAATGGCCTAGGATTAAAACTGCCTCTATACGCGTTATTACCAAAATTGTTCCTACCAACAAAATTCACATCCATAGATTCATTATTATTCTCAATCAAAGTAGACAAAGGCATATCATTAGGATCAATAGGAGAACTCTTGCTAGCAAATAATTTCATAAAGTTCATCCATCTTTCCAATCAAAACATTAATTTCTTCAATTGCATGCACTTTTTTACTAGTAGAAGATCTTTCGGTGTGCCATTGAGAACAATTAACCATAATATTATCTAGGAGTTTAGTAGCTTCTCCTAAAGTAATTTCCATAAAAGTACCTCCCGCGGCCGAATATAAAAGATTTCTAGAAGCAAAATTCAATCCGGCATAAAATTTTTGTATGATCATCCATAAATTTAAACCATGAGTAGGGCAATTTCGTATCATCAATTTCATCCTCTCCCAAGATTGTGCAACATGTTCATGATCAAGTTGCTTAAAATTCATAATCTCGTTCCTAAGGGAGATGATCTTAGCGGGAGGAAAATACTTGGAAATAAAAGCATCTTTACACTTATGCCATGAATCAATACTATTTTTAGGCAAAGATGAAAACCAAATTTTAGCACGATCTCGTAGTGAGAACGGAAATAGCTTCAATTTAACAATATCATTATCCACATCTTTCTTCTTTTGCATATCACACAAATCAACGAAATTGTTTAGATGGGATGCGGCATCTTCACTAGGAAGGCCAGAAAATTGATCTTTCATAACAAGATTCAGCAAAGCGGCATTAATTTCACAAGATTCCGCACTAGTGGCGGGAGCAATCGGAGTACTAATAAAATCATTATTATTAGTATTGGAAAAGTCACACAATTTGGTATTCTCTTGAGTCATCATGACAAAGCAAGCAATCGAACACACGAGCAAACAAAAAGACGAACGGAAGAAGGGCGAAGAAAAGGGCGAATCTTTTCGAAAATCGTTTTAGTAGTGGCGGAGAGGAAAACGAGAGGCGAATGGCGAATAATGTAATGCAAGAGATGAGAGTTTTATGATGGATACTTGGCATGTCTTTACTTGGCATAGATCTCCCCGGCAACGGCGCCAGAAATTCTTCCTGCTACTTCTTGAGCTTGCGTTGGTTTTTCCCTTGAAGAGGAAAGGGTAATGCAGCAAAGTAGAGATAAGTATTTCCCTCAGTTTGAGAACAAAGGTATCAATCAAGTAAGAGAAGAACGCGCAAATCACCAATACCTGCACAAACAATCAAACACTTGCACCCAACGCGATAAAGGGGTTGTCAATCCCTTCACGGTCACTTGCAAAAGTGCGATCTGATAGAGATAGATAAACAAAAGATAAAATAGTTTTGGGTTTTTGATTTATAGATCTGAAAATAAAAGATTGCAAAATAGTAGATCGGAAACTAATATGATGGAAAACAGTAGATCGGAAACGAATATGATGGAAAATAGTAGATCAGAAACTAATATGATGGAAAATAGACCCGGGGACCATAGGTTTCACTAGAGGCTTCTCTCATGAAGGCAAATAATACGGTGGGTGAACAAATTACTGTCGAGCAATTGATAGAAAAGCGCAAAGTTATGACGATATCCAAGGCAATGATTATGCAATATAGGCATCACGTCTTTGTCAAGTAGACCGACTCCTGCCTACATCTACTACTATTACTCCACACATCGACCGACTCCTGCCTGCATCTAGAGTATTAAGTTCATAAAGAACAGAGTAACGCATTAAGTAAGATGACATGATGTAGAGGAATGAACTCAAGCAATATGATGAAAACCCCATCTTTTTATCCTCGATGGCAACAATGCAAAACGTGTCTTGATACCCCTACTTTGTCACTGGGTGAAATCACGCAAGATTGAACCCAAAGCTAAGCACCTCTCCCATTGCAAGAAAAACCAATCTAGTTGGCCAAACCAAACCAATAATTCAAAGAGAAATACAAAGATACCAAATCATGCATATAAGAATTCAGAGGAGATTCAAATAATATTCATAGATAAGCTGATCATAAATCCACAATTCATCGGATCTCGACAAACACACCGCAAAAGAGTATTACATCGGATAGATCTCCAAGAACATCGAGAAGAACATGGTATTGAGAATCAAAGAGAGAGAAGAAGCCATCTAGCTACTAGCTATGGACCCGTAGGTCTGTGGTGGACTACTCACACTTCATCGAAAGGGCAATAGAGTTGATGTAGATGCCCTCCGTGATCGAATCCCCCTCTGGCAGGGTGCTGGAAAAGGCCCCTAGATGGGATCTCATGGGAACAGAAGGTTGCGGCGGTGGAAAAGTGTTTTCGTGGATGCTTCTGGTGGTTAGGGAATATTTGCAAATATATAGGAGGAAGATCTAGGTCAGGGGGTCACCGAGGGGCCCACAAGGTAGGGTGCGCGCCCTACTCCCCTGGGCGCGCCCTCCACCCTTGTCGCCGCCTCGTGGCTCTTCTGACTTGCACTCCAAGTTTCCTGGGTGTCTTCTGGTCCAAGAAAAAACATCGTGAAGTTTTATTCCGTTTGGACTCCGTTTAGTATTCCTTTTCTGCGAAGCTCAAAAACAAGGAAAAAACAGAACTGGCACTTGGCTCTAGGTTAATAGGTTATCCCAAAAATAATATAAAATAGGATATTAATGCATATAAAACATCCAAAACAGATAATATAATAGCATGGAACAATAAAAAATTATAGATACATTGGAGACGTATTAGACAACATGACATAACCAAATTAAGCATACAATTACACAAGTGACTACACACATAACATTTCCACACACCAAAGTAAGCAATTACATGCATACTAAACTAGGAGAAACGAGGATCTAATCATCTACTTCTTGTTGCGACGACGCTTGCCATTGCTCTGCTTTCGGCTGGATCCCTGGCCGTTTTGGTGAAGGAGGCACTTCCTCATGTCAACGATCCGCCTGTACATGTCGTAGCTCTTGTACGCCTCCTTGGCCACGTACACGACGTGAGCTTTGTCGAGTTTCTCCATCCAGGCCGAGTTCCAGGCACACTTGTCCTTGTTGCAGGAATCCTTCATATCTCTGTAGTAGGGATCGATGATGGCCTCGGCGAGGTGAACCAGTGAGTCCTTCTCATGCTCGTTGCTGCCCCAGATCTTGTATTGGCCCTTGATGTCAACAAGATTCTGGCAGGCGATGCCTGAATTCTTGAGCACCTTTACATAATTGGTGATGTCCATCGTAGCGAACATGTAGTGGGGGTTGTTGACAAACCTGGCGAAACGCTCGCAAGGCCTTGTGGCAAGGCAGTAGTGGTAGACGAGGACGTGATTGCGCACGCACATCTGGGCGACGGTGACCTTGGGACGAGACCCGGCACAAGCGTGGGTGTACTCGAGGTCGAACCCGACCACCTTGTACTTCTCCTCAGCACGCAACAGCTCCATGATGTGGATGGAGTGCTCCACCCAAACCGGGTTGTTGGTGTACACCACCGAGAGCTCCGTGAACCTTCTGTGGGTGTCCACCACGGCATGCATGATGAACTGCTGCTCGTCGTCGGCAGCCACTCGGAGAGCTATTGGAGCCGCGCAGGATACCCTCTAAGAATTTGTCGTGGTGGGTGTGCATCTTGCAATGGTGGGGCGCGATCGAAAGGTTGAAGAGACACAAGGGTTAAATGGCCGCTATAATAAATGGGGGCTGGCCGGCCTGTAATCCTCACGTCTTGTCACCACATCCATAGCGGAGGATTCCAGTGCACGCTTGACAACACCACACGTGTTTTGTTTGACCACACATGGGCTCGAAGAGGCGCAAAATGTATCGTCGGTGAGCCTGTTCCCGCGCTACCGCGCAAGCTTCCGGCCCGGCTAGTTTGGCCACGCGTCGGCTAGAAGAGGGACAAATCATGGGCGTTTATTGGCAAAAAGCTTTGTAAAAATGAAGTGTGTGGAATGACTTCGGTCATAAGTTTACCCATGGGTGATGAGGTCAAAGGTACACAGAAGGGTGATGATGGACACTCGAGTGCGATAATTAACACTACAAAAAAAAGACACATCCGTGACATTTTGGGCCGAACAATTTTTTTCTGTCATGCTTATGACACTTCTATGACGATAATTGTGACAAAAGCATGTATAATCATAGATGTGGTGGGCTTCTACTTCTATGACAAAAAATCATGACAGAAAATGGGCTTTTCGTCCTGGGCAAGCCGGGGACGCACCTGCATGACATTCTTTGGGCCGTCCATGACGGAAAAAATCATGGTAGAAGCGAGGGCGAGGAAAATTTCGGGGAGTTCCCGGTTACGGTGGGTGGTCGGGGCCAAGCGATGCACGGAGGGATTGCGCGTTTCTCTCGTACACGTACGCGCGTGTGTGCGAGGCATTGGGCTCTAACTGAACCCGAGCGAGGCGTTCGCTTACTGAACCCGAGCGATTGCACTAGCTACGTTACTGAACCCGAGTGATCGATCCCTGGCTATTAACTGAACCCGAGCGATTCTTTCGCTACTGCTGCTAACTGAAGCCGATCGAAGCTGCCTCTTGATGAACAGTCCCCGGTGGGGGTTGGATGAACAAGATCCCGTGGTAGTAGAGGCCATTGCCGCTGCATGATTAGAACCCCGATCGAGGAGGTGGGGTTGGATGAACAGTAGCCGGTGGAGGGATCCCGTGGAGGGCTGGTTGAGCAGGACCCCATGGAGGACTGGTTGAACAGGAGCCGGTGGAGGCTGGATGAACAGGACCCCGTGGAGGGCTGGTTGAACAGTAGCCGGTGGAGGCTGAACAGGACCCCCGTGGATGAACAGTAGCTGGTGGAGGCAGGAGGAAGTCGACAGTGGATGAACAGTAGCAGGTGGAGGCTGGAGGAAGTCGATGGTGGATGAACAGTAGCCCGTGGAGTCCCGTTTTGCGGTACGCCACACCCCTCCTGATGAACAGGACCCCATTTCGACCGTAGGCGCTCCAACACAAGTCCGTTTCCTTTGTTTTGCGGTACGCCACACCCCTCCCGATCAACAGCACCCCGTTTCGACCGTAGGAGCTCGAACACAAGTCCGTTTCCTCCGTTTTGCGGTACGCCAGACCCCGTTTCGGCTGTTCCGTCCAAGCCGGTTGGCTCCCGATGAACACGACGCATTCCGACCCAGTCTGTTGCCCCCCGATGAACACGACGCTATTTCTCCGTTCCGACCCAGTCGGTTGGCTGCCGATGAACAGGACGCTGTCACTGTACGCGTTCGAGACCCCGCCCATATGTATGTACGTAGCCGTATTTACTTTCTTGCAGCGTGGCTGTACGTACATGTACACGATATAGACGGAACTGCCTGAACAACTACTGCTCCTTACTGGGCCACGGTTCATCGTGGCAGAAAGACCGATGGACCAGTATGTACGTACACGTTTGCGACCAGAATGACAACGCTATGTACGCTTCGACCGGGTGGGTCCCGGCTGTCAGGGAGGATAAGGAGGCACTTCCTTGCGTGCGAACATATTGATGGTGGGTCCGAGCTGACAGGGGGAGGATTCTTTTTTTTTTGCGCGTAATAAGGAGGCACTTACTTGTGTGAGAAGATGTAACTGTCGTTCATTGACCACATTGACCATGCCGCACGGACAGCACCAAGCGGTGCACGACGGTGAGGCAGGGAACGACGCGGAGCCTGGGAACACGTGGAGGGTAGTACGAGGGTTGACTGGTTCGGCTGCGGTGTGAGGCTGCCGTCACCGCAGAATAACAGGGGGTGTGGGTGAGTAGAGGAATGGCCTGGCCAGCGGTGGGAGTAGTAGGGGGCGGTGAGGCCTACGCGGCAGCACAGCCGGCCATGAGAGGCAGGAGCACGCGGTGGTTTGGACGGCTGGAGCAATAAAATCAGAGGTTGAAGAAGCAGGACAACCGTTGGATGTTAACAATCCAACGGTCACTGGTGATAGAATCATTTGTTGACTAAGTTGACAAACCCCTGCGTACGCGTCAACTTAGTAGGGCCACAAGTCAGCCTCCATATCTGGTGGGCCCCAGCTGTCATGGGGAGCACTCATTATTTTTCTCTTAATAAGGAGGCACTTCCTTCCATGCCAAGATATAGCTGGTGGGTACCAGCTATCATTGGGAGGATTCATTCGTTTTGGCGTAATAAGGAGGTACTTGCTTGCTTGTGGCTATGGACCATGTGGGTCCCAACTGTTAGCCTCTCCATGTACATCCCTCTTCCGATGTTGTCGTTTGTTGACAACGTTGACCACGCCGTGCCGAGAACACCAATGTGATGGACGACGGCAAGACCCAGGAAGGGAATGACCCGGAGGCGGCGAAGCCATAGCAGTGGAGGGATGTGGGTGAGTAGAGGGATGGCCTGACCAGCGGTGGGAGTAGTAGAGGGCGGTGAGGCCTGCGCGGCAGCACAGCCGGCCATGGGAGGCGGGAGCAGGCGGTCCCGCCGCCGCTAGATTTGGCGGCTGGAGCAAGAAGATCAGAGATTGAAGAAGCATGACGGCCGTTGGATTGACATCCAACAGTCACGTCTGCTAGAATCGTTTGTTGACATATATAATAAGTAAAAAAATCTTGCATACGTGTCAACTTAATAGGCCCACAAGTCAGACCATTCCCTATTTTTTTTTAATAATTTACAGCTCATTGCAACTTCTTATGCAATTTATTGCAGTCCATTTTTTTGTTGGCCAGGGCCAGGGTTAAAAATTTAAACGAAATTTTGCATATTTCGGTGGGGTCCAAACTATTTTTAATACCGAAATGTCGAGCCAGATTTAAACTACTTTGAAGATATATTTAAATTAGGTTAAAGCCTAGTGAAAGTGGAATATGAAAATGTGAAAAAATTCAGAAATTTGAAAGTAATTGCCAATTTGTCGTCTGTTTTTTATATTTACAGCCCATTTCATATTACTTTCAAGATTTCCAGCCATCTTGAAAGAGTTGCAGCCCAGCGGGGCGTAGAAAAATAAGTAAGCCTGGATTGGGTATTCTTCAGAAAAAATAAACTGGGCTCATTTTCACAAAGAAAAAATAGCTGGGCTGGTCATGTGGTGAACGTAAAATAGAAGCCTGGGCTAGACGGGCCACAGCCCAGTTGAAACCCTGCTCCGTCTCAACAATAACAAAAAAATACTGCTCGAGCAGCTACGTCCCAGGTGTCAGCCGATCTTGTGCTGTTCTCTTGTCTATTGACTATACGCTGACAATGTTGTGGGTCCCAGATGTTAGCAAACCACTAGGAGGAAGCATTTTCTTTTTCTATGCGCTGACAATGGAGTATATAACAAAAAACGAGGAACTTGCTTGCGTACGGCCATGGATATGGTGGGCCCCTACTGCCATCCTCTCCAAGTACATTCCTCTCCCGATTCCTCTTGTTTTTTTGACCATGTTGACAACGCGAGAGGGCGGCGCCGCGGCGAGCGCACCAAAGCACGCGGAGGATGACGGCGAGGCCTCGGACATCGGCTTTAATGAATTAGGAGACGGTGGGGCGGTGATGCGTGCGCTGAGGTGCAGCCAGCCGTGGGAGGCGGAAGCAGGCGGCCCCGCCGGCGCTGGTTTGGTTTTGGCGGCTAGAGGAAGACAGGATTGAAGAAACATGATAGACTGTAAAAGCAGCAGGAGTACTTAACAACCTTAACTGAAACCAGCAGGGGCACTTAACAACCATAGCTGAAAGCAGTATGAGTACTTACACAGGTTGAACCGTACAAAGCACGCCTCGAACAGCGCTACTTTGCCTACAGTTAACCAAGGGTGAGGCCACCAAGCCCCAGGAGAAGGCCCAGGCACCACCCCGCGCATCCACAACCTTCTGAAAGTGGCTTCATCTCGCAATGTGGTCAATAAACAGGATATTCACTTTAGAGCCATGGAAAAGCGTGAGCATAACCTTCTGTCCTATTATCCAAGATGGACGGGCCTTCATTATTTGAGACCACCCATGAATAAGTATCTTTTCACCTCCAAGGGAAATGGAGTAGGTCGACATAAACATCATGTTGTGATCAAGCGCAAGTCTGACCCGACCATGGTCAGGCATTTGTATAGGAATAATAGAACTGGGCAGTTTCTGTTTCAAGAAGATCACAGCTGTAAAACTGTGTATAAGCAAGAGTTTATGAACAACATATATAGCAGAAAACAGCTCGTACCATAAGTTTCTCGACACAGTTGGACCTATTCAACGTGTGCAGGAGTGGCACACATATCCCACGTGGCCTTCCACCATTGAAACGCCCCACAAGGACCTCAAGACGATCAATAAAGTGTAGGAACTGGTGGATGTCGTCCCAGTCAACTTCAGTGCCATCAGTAACAGTCGAGTTCTTATAGAATAACAAACGAGTAGCGTGCTTAACTTTGAAATAACGTACACGTGCCACCAATTATAAGAAATATTAGTTAGAAGTAGCATCTTCGTGAGAGAAGGGAATCACAAATCGTTGCTACTTCTAAAGTTAAATTGTGATTAGTTAGACAGAATAGGTGGATTAAGAAGTAATTGAGGCAACATGCAAGAACCAGATACAAAACTAACATGGATGAACTACTGGAACAATGTCGGTGTGGAAGATCACAGTGAAGATGAGACCAGGTTTTGCTATTTCGATCAACATTCGTGTGCCAACTTTCAGTCTGTAACACTTGAGAAAGTTTATCCAAGTTCGGCCATAAAAAAGCAGCGATCTTCTTGGTTCGTGAACCCAACTCGAAACTTATATCCATGGCTTGTCTTCAATGTGACCATAAAACTGGTGTATTCAGTTATGGCAAGGCCGACCATCTTGAGTACATGTGTTCTGGAAGAGCAAGGAATGCACTGCAGGAAAAATAATATGAGAACACAATGTATTCGCTATCCAAATCTAGAAATAATTTCCTCCTTCACGTCAGTGTTGACCATGGTACTAGTACCTTTTATCCAAATATAGCAATCCAAATTTCCAAATTAGTCAACAGCATGTTCAAAAACCCCCACCCTCCCGGATAGAAAAGAGGATTCTAGGAACATACTGTGCACGTTCTAAAATCCTGTGTTAGGATGAGAAGGAACAAGTGTGGCATCTCGCCGAGGGCGCAAAAACCTGTAGGGTCCTCGCACTTTGGGCACTGCAAATGAAACACACTAGATTCAGTAGGAAGAAAAATGCATCAACGGCGGCGGCTACCATCCTAGGATTACCCGCGACCAAGGGACTAGGATTTATTGGGGATGGATGAAGAATTCGTACCTGGTTCTCCATGAGAAAACCCTATGCAATCGCCGAGAGGGGGTTTTCTCGGAACAAGCTGACAAGGGAGAAGGGGATTCAGACCCAGTGAAATATTGCTACTTCGTCCGTCCAGCTTACTGCTAAAGCTGGAAAGGTGGGGGATTTCGTGATTTGACGGCTCATTGGGCATTACTGCGGCACTACGACAGGGGTGAGCCTACCGTGCAGTTGTGCACTCTAATTTGGTGCATGGCACGTGGACCCCGTTGCCGGATGCCCCACATATCAGCGAAAGGAAGTAGAAAGGCAGGAGTAACTAGTTACACATAAATATATTTTTGACAGAGAGATACTCCCTCTGTAAAGAAATATAAAAATCTTTTATATCACAACTTTATACATAAGAAAAATCAAGGGGAATATATATAACATAATATGGGGGTTCAGCTGAGAATATAACACTCAGACATGCTCATGGTTCTGGACTTTGGGCCACAGGCCGGTGGGCCTGCATGTTTGGGGGCCCATGTGTTCTAACTCAGCGCATTTCATATTGCAAGCGATCGGTACGGCGCTGGTTTTAGATGCTGTCGCAAGGCGAATACAGAAAATTAAATAAAGCATGGCAGCTATTAGAATGAAATCGAACGACAGTTCCTAACCAGCAATCAGAGTTGCAATTCTTTTACGATATCCTACGTGATAAATAATACTGTCGTACAACTTATACACACAGGACACTTGTTTCACCATGCCATATTATTACATCAAAAGGTCTCGGAGGATAGATCCGTTTGGAAGTTGTGTGCTGCTACTGAAGAATTTCAAAGTTGATTTGGACCATCTCTCCGTGCCGAGGAAGTTCGATTTTGACATCATCTCCTACCGCAAGATTTGATAGAGTTTTGAACCTTGACCATCCTTTAGCATCAATCATTATGCGACCATCCTTTGTACTTACGGTATATTGAGCAGGTTCATTCACACTAAGGCCGCACATGGTAAGAGAAACTTGGCCACGATCGCCCGGATTATTGAGCGACTCCCTCGTTGCTCTAGGAATTCTCTGTTTGCAAACAAGACATACACAAATAGTTAGATCAACACAGTGAATCATGTGAAACAACATGGAAAGAAAAAAGAACGAAGCACTTGGGCGGCCAATGCTTACCAAGAAGGTGGAGATGTTGGTTTTTGTAAGGACTTTGGTATATGCAGTGTGAACTGCAGCCCAGTCTGTTGCCGGTGCAACTGCTGGTTCTGTTGCCGCTGCACGAGCCGGAGCAGATGCAAGTGCAACTTCAAGTGTTGGTGCAGGTGCCGGAGCCATTGCTGGTGCCCGTGCCGGTGCGACTGGTAGTGCCGCTGCTGCTGCTGAAGATGGTGCTCCTTGTGGAGCTGGTGCCGGTGTCGAAGCAGGTGCCCGTGACGGTGCCCGATCCTCCAGTAGATCAGCCTAATCCGCTGACGCGGTTGGGGCCCAATCCTCTGGTGGACCAGACTGAGCTGCTGCCGCTGTCAGTGCTAGAGCCAGTGCCGTCTGAGAAGGTGCCGGCGCTCGATCCGATGCTGAAGGTGGTACCGATGTGGGAGACAACAATGATCGTCTCTGGTCTGCTATGATTTCATACTTCAGCTTTCTAACTTCAATAGGCTCCGTGACCTTGATCCAGTCTTTTTCTTCACTTCTTTTAAATGCCAGAAGGACTAATTGTGGTGTGTTTGTTAAACCAAACTGCAGTTCATCATAGGGCTTCAGATTGTACTCAGACAACAGACTGATCCAATTGTGTCCAGTAATATAAGTGATGGACAGTGCCTTCGTTACTGACACGACATAAGAAGTGAAACCTGCAAAAATAACCATCATAGAGCAAACCAAATGGTTCATTCTATAATGAATGTCACATGGCAAAACCTGCATCGTAAAATTGCAGCAAAAGTAAGAAAACATGACAGTAAATCAATAAGATTTACTTGATGTGACACGAGTGAATCCTTACTAGGAAATCACTATGTTCAAGTTCTAAACAGAAGGTTGATCGTCCAATTACGGGTGGCATGCAGGCCCCCCGCTTACTCCCACAAGCAGGACAGTCCAAAGGTCGTGACAAATCGTATGGACCGAACATCCATGGGACTGGAAATCCTGGTGGGTGCGATAAACCTTGCAATGCATACAGATATTGGAGTGTAACCATAATTGATAAACCGTCCTCACAAAAAAGATGATCTGGATACTTCAAAATATACATACTAAATTGTGTGGACAGACATTAACATAGACTGTTCTTAGGAGTCACCACACAACAAAAGTGGCAGTACTAAACAATACAGGGTTCACACACACAAATCAAGTACTGAACAATAGTACTTACTACAGACAAGCAAAGTTGCACTAATTAAACTTTGCAGACTATTTCTTGCCACCGACCTACGGGATATACCCCACATAACTGACTAGGCCATGGACTTCGTGAGAGATGTCTACTAGCACCATCGCCATCTTGTCAACCTTGGAGAACCTAACAAAGTGGTCATTCCACTCATAAACATGATGATGAAGACATGCCGCATCAGATTTGTCGGGAAGCTTTACAAGAACCACACCCTTCGTAGTCGAAGGCACAGCTAGGAAATTGTTGTGGTGAAGTACAGCCTCGAGAACACGCCTGACAACAATGCTACAGAAAAATAGTAGTTCGCGACACGTGGCGACAAGGACACAGCAGCTGGATAGTTTAGTAGTAGAACTCATCCTCACGTCTTCCAGTTCACACGGCATGACTTTGAGAACTTTATCTCCACCGCGGACCTGGTTCTAATTCAAACAGAAACCAAATATTTTATTACTACCTCCATTCAGAAATATAAGATGATTTTCGATATTTTACTCCATATAAAACTACATATACGCACAGAAATGAGTGAACAAAGACACTAGAACATGTCTTCAAATGCATGAGAGTAGAGGGATTACTTGCAATATCCATAACACAAGTTACTGAGGCTAATATACTCTCTTCAAAGGCATGAGAGCTAAAATCTTGCATTTCCTACAACTAGCATTGATGTTCATGAAGTAGTTGAAAGTAATCTATAAGAAATCAGTGTTATGTGCAATAATCATATGTATGTCAACCTCTCGCATGTTTTGGTCAAAAGAGAAATTTAGAATCGTCATTTGGCACACAAAAATCACATGCAAGATCACCCAGAAAGTTGTACTACTAGTACTAGTACTAAGTGTTAGATGAAAAAACACGATCAAGATCGCCAAAAAGATCGTCAAGAAGAGATATTACCTGGACTTACTTAATGAGGGATCCCAGAGAGGGGGGCTTGGATAGGGCGATGGTCTTGAGCTTGTCTGCGGTAGTCTCGGCGGGGTGCTTGCGCTTCTTCATACGCTGAGCCTCGACGTTTTTGGCCAGAGCCATAGACATCACTTCGGCCGGTGCTCCAGGGTCCATCAAGAAACTGTCAAATAGAAATAAAAGAAAAGAAACCATAATCACAAACCCAAAAGAAGAATAGAGAGGGAGTTATAGGATCAGTCTTGGGGTTGCAAGACCGGGCCTTGGCCAGAATCAACACCATTGATGCGCTCACCTTTCCTTCTTTGGGATAGAAGAACAATGGTAGAAGCGCGTCGCGGTTTTCTTGAAGAAATGAGGAACAAGATGAGGGAGAAGCGAGTTGGGGTTTTCTTCAAGAGAGGAAGCTGAGGGAGAAGAGTAAAATGATAGTTGCTTCGTCTGTCCAACTTACTGCTGGAAAGGTGGGGCTTTTGTGATTTGATGGCTCATTGGGCATTACTGCGGCGCTTCGACCGAGGTAGTCTACCGTGCAGTTGTGCACTCTAGTACGGAGTAATTTCATGCATGGCAAGTGGACCCCAATGCTGGCTATCCCACATGTCGGTGAAAGTGAGTAGCAAGGTTCCTGATGACCGTCGAGGAGGATCCGCATGGTAGAGCGTGTCCACTATTTCTGAAGAAAAAAATGATTACAACAAGCTTTTCTACTCTTACGACGGAGGAGTGCGAAACACGGCAGCCACTTGAACATACACAGTACTCCTATTACTAGGCATGTGCAGTGGTTCATAAGTCAGTACTACATAATCTTGTTGCTAGTGTAGTAAGATATGACGATAACAAATGATGTTGTGCGCATGTCAACTATATGAACAGTAATGTAACATACCCCTTTTTTGACTGTCCGGTCGAGAATGAACGGTGAGATCAATGTTAACAGAACTAGGTCTACAGTGCATGGAGAGTACGGTGCTACAGTACTCCACGGAACATGAACCATATGAAGCCTGAATCAATGTTAGGCAGGGTGTATGAAGGGTGCATGGGATGGGAGCAAAAGTTCCCTTCTCGACCCACTTTTGGGTGTTTGGCAGAGTGCATGAAGGGTGCATGAGTCCACACTAGTAGGTTAACACAAATACACTAGGAGCATGCATGAAGAGGGGTGCTGAGATGAGTATGCACGAAGAGGGAACAACTATATTGAGATGAGAATGCAAGCAAACACACCCACACACTTTGTGCTACAGTGACTGATCTGCATCGTCTGGGTTTGATCCAATGGTCATGTTGCACCGAGACATGGACATGCCCATGCAGATGACGCCTAAACACCACCGAAGTCCCTCTGCTTCCCGAGGCGCATGACGTTGGTGATGTAGGGTGCCACCGCCCGCAGAGCCCGCTCCCGGTCGACGGGAGGCAGCTCATCAAAGATGGCGTCCAATGGCATGAATGGATTCCGGTGACGAAGCCCTGAGAGGATTCACACGACAACGGCGATGGCAGCCCGCAACCCCTCCTTGTCCAGCTCCGCCCCCACCATCGCGCGGAGACGGCTCAGCTCCTCGGAGATATAGGTGAAGAAGGAGACCAGGTCAGGAAGCCGCAGCTCGTTGAAGTCGATGGGGTGGTCGAACGGGTTTAGCCCGATGGCCGTCATGGTCGCGCTGGCACGATGGTAGGCATCGCGCAGCCGCAACACGTGCGTGGCAACATAGTCCACCAAGTGGTTGAGGCGATCCTGGACCTCGTCATGATCGGCCCGCTCGTGCTCCAGCCGGCTCGCCTGACCGCCTATCGTATCTCCTGCTTTCTGCAGCAACGCCGCCGATGCCTCGAGCATCTTTGTGGTGGACGTTTGCCACTTTTGAAGCTCCGTGAACTCCCGCACATAAAGGAGGAGCATGGCACTCCTCTCCTCCTTGGGCTCACAGAGCTCCACGTCCTTGGCCCTGAGCTCTGCATCCTTGGCCTGGAGCTCCTGTGTCAGGCGCCTCACCTCAGACTCTGTGATCTGGTGCGCTGCCATGGAACCAGGTAGAAGCAATGGGGAGAGGAAGCAAAGGGGGTGAAACGGCTGAAAGGCAATGCAATGTACCGGAAGGCGGAGGGAGCCAGCCGAGAAGCGGGGTGAATCTTTTCGTTTTCACCATGGGAAAACACCAGTCGACGACTTTTCACATCCGGGAGCAGTGGGTTTTATAGGTGGAGTCATCATGACTAATTGCTACCGCGCCTGCTCTCGTCAATCAAAAAAATAAAAATCCTGCCGCGCCTGCCGCACCTGAAGACTAGAGCAACGCCGCGGTATATATTTAAATTTACCTGCCGGCAAGGAGAGAAAAAAAGGGGTGAAAAAACAAATGTGGCGGCGGCCTAGCTAATCGGTCGCACTAGCCCAACTAGCTAGCCACCGTGCTTCACTGATGTACCCGGCGGGAAAGGTGGGCTTTTGTGATTTGATGACTCATTTACTTGCTTCGGCGCTACGATCGAGGAGGACCCAGAAACCGCGCGGTAGGGTGTGCCACGTCTCAGCACAGAGGAAAAATGTGCGCGTAAAAATATACTGTATCAGATGTACTACCTATGGTTCGACCTCGGGACCCAGCCAGTCGGTCGAAAACAACCCACTAGCCACACAACTTCATCATGCTAACGTGGCACGGAGGATAGGTGTGGTTAGCTCCGTCTCGACCAGCCACAACGTCTCTTGTTCTAGGCGATTCTTCTATTTCCAAGCATTTTTTTAGTTACTAGCAATGTGCCCGTGCATTGCAACGGATCCAAAGTAGAATAGTACTTGTTCACAAACTTGAAAGAAAACACTCTTGTTTTGATATACATATATACCACTAAAAATATATTACTTTTCACTCAAAATATATTTCTCAGGCTGTTTTGATGAGGTGAGGGAGGGATGTGGTTGCTTATAAGATAATAAGGGGTTTTCTGCAAATTGGAGCAGGGAAGTGGGCTATTGTTGCAAAAATGCCACAACTTACCTCACAGCCGTTAGATGCAGATCTAATGGTTAGAAATGACAGATGGCAGACACACCATCATCACCAACTGAGTCTTTTATAGGAGTAGAGATAATAACACCACGGCAAGCTCGTGCCGCTCTTCGTGTGTGCCCGTGCGTCTAATGGTTAGACGATGGAGAGGAGAGAGAGATCGCAGACATGGGACCCACCAGTAAGTAAGTCAACGGTCATGCATGTGTTGACGAGCCACTCCCTCTACTCTACTCAATGTAGTACTGTATAAAATCAAGTTATGCAACAAAGCTAACAACCATTGCTGTTTCAGGCTATCGACTTACGCTTTGTAGTCCAGGTTGCCAGTTCGAATCTCGTCTTTCAGATTTGTTAGTTTTAGGTCCAAATTTGATCAATGACAAGTGGGACCCCCGTGTGTTGTTCCGATTTTTCAGTGTAGGATGATTTTTTTGCATAAACACTTTGCGCGGTTAGACAAGTAATGGCACCAGTTACACGTATTTTGCAAGTTTCTCTACTTCTTATAAAAAACCGAGTTGGTGATGATGGTGTGCCTGCCATCTTGCAATATAGACCGTCCGATCTATATCTGACGGATAGAAAACAAACTATGGCAATTTTGCAAAAAGATACCCGCACCTCTCTCCATGTTTGCAGATAAGTCCTTCCCTCGTTCATCCTTATCTCCCACAACCTCATTGTTGAGCAATTAAAAAAGGAAGTCTCTGGAACAATCTAGCATGGTGGCCGCTGCCGGCGCCGTCCATCCCCATGCCTCCGTCCAGTCCGACCACCAGTCACCACCACGCCCCACTCCTCCTCACCTTATCTCTCATCTTTCTCGAGATATCATTTTTTTGATGAAATTCTCGAGATACCATTTTTTCGATGAAATTCTCGAGATATCATTAGTTTTTACACATGGGATTACTCCTGCATGGGTCAATCACAACAGGTGTTTTGTAAAAAATGCATCTTGATGTTCCGTGCAGTGCACGGGCATCTTGCTAGTAGGAACGAAAATGACAGCGGCATAGAATATCACATCCACTCCGCAGCTTAGATGCTATGGTGATACAAGTTTTTAAGTCATTGGATCTGAGATCCAATGGCTTGGGAGTAGTCCTTGTAATTATGCGCAATTTCCAAACTCTCCAAGGTTTTCTTTGCAATTAAAACATTCAGGCCTCGTGTGTGCCACTGCATCTTGGATCCAACAGCTCCCAGTAGCTCATATTAGGTGCTCCCAGTAGCTTAATTAGCCGCTACGGTGATACGAGCATCTAGGTCGTATGAGCTGTGATCAGATGCCACATGCGTAGTACTTGTACTTTCTGTGCAATTCCCAAACTCTTTGAGGCCTATATTGCAAAAACATTCAAACCTCCTACTGTGAGCCGTTAGATCTCCCAGAAACTCATATCACCATATAATCTATGGTGCGGGAGCACCTCATATTCTCCCATGCGAGAAAACATCAGGAGCTCTTGCAGCTTGGATGCTACGGTGATACGAGCTTCAAGGTCGTTCGATGTGAGATCCAATGGCATCTGAGCAGTCTTTGTGCTTGTAAGCAGTGGCTGAACTCTTTGGGGGCTTTTCTACAAAAAACCATTTGACCACCAAGGAGTTGTTGGATCACAGACCAACAGCTCCGAAGAGCTTGTATCACCAAAGCATCTAAGGTGTGGTAGCACATGATATTCTTACATACAGGAGAATATGAGGTCCTCCTTCATCTTAGATGCTATGGTGATACGAGCTTCGAGGTCGTTGGATATGGGATCCAAGGGCATCTGAGTAGTTTTTTTGTACAAATTATGTGCAATTCTCAAACTCATTAAGGTTTCCTGTAAAAATATTAAGACATCCTGTGAGCTGCTATATCTCAGATCTACAAGCTCCAAGGAACTCGTATCAACATATAGCATCTAAGGTGTTGGGGCACCTGATATTCTCCCCGAGAGGGGGGGGGGTGCACAACCAATCGGTGTTTGGGAGGGTGGGGACAAATATAATGTTAAAAAAAATATAATCTAAACAATCCTAAATAGAGCTTCACAATTTTATCTAAGGTCGAGGGGTAACCCCCGACAATCTACATAGCTCCGCCTATGAAAGAGGTGTAGTGCGAGCGTCTATGTGTGAGAGAGACGACGTGAAAAAGCGAGGTCAATTGAGTCATTTATAGAGGGAGAGATCGAGGGAGTGTGGCCTAGCGTACACTCGAATGTTAAAGATGATACACCGAGATATTGTGTGGCGAAGCTATGGTGAGGGCTGGAGGGAGATAGTTACCGAGAGAGTGGCCTAGATAGACTTTGTGTGTGCGCGCACGGTGAAGGTGTTTGAAGAAGGCAACACATGTGTCTTGAGAGAGAGAGAGAGGGAGCGTTTGTCATGGAGGGCACGACGAGGTTGTGTGTGAGAAATACATTTGTTGAGAGTGTGAGGGCGGGAATGACATAAATGGAGATCGAAACATGAAGAGCAATAATGAGCGCGCGTGTGTCGGATACCAATAGCTCTATTAACAAAGAAATGAACATCAATCGATACATGAAGTATGTGTGTGTGTGCGTGGTTGGGGGGGGGGGGGGTCGATGGAGAGACATAAACACAACATTCACATGTATGTAGTACTAGACTTAATATTCATGTTTCAGTTTCCTGTTCATTTTAAATATTGAATTGAGGACCATGCATGGCTTACATTTTACTCCCTTCGTTCCTAAATATTTGTCTTTTTAGAGATTTCAAATGGACTAACACATACGGATGTATATAGACATATTTTAGAGTGTAGATTCACTCATTTGGCTTCGTATGTAGTCACTTGTTGAAATCTCTAAAAGACAAATATTTAGGAACAGAGGGAGTATTTTTGAATTCGTGTCATACATGCATGGTTTGGAAAAATAGATGCCCTATACTTACTGGATTGTTGTTGTATTCGTGTGTGTGTGTGTGTGGTCATATGCTTGATACATACAAAGTTTTCTCACCACCATACCGTTCGTCTTTTAAATTTGAATTTGCAATGAAAAACTTACTGGGGATACCATGAAATGTGAAATCCACGTCGGATTCAGGGCTCCGCAGACCCAAGAAAGGTTCGAACTCTGGGGTGCGTGTGAAAAACTCAATCTCCCCAGCCTGCCGACTCGTCGATCTCACTGCCTAGCTCAATGAACAGGAAAGGAAAGGGACTCAGCAGTTTACCCAGGTTCGGGCCACCTTGCGGTGTAAAACCATACTCCTGCTTTGTGGTGGATTGGCCTCGAGGTGGGCTGAGGATGAACTAGTACAGGTAGAGAACAACCTCAGGAGGAGTGTTCTTGTGCTGGTGTGAGCTGGTGAGGATGATCCGGGTCTCGTCCCCCTCCTATGGTGGTGGCCTAGCTATATTTATACTGGCCTCGGTCCTCTTCCCCCAAAATGAAGGCGAGAAGGGATCCCACAACGGCCAAGTTTGAAGTGAGACAAGTAGTACATCTTATCCTGACGAAAGGTGGTCTTCGCCTGCAAAGCTTCTGGTCGTGACGTTGTGGTGGGCTCGGCGATGACCTCTGTCCTACCATCCTGGTCTTGTAGCACGGGAATCGAAACCTTTGGCTGATTCCTTGGGACTCTGCGTCTGCGCTTGCTTCCTTAGCACCGAAGAGGAAACCTGTTGTACTGCGTCTGCTGGCGCCCGCCTGGCCTTGGTCGTCATGGCTTGCATCATCTAAACCTCACGAGGTGGGGCTTGCATGGAAATCTCTGCTCCTCAGGAGCCGGCCTGGGGAAACCGCTCCCTCCGGAGGTCTTGGCATCGTTCGCCTCGCAAGGCTTGGCCCCTCGCAAGGGTCTTGTGTTGTTGATGCTGGAGAAGGGCCGTACCAGGACGCTGATGAAGCCATGCTGTGGGCCGCAGGCAGGCAAGTCTGGGTACCCCGGTTCCCAGAACGCCGACAGTAGCCCCTGGGCCCAAGGCGCGCTTGGACTTGGCTTCGAGGCGAAGCCAAAGGGCAAGGGCGAAGCGACGCGGGCCGTAACCACCTGCGGACCAGGTCGACGCGTGGCGCTTCATGGGACGTGGGTGTCTTCGCTTCCCCACGCTGCCTCAGCAACTGTCCGACTTGACAATAACCTGCTGCATGCAAAAAGATCATCATTACCGGAGATCGTGGAGGCCGGCGGTTGGCCTCCCTTTAGCTATAAATGGGAGGAGGGGTAGAGCCCCCTGCTCATCTCCGTCTTCCCGCTGCTTGCTTCTTCTTCCTTCTTTCCTCGCCATCTTGACGAAGCGTCCATGGCGCCGATAAGGAGGTTTTCCATGTCGGAGAAGGGAAAATCCACTCGGGAGGAGCCCGGGCCACTCCCGCCAAAGAAGAGGCTCGGCCGCTCTCGCAACGCCGGTGAAGGGGCCGAGGTGACGCGGCCTTGGCATGAGCGGGCTCCACCAGGCTTCCCGATCCCTATGCACGCCTGCGCGCAGGGCCCTGCGCTTGGAAACTGCGCCCAGCGCCGCGTGGGCCAGGGTCGTGGAGGAGGACAGGCGACGGCTGCCCGGCCTTCCGGCTTGCGAACTCATGCAGAAGGTACGTCACGCGAGTTCGTGGTGTGGGTGGCAATGCCGCCACGCACGTGGATCCGGCTCCCGCGGTTCTTCGTGGAGGAGATACCGCCAAGGGTGCCCGTTGAGCTGTGGCTGCAACACACCGGGTGCTGCAGCCAAGCTACCGAAGCGGAGGTCGAGGTCGTCCGCCCTGGCGAAGTGTTCATGACCCGGGGATGGGGCGAGGTTGCCCGTGCCTGCTGCCCGGAGGGGGCCCTCGCCATCCACTTTGAATACGATGGAGCCTCCATGATTTTCTTCAAGGTCTTCGGTGAAGATGGCTGGCGCCTAGAGTACTGCTCCGGAGGAGGCGATCCACATGGCGCGGCCATGGGCGCTGAACTTGCCCTTGGCCTTGCCAGCAGCTCCTCTAGTGACAGCAGCTCTCCAGAATCCAGCGACTCTCCAGAGTCCAGCGACGACGACAGCAGCTATGAGCCGCCGAGCTCTCGCCGCGTGCGGAGCGCGGCAGCAGCGTCGACTCGGCGCCATCGGTGACGTCCTGAGGCCGGGGTTCTCCAAAGTCCCTTCTTTTGTTTTTCCTGCACAAAACCGTGACGAGCCCTGTGGGGGCATGTAAGAACTGTAATGCTTTTGCCTTAGTGTTATTGTTCCTAGTTCGATGCTGCGATCGCGTATCTCGTTTTGGCATGGTGCTCCCTTTTGTTCTCGCGGTAGCTTTAGTGCTCTATAGTGACAGGACCCAGTCCCTAGGCGGCTCCAGCCATCGCTGGTATGCCAGGTCACGATGCCGTGGTCAAGGCCAGGAGGTGGGCAGCCCGAGGTCCGGTAAGAGCCCCCGAGGCGCGATGCTCAGGAGGTCCCCTTTAGCGCACAAGCAGCCCCCTGAAGACCGATAGGGAAAACGGCCTTGCCCGAGCGAGATCACGAAAATCAAAATACTGGGTCGTGAGATTTATGCCGACATGTATGTGGTGACTTATCTCGGCAGGCCTGCAGCGATTCCTCCGCACGACGCCTGACTGCGTCCTGGTGGTGGCGGTTCTAGGCAGGGCTCACGCCGGTCCCCTTTTTCTTGCTCATCTGGATGCTCTACGTTCTCGGGTCTCGGCCCTCGAGCGAGGCTCAGCCGTCGCTGGTACTCCAGGTCGTGATGCTGTGGTCAAGGCCAGGGGGTGAGGGCTCGAGAGCCAGTAGGAGTCCCTGAGGCGCGATGCTCAGGGACCCCCCCTTTAACGTGCAAGCGAATTGCGTGAAAAAGGAGTGGCCTGCGGGAGCCGCTCGTAATCTGATTTCAGAGGTTCCTGCGAGTTAGTACACATAGCCGCGCTTGCCGTCCAGCCATTGATCTTTCCGCAAGAAGACGAAGGCACTGAGGATCCGGTGAGGTGACGTGCGCGGGGTGGGCCGCGAGCCAGAGCTCGATCTCTCAGGTTTATCAGCGCTACAGGGATGGACCCGAGCACAGGCGCCATGCCAGCAGCCCCCATGGCGGGATGAGCAACAGGCGGGTTCACAATGCGCGGAGGCCACGAAGGGGCGACAGGACACCGGGCAAGCAGGTGATAATCATAGAGCAACTCATGAAGAGGTAAGGCTAGCTCTGATAGATGCAAAGAACGATACATGCCATAGGGATGGATCCACACGGCTTGGGGATAATGCAGCCCGAGGGGCGCCCCCAACTGAACAAACTGAAAAATGTCACCTGGCACCGTTGCTAAAGAAGTGTTGGAGTAGCTGAAGACGCGAGCCACAGAAGTTGTTCCTCACGAGCCGTCCAGGTCCTGAACGTCGTGAGGCCCCGGGGGCCCGGGGGGCTCGCGAGGGTCCGGCGCCTCCTCCGACAGGACCGCCTGGTGCCTGGCCTCATGAGCTGCCAGGTGTAACACCCCAAAAATATTTTCTGAATTTTTGAAATCTTTCCTTTAAAAATAAAATGTTTTGAAAATCATTTTTTTGATCATATTACTTTTCTACCAATTGAAAACCCTTTCAAATTTTAATTTGGTTTCAAATTTTCTTTAATGATTCTATTTTGAAAGGTTTAAAATTATTTGGATAATTAATTTGGAGGTTTTCAAAAAAAAATTCAAATAGGAAAGTTTTTGAAATAAATTAAATTTTCAAAGAAAATGGCCCTCTTCACTTCTTTCTAGCCTTCCAAAATCATCCAAATAATTTTTTTGCCACTCCCATTTATCCCTCAAGTCATTCTATTATTCTAGGGCAGTACACAAATCTCTCCCACCCCACAAAAAAAATATTTTTCACAATTCAAATAAATTCCCAAGTTGGAATTTGTATTTTTCATCATTCCTTGGTTTACAAAGGAACCACCATTTCTACAAGGATTCCACCTCCACCAAAATTATCTCAAAAAATATATGGTACCCACAAACAATTTCTCCAAAAACATGGGGTGCCACAGTTCAAAAATTTCAAATTCCACTCAATTCAAATTTGGACCAGATTCAATATTTATGATCCAAACATATTTTTAAATGCTCCAAATATTCCCAAACTTTGCCAGGCCCTCTCATATGCATCAACACATCACCACAAAAATTGCCACAAATTCTAAAAATCCCTAGCACACTCTGCCATGGGAACATATGGATGTCGGTGCACTATTCATCCCTGAAGAAATTCAGTTAACTGAATTTTGTCTTCAGTGGCAGAGCCGATCGGTGCCGTGCACCCCTCCCCTTCCTTCTCCTTCACGGTGACGCCAAGTTCATCAATACCCCGACCCCTCCTGGCCCACTCCACAGCCTCTCCTCGCCGGTGAGCTGGCGACTAGCCGGTGCAACGGCCCCGAGCTGATCCACGGCGGACCGAGCGGAGCCGCCTCGGCCACCGACCTCCATCACTGCACCACTAACCTTCCCCACCTAATTACTCTCCACGCGGCACCTCCTCCGCACTCTCTCCACGCCGACCACGCCACCCTTGGCCCTTTGTCAGTCACCGGAGATGGACGACGTCCGCCGCACCCATACGGTGGCCACGCCATGGATGAGGACGAGGAGCTCGAGCGCGTCCACGCCGAGCCTTCCGGATATCTCCACCGCCCTCATAACTACCATACCACCCCTGACCACCACCCCTAACCACCTCCGGCGGCCGGAGTAACTCCGACGTCGCCCGCAAGATTCAGACCGCCTCGGCAGCCTGTAAATAGAAGCCCCGAGCTCCCCTCGTTCCACCCATCGCCTCCACCACCTCCTAATCGCCCCTTCGCCACTTCCCCGACCTCGAGGAGGTCTCCTTCCTCCTCTACGGCCACCGCTCCACTGCCTCTGTTTCCGATCGGTTCGATGCCGTTACTCCACCACCACTGCTCAAATCCTGCCAGTAGCCTTATATTCCACCGCAACATCGATTCCCCACTCCAATTCCGCTTCCCGAGCTCTCTCCGGCCGACTCCACCGAACCACCGTCCGCCGCCGTCGACCTCATCGGCGTTCTGCTGCTCTTCGGCGACCACCACCACCTTCTACCGACGCGGTAGTCTACCCCGAGCACACTCCGACCATCACCACCTCCCAAAACCCCGGCGATCACCGCCGGCGATCGCCGTCTCCCCTCTGTTTCCACGCGCGTGTTCAAATTTTCGAACCTGACGGGTGGACCCCACCCCGTGCTTTTATTTTTCTTTTTCTCTGTCTTAAACGAAGGCATAATCTCTGCTTTTACGCCTTCCACGCTGGAAAGCGTATTTCTACCCGAAGCATTTTCCTTATAAGCTCTCAGGGACTAGATTTTTACAGAAACAACCCTGGTTTTGAAAGTTTAATAACTCCTAAACTACAACTCTGTTTAAGTTGATTTTTTTTGAAATTCTTATTTTTCTCTCTAGTTTTTTTGGTATTTATTTAAAAATGTTTTGAGGCAACTTTTGTGCTGTTGTCAAATTTTTTAATTTAAGTTAAATTTGAATTTTCAGAAAAAGAAGAGGAAAGCCTTGCCGGGAATTTTGAAGGGTTTTCACCTGACTACTTTGGACAAGGCAAGCATTATTGAACTTGGGATATGGTGATTGCGTTTTGCATTTGCATGTTTGCATCCGTTGGTGTTGCACCACATATATCACAAGTGCATGCATGTTCGGTCATATCACTTTCTTGCTCATGTCTTGCACTTCACTCAAGGAAAGAATCCTTCTAACATGGTAAAGCTGTGAGTATCCAGGAGAGTGTCTCCTGCCTTGGATGTGCCGGTGGGCACGGGCCATTATGTTTTGACATGGTGGTGTCACGTGACTCATGTGGATTATACCGGTGATAATAATTAACACCTCCTGAGTCGGCCTAGATCGAGTCTTGTTCCTTTACACCTAGCTGGATACCATGCTTCCATGGGTCCTTCTGCAAGGAAGGTACGGCTTAGTAAGTTGATAACCCCTGTCTAAGTGCACACCATACAGAGGGCCACGATGAGGGTTTCCAGGGCCTTGGACTAAATCCTGTCATCGGGTCAGGGGGCATGGGTGTTTCCGGTTGTAAACAGGAGGGGGCACCCCTTGGAATCCGCGTGTATTAATAGTGATCCCATGCAGGACGTTGGTCTCCCCGTCTTAGAGTTTTTCTTGAACGATGCTTTGGGTGATTCCTGGCATCCGGAAAGTTAATCTGGTGTGTGCTGGTCCAGTGAGTTTTCAACCCAAAGACCGTAAAGGGAATTAGTCAGTGTCACGATACTGACTAAAGAAATCATTTACTTGTGGGTAAAGAGTACACCCTCTGCAGAGTTTAAACCTATTCGAATAGCCGTTGTCCACGGTCAAGGGCGTTAGCTGGGTGGGTTAAGTGTCGGTCCCGGTGTCGGTCTCCGCAGGAAATAATTTTAATATGCCTGAAATATTTTGCAGGATAATTATTGACACCCTGTGGCTATCATGAATATTTTATGCTTGTTAAATATTATTATGGTTATTCATAATATTGAGGACTAACCTGTTTCTCTTGTTTTGAATTTTTCTTGAGTGTCTCAGGGGCTGGCTAGACTACCCCGGGCACTCAATTTTGTTTTCAAGACCTCTCGCGGCATCTCTCGAGTTAACAGGGGGCTTATCCCACCACTACTCTTGTGGACACCTGATTGGCATTTCTCTTCAAGTCCGACCGTAGCGTCACTTGACACCCGACTGGCATTTCTCTTCAAGTCCGACCATGGCGTCACTTGACACCCGACTGGCATTTCTCTTCAAGTCCGACCGTGGCATCACTTGACACCTGACTGGCATTTCTTTTATTTTGCTGAGTGTCACTTGGGTTGGCTACACTACCCGTGGCATACATTTGTTTAATTTCTAATAAGTTTGATCATGACTAACATGCTATGTTCACGTTCATATCATTTATTTGTCATGATTTAACTTTCAGTTAGCATGAGCATATGCATCCATTATATCTTCTGTTCGTAATATTTGCAAGTACATTCCAACGTACTCACTGGCTTGTCCCTGGCTATTTACTTGGCCAGACTTGGAGGAGGACGAGCTTGTGGAGGAGGATTGCGCTAGCGAGCCCGACGCTTAGAGGAGTCCCAGTTAGTCAACCTGTGAGATAGGAGTCTACCACATGTATCATCCGCTGAGCTTCCGCTACACAAATAAAATAGTCAAGCCTCACTCTGATGCTTGGCTCTATGTTATTGTACTAGTATTGTATCACCACCACACCGCTGTCATATTCCGCCACTGCCTTATATTGGCGAGTTTGTAATAATGTTGTTGAGCTCCCAGACTCAACCTTGTGTAATATTATCGAGTACTGGTTATCTGTATCAAGGAAGTCCACCAGTTGTGTTGATCTTGGGGCTGGTGTGACTTAGGGCTATTCTGGGATTTATTCTCAGAAATGGGCCCGACAGACCTTGGTACCAGAGACAGGCTGACTGTAGGAAGCCCTAGGCACGATCACTAGCACTCGAGTCAGTATTAAAAATTTTAGCATGCATCTCATGCATTGTAGCATTTTCCCATGGTCATCATATGCACATGATATGACTATTTGGATTTTTGTCTACTGATGTAGATGTCTGGCGGCAGCTGCCCATCCCAGATTTTCGCCAACGAGCCTGCGGGATTTTCTCGTCTTCTTATTGTCATCGCTAGAGATGCGATGAGATCTTCGAGCCATCCAGAGTACACCATTTTTCCTGACAGGATCACAGACACTCTGACTATGTACCAGGCTTCGGTATATATTCGGGGTGGAAGTACCTTGTCTTTCCGCAATTACCGTTTTGTGGGGAGAGTCATGCCCTCTGAGAGGCATGCTATCCAGATGGCCGCCCGTGAGGCTATTGCTCGTCTCAGGGACATCTTGCCTGTTATGCAGACCCGTCCCTATCACTACCTTCCGTGCCATGTTCCTTATACCAACCATTATGCTTTTTCCTGCACCACAGGAGAAAGGGATGAGGCGATCGAGCCCCTTGTCTAGTATATCATGGCACTAGAGTCTGTCTTCACCGCACTGGTGGACGACCATCTTGCTGCACGAATGGACTTGCCTCGTGCGAGGATCCCTTGCAAGAGTGAGTTCCGTTCACCTTCACCATGTGCCCCTCGTATTCCGACTCCACCACACTATTCTCCTACTCAGCCCGCGGTTCAGCACTCATTCCCGAGTGATGAGGCTAGTCGCTTGGCTGCTCCTGTTCTGACCAGAGCTCCACTGTCGACGCTCACGGTGCCACCTCAGACAGGCGTAGCATCTACCTCTACCCGACTGGAGACCATTCCAGAGGAGGAGGAGGTTGAGTCTCGTGGACCATAGCTGGGACTCACCCTCAGCGGAGCTTACAGTGTCTCAGATACCGCGTGAAGACAGATCAAGCGTCAGCATCGTAGTAGTCTTTTTATGATGACATGGTTATAAGATATTTATTTTCTGTTTCTTCTTCTTTTTTTTGTAAGATGGCGAGTAACAGACTCGGACCACAACACGTTGAGAGGACGAAGTAGTACGCTAGTTGAATAAGTGGTCTTGTAGTATACAGTTTCTGCAAGCATCTTGTATAATTACGTCATGCTTGTATAATTAAGTCCTGCATGTATGATATAACCTGTTGTACTTGCATCCTGGGGGGAGATTTATTTTCAGTCTCTTAAAAATTTTATTTGCTGCCTTTATAATTTCTTTTCTCATCGGTGTTACACAAATACCCCAGAAATAAAATGCATCGCCCCTGGACCCGTTCTATGCCAAATCCGCCAGAGAACAACCATGGACAAATGGGAAATAATTTTACACAAGGACAGACTAGTCAACAGGACAGTGACTCAGCATTTTCACAAGTGTGCCATCTGTATGAACAAAGCCAACAACAGCACCAAGAGATGATGTAGCATTTAATCAATATGGGAAATCACCAAGGACAAAATCAGAACAGGTCAAAATTATCTAAGCTCCAGAAGACCAATCCTACTGTGTTTTCTCACACCGACAAACCATTGGAGGAAGATGATTGGCTACGTGATATTGAAAGAAAATTGGTTATTGCCCAGTGTACGGACCGGGAAAAAGTGCTTTATACCCCATACTACTTTTCTGGTACAGCAGCATCATGGTGGGAAAACTTATGCCACACTCATCCCAACGGAGCCAATATGACATGGGAACAATTCAAGGAAAACTTTCGGGGAGCACACATTCCTAACAGTATCATGAAATTGAAGAAAAGGGAATTTGAGGATCTCAAGCAGCGAGGCACCATGGTAGCGCAGTATCTGGATCAATTTACTCAGCTGGCCCGGTACGCCAACGACGAATACATGACAGAAGACAAAAAGATGGAAAAAATTTCTCGATGGACTTATCCCATCTTTAAAGTGCCAACTGGTAGTCCACACCTTTCTTGATTTCAAAACACTGGTGGACAAGGCAATTATACTGGAGAACGAGCACCGCAACATGAACGAAATACGCAAGCGCCGTATGAACCAGTCATCTCAGGTTCACAACAACAGGCCCAAGAATGAATTTCCGAAGCCTACAACACCCCGACCAGCAACGGTAGCACCACAACAGAACCACAGTGCTTTCAACAAGAGGACCAAAGATACGACATTCTATCCGGGCATCACCTGTTATGCCTGTGGAGGAGAAGGGCATTACTCCAGGCAATGCCCAAAGCAGGGAAATAATACAAGCAAGCCCAACAACAATGGACGTGGTACAAACACAGCTCCAAAACGCAACAACTCCAACCCCAATAACAACCATAGGAAGGGACAGGTCAACCACGTGATCTTTGAGGAGGCACAAAATGCACCAGATATTGTGTTTGGTACGTTTCCTGTCAACTCAATTAATGCTACAGTCTTATTCGATTCCAGAGTTTCCCATTCATGTATCTCAAAAAGATTTGCTTCGAAGAATCGATTTTCTTTTTCGCCTTTGCAAAATTCCATGGTTATTCAGTCCCCGGGATCAAAGCAAAGCACACAATGGTACTGCAAGGATGTGAATATTGAGATCAAAGGAATGGTATTTTTATCCAACCTTATTGTTCTGGAAGCAGTCGAACTGGATGTTATTCTGGGAATGGATTGGTTAACCAAAAATAAAGGTTTCATAGACTGCTACAACCGCACGGTGACTCTTACAAGCTGCCAAGGAGAAACAATAAAATTTGGCACAAGGAGGATTTCCGCATCACAAGGAAAATTAAATCAAGTGGATGCAGCAGAATTAAGTAAGGTCCCTGTAGTCTGCGAATACCCCGATGTATTTCCTGAGGAGCTACCAGGAATGCCCCCGGACCATGAAATTGAATTTGTTATTGAATTGGCACCTGGAACGACACCCATTTATAAGAAGCCGTAGCGAATGGCTCCGACGGAATTGGATGAGTTGAAGAAACAGATTAAGGAACTAATGGAAAAGGGTTATGTTCGACCCAGCTCATCAGCATGGGGATCGCCAGTTTTATTTGCTAAGAAAAAGGATGGTACCCTAAGGCTATGTATTAATTACATGGCACTCAATATGGTCACCATTAAAAATAAATACCCGCTGCCCCGGATAAATGACTTGTTTGAACAGCTAGCAGAAGCCAAGGTTTTCTCAAAAATTGATTTGAGGTCAGGCTACCATCAATTAAAAATCCGATCGGCTGATATACCCAAGACTGCCTTTACTACCAGATATGGATTATACGAGTTCACAGTGATGCCTTTTGGCTTAACCAATGCTCCTGCTTATTTTGTGCATCTCATGAAGAAGGCCTTCATGAAATATTTGGACAAGTTCATGGTCGTATTTATCGATGATATACTTATTTATTCCAAGACACCCGAGGAACACGAGCAACACCTACGAATAGTCCTGGAAGAATTGAGGAAAAATCAACTATATGCCAAATTCAGTAAATGTGAATTTTGGTTGTGAGAAGTTGGTTTTCTAGGACATGTACTGACACAAGATGGGATAGCAGTGGACCCAAGTAAAGTAAAGGCTATCCAAGAATGGAAGCAACCCACAAACGTGATAGAGGTCAGGAGTTTTCTTGGTCTGGCTGGCTACTACCGGAGACTTATAGAAGGATTCTCCACCATAGCTAAACCCATGACCCAATTACTTAAGAAGGATAAGAAGTTCGATTGGACTGAAGCCTGTGAGAAAAGTTTCCAAGAATTGAAAAAGAGGCTAACAACGGCACCCGTTCTGGTCGTGCCCGATGTGCACAAATTTTTTGAGATATACTGTGACGCGTCCAGGAAAGGCCTTGGATGTGTATTGATGCAAGAAGAAAAAGTCGTGGCATATTCCTCAAGACAGCTATGACGACACGAGGAGAATTATCCTACTCATGATTTGGAGCTAGCTGTAGTAATACATGCACTCAAGGAATGGCGACATTTTCTTCTCGGTAAGCGATGTGAAATATACACAGACCACAAAAGTCTTAAGTATCTTTTCACCCAGCCAGAATTAAACTTGAGACAATGTCGCTGGCTTGAGTTAATAAAGGACTAAGACATCAGAATTCATTATCATCCGGGTAAAGCAAATGTTGTGGCAGACGCCCTCAGCAGAAATCCCTGCACCAACAATAATAGTGCGCAATTCTTACAACATGAGTTTAATCAGGAATTTGCCAAACTCAATATGGTCCTAGTCACAGAAGGAACCGTTGCCCAACTGGAAATAAAACCAACATTAGAGGATCAGATCAAAGAAGCCCAAAAAGGACACCCAAGTATTGAAGGGATTAAGAGGAAAATAAAATTGGGCAAGGCGACTGAATTTACCGTAGACAGTCAGGGAATTTTATGGTTCGGGAAAAGATTGTGCGTGCCTAATAAGGAAGGTTTAAAGCAACAAATTTTGGCAGAAGCCCATACCACTCCATATTCTATTCATCCAGGAGGAACAAAAATGTACAAGGATTTACAAGAAAATTATTGGTGGCACGGGATGAAAAGAGATATAGCCGTATATGTCGCACGTTGTGATTCATGCCAGCGTGTAAAAGCAGAACACCAGAGGCCAGCAGGACTATTGCAACCACTCAGAGTACCTGAATGGAAATGGGACGTAATAGGAATGGATTTTATCGTCGAACTGCCAAGGTCACGACACGGAAATGATGCTATCTGGGTTATAACAGATTATTTAACCAAGGTGGCACATTTCATTCCGGTAAAAACCACATACTCCACACAAAGGCTTGCCAGATTATACCTCGCCCGGATTGTCTACCTACACGGAGTACCCAAGACCATAGTCTCTGATAGAGGCACCCAATTTGTCTCTAGATTTTGGGAGAACCTACAGCAAGCCCTAGGGACTCAACTGACGTTCAGCACAGCATACCACCCGCAGACCGGAGGATAAACTGAGCGGGTAAATCAAATATTAGAGGACATGCTGAGAGCATGTGTGCTCACTTACAGAGTTAGCTGGGAAGACAGTTTACCATGCGCAGAGTTCTCATATAACAACAGTTATCAAGCTAGTTTGAAAATGTCACCTTTTGAAGCACTGTACGGACGAAGGTGCCGTACCCCACTCAATTGGTCTGAGACCGAAGACAGTCGAATTTTCGGTCCCGAAGTTCTTAAGGAGGCGGAAACAAAAGTGAAGCTTATTCAGGACCGACTAAGAGCGGCTCAGAGCCGTCAAAAGAGTTACTATGATCAAAAGCACTGCCAAGTCAGTTTTGAGCCCGATGAATATGTGTATCTTAGAGTATCTCCAACAAGAGGACTACAGAGATTTAAAGTCAAAGGAAAATTGGCACCGAGGTTTATTGGACCATTTAGAGTGATCGCAAGAAGAGGCAAGGTTGCTTATCAACTAGAGCTACCGGCAGAATTATCAGATGTTCATGATGTGTTTCACGTGTCACAACTAAGGAGATGTGTCAGTAACCCAGAAAAGCAAGTCCAGTATCAGGACCTGGATATCCAACCAGATCTTACCTATAGGGAATGTCCTATAAAGATTTTGGAGGAGTCTGAACGGAGAACCCGGCAAAATGTGATAAAATTTTACAAAGTTTAGTGGAGTAATCACACCGAGGAAGAAGCAACATGGGAAAGAGAGGATCACCTGAGGACTGAATATCCGTACCTGTTTGAGGGACAGCTGAAATCTCGGGGACGAGATTTTTCTTAAGGGGGGTAGGTGTTGTAACACCCCAAAAATATTTTCTGAATTTTTGAAATCTTTCCTTTAAAAATAAAATGTTTTGAAAATCATTTTTTGATCATATTACTTTTCTACCAATTGAAAACCCTTTCAAATTTTAATTTGGTTTCAAATTTTCTTTAATGATTCTGTTTTGAAAGGTTTAAAATTATTTGGATAATTAATTTGGAGGTTTTCAAACAATTTTTCAAATAGGAAAGTTTTTGAAATAAATTAAATTTTCAAAGAAAATGGCCCTCTTCACTTCTTTCTAGCCTTCCAAAATCATCCAAATAATTTTTCTGCCACTCCCATTTATCCCTCAATTCATTCTATTATTCTAGGACAGTACGCAAATCTCTCCCACCCCACTAAAAAATATTTTTCACAATTCAAATAAATTCCCAAGTTGGAATTTGTATTTTTCATCACTCCTTGGTTTACAAAGGAACCACCATTTCTACAAGGATTCCACCTCCACCAAAATTATCTCAACAAATATATGGTACCCACAACCCATTTCTCCAAAAACATGGGGTGCCACAGTTCAAAAATTTCAAATTCCACTCAATTCAAATTTGGACCAGATTCAATATTTCTGATCCAAACATATTTTTAAATGCTCCAAATATTCCCAAACTTTGCTAGGCCCTCTCATATGCATCAACACAACACCACAAAAATTGCCACAAATTCTAAAAATCCCTAGCACACTCTGCCATGGGAACATATGGATGTCTGTACACTGTTCATCCCTGAAGATATTCAGTTAACTGAATTTTGTCTTCAGTGGCAGAGCCGATCGGTGCCGTGCACCCCTCCCCTTCCTTCTCCTTGACGGCGATGCCAAGTTCATCAATACCCCGACCCCTCCTGGCCCACTCCGCAGCCTCTCCTCACCGGTGAGCTGGCGACTAGCTAGTGCAACGGCCCCGAGCTGATCCACGGCGGACCGAGCGGAGCCCCCTCGGCCACCGACCTCCATCACTACGCCACTGACCTTCCCCACCTAATTACTCTCCACACGGCACCTCCTCCGCACTCTCTCCACACCGACCACACCGCCCTTGGCCCTCTGTTAGTCACCGGAGACGGACGACGTCTGCCGCACCCATACGGTGGCCACGCCATGGATGAGGATGAGGAGCTCGAGCGCGTCCACGCCGAGCCTTCCGGATATCTCCACCACCCTCATAACTGCCGTACCACCCCTGACCACCGCCCCTAACCACCTCTGGCGGCCGGAGTAACTCCGGCGTCGCCCGCAAGATTTAGACCGCCTTGGCAGCCTATAAATAGAAGCCCCGAGCTCCCCTTGTTCCACCCATCGCCTCCACCACCTCCTAATCGCCCCTTCGCCACTTCCCCGACCTCGAGGAGGTCTCCCTCCTCCTCTCCGGCCACCGCTCTGCCGCCTCTTTTTCCGATCAGTTCGACGCCGTTACTCCACCACCACTACTCAAATCCTGCCAGTAGCCTTATATCCCACCGCAACATCGATTCCCCACACCAATTCCGCTTCCCGAGCTCTCTCCGGCCAACTCCACCGAACCACCGTCCGCCGCCGTCGACCTCGCCGGCGTTCTACTGCTCTTCGGCAACCACCACCACCTCCTACCGACGCGGCAGTCCACCCCGAGCACACTCCGACCATCACCACCTCCCAAAACCCCGGCGATCACCGCCGGTGATCGCCGTCTCCCCTCTGTTTCCGCGTGCGTGTTTGAATTTTCGAACCTGACTGGTGGACCCCACCCCGCGCTTTTCTTTTTCTATTTCTCTGTCTTAAACGAAGGCGTAATCTCTGCTTTTACGCCTTCCACGCTGGAAAGCGTATTTCTGCCCGAAGTGTTTTCCTTATAAGCGCTCAGGGACTGGATTTTTACAGAAACAACCCTGGTTTTGAAAGTTTAATAACTGCTAAACTACAACTCTGTTTAAGTTTTTTTTTTAAATTCTTTTTTTTCTCTCTAGTTTTTTTGGTATTTATTTAAAAATGTTTTGAGACAACTTTTTGTACTGTTTTCAAATTTTTTAATTTAAGTTAAATTTGAATTTTCAGAAAAAGAAGAGGAAAGCCTTGCCGGGAATTTTGAAGGGTTTTCACCTGACTACTTTGGACAAGGCAAGCATTAGTGAAATTGGGATATGGTGATTGCGTTTTGCATTTGCATGTTTGCATCCATTGGTGTTGCGCCACATATATCACAAGTGCATGCATGTTCGGTCATATCACTTTCTTGCTCATGTCTTGCACTTCACTCAAGGAAAGAATCCTTCTAACATGGTAAAGCTGTGAGTATCCAGGAGAGTGTCTCCTGCATTGGACGTGCCGGTGGGCACGGGCCATTATTTTTCGACACGGTGGTGTCACGTGACTCATGTGGATTATACCGGTGGTAATAATTAACACCTCCTAAGTTGGCCTAGATCGAGTCTTGTTCCTTTACACCTAGCTGGATACCGTGCTGCCATGGGTCCTTCCGCAAGGAAGGTATGGCTTAGTAAGTTGATAACCCCTGTCTAAGTGCACACCGTACAGAGGGCCATGATGAGGGTTTCCAGGGCCTTGGACTAAATCCTGTCATCGGGTCAGGGGCATGGGTGTTTCCGGTTGTAAACGAGAGGGGGGCACCCCTTGGAATCCAAGCGTATTAATAGTGATCCCATGCAGGACGTTGGTCTCCCCGTCTTAAAGTTTTTCTTGAATGAAGCTTTGGGTGATTCCTGGCATCCGGAAAGTTAATCTGGTGTGTGCTGGTCAGGTGAGTTTTCAACCCAAAGACCGTAAAGGGAATTAGTCAGTGTCACGGTACTGACCAAAGAAATCCTTTAATTGTGGGTAAATAGTACACCCTCTGCAGAGTTTAAACCTATTCGAATAGCCGTTGTCCACGGTCAAGGTCGTTAGCTGGGTGGGTCAAGTGTCGGTCTCGGTGTCGGTCTCCGTAGGAAATAATTTTAATATGCCTCGAATATTTTGCAGGATAATTATTGACACCCTGTGGCTACCATGAATATTTTATGCTTGTTAAATATTATTATGGTTATGCATAATATTGAGGACTAACCCGTTTCTCTTGTTTTGAATTTTTCCTGAGTGTCTCAGGGGCTGGCTAGACTACCCCGGGCACTCAATTTTGTTTTCAGGACCTCTCGTGGCGTCTCTCGAGTTAACAGGCGGCTTATCCCGCCACTACTCTTGTGGACACCCGATTGGCATTTCTCTTCAAGTCCGACCGTGGCGTCACTTGACACCCGACTGGCATTTCTCTTAAGTTCGACCGTGGCGTCACTTGACACCCGACTGGCATTTCTCTTCAAGTCCGACCGTGGCGTCACTTGACACCCGACTGGCATTTCTTTTATTTTGCTGAGTGTCACTTGGGTTGGCTAGACTACCCGTGGCATACATTTGTTTAATTTCTAATAAGTTTGATCATGACTAACATGCTATGTTCACGTTCATATCATTTATTTGTCATGATTTAACTTTCAGTTAGCATGAGCATATGCATCCATTATATCTTCTGTTCATAATGTTTGCGAGTACATTCCACCGTACTCACTGGCTTGTCCCTGGCTATTTACTTGGCCAGACTTGGAGGAGGACGAGCTTGTGGAGGAGGATTGCGCTAGCGAGCCCGACGCTTAGAGGAGTCCCAGTCAGTCAACCTGTGAGATAGGAGTCTACCACATGTATCATCCGCTGAGCTTCCGCTACACAAATAAAATAGTCAAGCCTCACTTTGACACTTGGCTCTATGTTATTGTACTAGTATTGTATCACCCCCACACCGCTGTCATATTCCGCCACTGCCTTATATTGGCGAGTTTGTAATAATGTTGTTGAGCTCCCAGACTCAACCTTGTGTAATATTATCTTGTACTGGTTATCTGTATCAAGGAAGTCCACCAGTTGTGTTGATCTTGGGGCTGGTGTGACTTAGAGCTATTCTGGGATTTATTCTCAGAAATGGGCCCGACACCAGGACGCTCCGCATGTGGCGCTGGTGCGCGGCAGCCTGGTTCAGCAAACCGAAAGGCATGCGAACGTAGCTGCGAGGGGGGCCCTCGCACCAGCCCACGTGGGACGGCCAGTATAGCTCCTGAGACGCGGCCCGATTGAGCCCTGGGATGTTGATGCAGACGCGCAGCCCGCTGCCCTCATCAGGGGAGGGAGCTACGCCTGGTGGTGCGGGGCGATGCTCGCCTCGCATGGCCCTCGCCTCCTGAAGATCCTCGATCACCTTGGTGATGAACTCCCGAGCGCCTAGCGCCTCGCGCCCTACGCTCTTCTCTCGGAAGCGCGCGTTGAAGCACGCCTCCACGTGGTGCCCGAACACCTCCCTCGTGACACTGGCTAGGTCGGAGGCCCTCCAGAGGAGAGCCCCCGAGCCCAGCCTGAGAGGGGCACCGGTGCGCCTTCCTATGCGAGAGGGGAAGGCACCCCGTCAGTGGGCGTAGGTCCTGAGGCACAGTCGTCGGGCGCCCCATCCTCCTGGGGTCCCGGGCGAAGCAGCTACTTCTTCTTCTTGGGAACGGCCTCGGGAGGGTAGGCATCGCCCTCATCGTCTGGGTTCTCGACCGCTGCAGCCTGGTAGGCGCGCTCGAGGGAGCACACCGCATCCTTCTCGTCGCAGGCGACCGTGATGATGGCGCCACTCCTTGGCATCTTGAGGACATTGTAGCCATGGTGAGTGGCAGCCATGAACTTGGCCAGGGCTGGATACCCAAGGATGGCATTGTACGGGAGGCGGATGTGGGCGACGTCGAAGTCGATGAGCTCAGTGCGGTAGTTGTCACGCTTGCCGAAGGTGACAGGGAGGCGGATCTACCCTATCGGGGTGGTGGAGCCATCGGTCACTCCTTAGAAGGGCTTGGTAGGCTGAAGCTGGTCGTACGGCACCTAGAGTCTGTCGAACATCTCGACGGATAGGACATTGAGTCCTCCACCGCCATCGATAAGTGTGTTGGTGACGAGGACATTGCTAATGGTAGGTGAGCAGAGCATTGGGAGCGCGCCGGCAGCGGCCGTGCACTTGAGCTGGTCAGTAGAGTCGAAGGTGATGGCATACTTGGACCACCTGAGCGGACGCGTCACCTCGAGCTTGGGGAGTGCCGCGTTCACCTCATGTGCAAACTGCTTGAAGATGCGGTGAGAGGTGGGAGCCTGAGCGCCACCCAGGATGCAAGCCACGGCACGAGGCTCTTGGAAGCCCCCAACCCCATCATCTTGGTGGTGGTCATCATTCCTCCTTGGCGGCGGCGGCAGCGGAGGAACGCCAGCATTGCCCTGAGGGCGGTCCTCACGAGGCTGATCCCTCCAGGGGCCCTCGCGAGGCTGATCCCTCCAGGGGCCCTCGCGAGGCTGGCCCTGCCAGCGATCCTCACGGGGCTGGTCGCGCCAGTCCTAGCGGGGGTCGCGGTTGTCCCAGCGTCTGCCACCTCGGCCTCCTCCATGGCCATAGCCGCGGTCGTTGCACTCAGGGCGGCGGCCAAGGCGCCCATCCCGGATGGCCCTGAGCTCTTGGCAGTCATTGGTGTTGTGGCTGTGCACATTATGGAAGACGCAGAACGGACGGCTGCCCTTGGAGGACTCTGGGTAGTCTCAGCCGCGCTTCATCTCAGGTTCAGCCGCGAGCACAGCTGGCCCCATGTGCTTCACATCCTTGGCCTTGGCCTTCTTGTCTTCTGGGTCGGCTTCTGGGAGCTCGAGGAGGGTGAGGCGACCTTCCTCGGCCCTCGTGCATCTGGCTGCCATGTTAAACATTTCCAGAGCCGAGCACAGGTCCTCGTGCATGGCGAGCTCTTCCTTCATCTTGACATCCCGGACGCCATCAGTGAACGCGGAAATGATGGCCTCGTCCGTCACCTTGGGAATCTTGAGGCGAACATTGGTGAAGCGCTGGATGTATTTGTGCAAGGTCTCCCTAGGCTGTTGCTTGACGTGCCGCAGGTCGCCTATAGCCAGAGCGCGGTCTCGAGTGCCCTGGAAGTTGGCGTTGAAGCGCTCTCGCATCTCATCCCATGAGGAGATCGATCCAGCGGGGAGGTTCAGGAGCCATGAGCGCGCGCCATCCTTGAGGGCCATGGGAAACCAGTTCGCCATAACCTTCTTGTCGTTGTTGGCCGCCTCGATGCTCAGCTCGTAGAGCTGGAGGAACTCTGCAGGGTCGGGGGTGCCGTCGTAGCATGGAGGTAGGTCTGGCTTGAACTTCCCTGGCCAGACGACGCTACGTAGCTCCGGGGTGAACGCATGGTAGCCCGCCGCGCCCACGGGAGCCCGCCGCACAGGGGGAGCCTGGACTTGGCGCTCACGCACCCCCACCTCAGGCAGCATGCGGTCTTGACGTGGCGGCGCTGGGAGCGCGCACGCCTCTCCTTGGGGATGCAGCACCACTTGGCAGCTTTCTTCGTCGCGCACCAGCGACCTGCGCGGCGGGTCGCGCTGAGGAGACTCACGCCTTGGCTCGAGGGCGACTTCTTGCCTGGGAGGTGGAGGAGGCGCACCGTGGGCCACGTCGCCCGCAAGAGGTGGCTGGGGAGGCAACGAGCGAGACAGAGCAGGGGTCTCTTCGGCGGCGCTGACGAGCTCGGCGATGCGGTCCAGCCAGTCTTCGTAGAGGTTGTCGGTCTTGCGATAGCGCAGAAGCTCGCGCGCCATGAGCAACACAGCCTGCGCGTTCACCGGGCCACGACAGGCATGGGTGGATGAAGCAACCGCCGGAGTCAGCGACAGGGTGGCGGTGCGCCCATCGCGCCGTACAGAGGGATGCAGCGATGAAGCCTGCTACTCGTGGGCTATGGGTCCAGTGGCAGCATTTGCCACAGGCGACGGGGAACGGCGGGGGGTGCCGTTGCCCGCAGGTGTGGTCTGGGCGACACGGGCAGCGAGAGCAGCCTGGCGCTCAGCGTGAACTCGATGAGCATCGGCCATGGGAACGGTGGAATGGCAGCGAATCGGTTGGCGGAAGAGAGGCTCCAACGCACCTCTACCTGGTGCGCCAAATGTCGGATTCAGGGCTCCGCAGACCCAAGAAAGGTTCGAACTCTGGGGTGCGTGCGAAAAACTCAATCTCCCTAGCCTGCTGACTCGTCGATCTCACCGCCTAGCTCGATGAACAGGAAAGGAAAGGGACTCAGCAGTTTACCCATGTTCGGGCCACCTTGCAGTGTAAAACCCTACTCCTGCTTTGTGGTGGATTGGCCTTGAGGTGGGCTGAGGATGAACTAGTACAGGGGGAGAACAACCTCAGGAGGAGTGTTCTTGTGCTGGTGTGAGCTGGTGAGGATGATCCGGGTCTCGTCCCCCTCCTATGGTGGTGGCCTAGCTATATTTATAGTGGCCTCGGTCCTCTTCCCCCAAAATGAAGGCGGGAAGGGATCCCACAACGGCCAAGTTTGAAGGGAGACAAGTAGTACATCTTATCCTGATGAAAGGTGGTCTTCGCCTACAAAGCTTCTGGTCGTGGCGTCGTGGTGGGCTCAGCGATGACCTCCGTCCTGCCGTCCTGGTCTTGTAGCACGGGAATGGAAACCTTTGGCTGATTCCTTGGGACTTTGCGTTTGCGCTTGCTTCCTTAGCACCAAAGAGGAAACCTGATGTACTGCGCCTGCTGGCGCCCGCCTGGCCTTGGTCGTCATGGCTTGCGTCATCTGAACCTCACGAGGTGGGGCTTGCATGGAAATCTCCGCTCCATAGGAGCCGGCCTGGGGAAACTGCTCCCTCCGGAGGTCTTGGCGTCGTCCGCCTCGCGAGGCTTGGCCCCTCGCTAGGGTCTTGTGTTGTTGATACTGGAGAAGGGTCATACCAGGCCGCTGATGAAGCCACGCTATGGGCTGTAGGCAGGCAAGTCTGGGTACCTCGGTTCCCAGAATGCCGACACACGTTGATATCACTATATCACAAACTCACTCTAATTCAAGAACTCGTCATAAATCAATTACCGTGCCTTTTGGAATGACCAGTAATTTGCAAGGAAAATATGGGCATTGTAATACATATAGATTCGTTCGGCAATTTAAAAGATTCCTTTCGCATTTTCGAAGGTAGCACCCAACAGCGTACCAGCCATACCCGGGCTCGTGTTGATCCTAAAAAAACCCGGGCTCGTGTCCTTCTGGTGGCGTGCATGGTACGCACATTAGCCAACCCCAACCACTCGAGCCTCCGCGTTTTGAGTCGAAATATCTGGCGGCCAGAATTCTAGCCCTAGGAAATTCCCCTCATGTCCCCGGTCCATAATGACTACCGATGAACAATGGAGGGATGCTTTAGTAACTAGACAACGTTACCTACCGTGCCAAGCACAGTTCAATTCCCTCGGTCGCCGCTACCCAAGGTCACCCGTCAACTCCATTGCCTAGTACTAATAGGAGTACTACACCAGGATGAGCATAGAATTGAGCCCCGTTTGTTCGTGCCTAGTACTTGAGTTAATATATCAGGCAATGCACTGGTACAGAGGGATTATCCTTTTACTCTGCATATATAACTTGTCTGAAGTCTAACTAAGCAAAATGTTTGACCAAATCCTTTCTTAAGAAATATTAACATCTACAACAGTAAAGATGTATCGCTTGAAAATTTATTGCATGATGCAGGTTATGATATTGTTTCGAATCCTGGATTTTAAATTTCAGAAAATCCAAAAGTGACCTGAAATTCATGAAACTGAGCATGGTCTTGTGATATGGCACAAATATGCTGTCGTAATTTTTTTGTTCAATTTGAGACATGCTGCTTATGAAAAGTTGCACAAATGAAGAGCCAAGGTATTTTGGAACAAAGACCTGTCACGTTAACACGAACGCTTTCACTATTCAAACCATGGGCGTTTACGTGCTGCCACGAGTCCCGCTTCTCATCTGCAGGTGCCGTCCGAGCAAGCGTGTGAGTCGACGGGAGGCGTGCGAGCAGACCGCTGCGCCGGCTGACCGGGAGGCGTGCGAGTAGGCCGCTGCGCAGGCTCACCGGGAGGCGAGCCCTTTGACCAGGCTCCGCCGCCACCTTTGTCCCAACTGCCCCCACTTTTAATGGCGCCGGCACCATAGTTTAAAATCACCCCCACACTACCTGGTATCGCCACAATCTTCTCTCTTCCTCTCCGATTCTCCTGTCGTCTACCTCCAACCAGCCTGACCTAACCATACGCCATGCCGCATCACGATGGTCTGCCCTTAGTCTTCCAGTTTCCTGAGGAAGACACCCAGCCGGAGTCTCAAGAACATAAGGCGCTTTGGGACGATATTGAGTGGCCTTGCGGGAAGACGCCGCGCCTGTCCCCGCTCCCGTCGCCCCAACTGTGCCAGCGCCCATCGCCGAGCTTGATGCCACGGGGTTCCACGAGGTCCCCGCTGACTTTCGACTTTCACGCGCCCGTGCACCTGCCAGCGCATGCGCCTGCGCATGTACTGACACGCGCGCCCGTGCTGGTGCCCGTGCACCTGCCAGCGCATGCACCTGCACGTGCACTGACGTGCGCACCCGTGCCGATGCCCGTGCACACGAATGTCTCCGCCGCGCCGTTGCCAGCGCCTGTCCCCGCGCGGGTGTCAGTGCCCCCCTCAGGGGCCTGGATCGCCGCCGTCGACCGCTTCCTTGCACCAACGCCAGTCGCCTCCTCCCGCCAGTTGACTCGCTCCTGGAGACCGAAGTCCAGAACATTCTGGCCTTTCTTGAAGCTAGGGCCAACGTCTAGGAGTACGCCAACAATGGCGCAAGACGTCGCCGTCGCCGTCGGTCAGTGGCCCAACGGCACACAGAGCACGGCAGAGGAGCCACTTCCCACCGCAAGACGCCCCCGCCGCCGCCGCGTAATCTAAATTTGCCATGAAAAACGTTTGGGTTGCTATGCTTAAAATCCAAACGTTTGGGATTTATCATTTCTATTTATTTTAGTTCAATCGTCGTATGAATGTAAAGTCAGAGTCACACTGAATGAAATCTATGGTTTGATCGATTGAATGTTCTGCTAGAGCCGTATCATATTAAATATAAAACGTCATCAAGCCACATGTATTCCTTCTCATCGCAAACATTTCATATTAAATACCACGTCAATTCCTCCCTCCCCCAGCCACCCACCCCCTCCCTCCCTCCCCCCGCCCCCCAAAAAAAGAAGAACGACAAAAAAAGTTCGCGCTTCCATGTTTCGGATTGAAATATCTGGCGGCCCCAATTCCAGCCCTTCAAAATCTCCCTTATCCACCGTCCCCTTCCGCGCCCAGAGCGCTCAAATCCCTAATTCGCCGCCAACCCAAGCAAAGTTTGAATCGCCCCTCGTCTCGTCTCTTTCCCCACCTCTGTGCCGGACAACGACGACGAAGACGACGTTCACGCTTCACCACCGCATCGGAGCTACCTCATCTACGCCCTCGTCCACCGCACCGGGTGGTCCACCGACAATGTCGGCTGCCACAACCGACGTGCCTCACAGACACCGACTTCCACCGCATCAGGTGCACTTCATCGACACCGTCTCCCACCTCACCGGGGCTACTTCACCGAGCACATCGTCCCACCTCCACCCCCCGAGGCCGTTGGGGCTTCACCAACGGTCTCGTCCATCGCATCGTAGTGCTCCGCTGCCGCTCAAGATCTGCATCCGTGTGCGGCAGCCAACGCCAGCGCATCACCCTCAACGGCTTTGAAGTGACCCGCACTCTAGCTAGGCGAGCATGCCCAAACACCGGCCCGAACTAGGTATCCACATATCACTCCCTTGTGCACTGTTCCAGCGATGTTTGGATATCCTTTACTGCTCTCTTAGCTTACACGCCTATGCAACTCTGACTTTAACACTTATTTCTTCTGGAGATATTATCTGAAACAAGCAAAACCATTTTTAGCGAAGCATGATGGCGCTACGGGATCTGGCACACATCCTGCACACCGGTATAACCTTGTAAGTACCTGTCCTCCGGTACAATAGCAAGGTCGATTCCTCTTATTTGATCAACCATTCGCCGTGTCAAAAATGCAGAGGGGGATGCAAGGAGCACAAGGCCTGCACATCCAAGCAAGTGGTAACATGGACTTGTACATGGAACATCCCAAGTGCAAGCAGAGCTGCAGTGAGCCTGTACAATGAGCTAGCATAAGTCCCTGCATTTCATTTAATTCATACTGGCCTGCATGTATGATTTGTGTGGAGTGGCGGATCCACGAATTCAAGTTACTAGGGGCAAAAATTTAACTTAAAAAATACGAAGGCTCTTGCACTCCAGAAATCAACATAACTTGAGAAATGTGAAGCTACATGCACTTTGAAAACCAGCTAATGATCCAAAGTAGTTCCAGATTATAAAACACTAAATGATGTAAGCACCAAAAAACACAAAATGCAGCATGGTGTACAAGGACTACTAACATGGGCTGTACCTGCTTGAACTATTCGTTCTCTGGCTGAAAATATCGAAGTGTAATTGCACCTATAACCAGTGCGCAAACTGCATATCAATATATCTATCCTGCACAAGTATGCCAATAGTTTTAAACAACAGATTAGAAAAGTATTTATGCTACGTTGTCATGATACGGGGACTTTCTGGTAGATGGCCTCGACATTTCCTCAAGCCATGAAAATGTACTATCATTTGCTTGTCATCAATTCCTGCAAATCTCTATCTCTCTCTCAACATAGCAGATCATCATTAGACACTAAATCCTTCAATGGGAGCTTGCAAAATGCTTGCATTAGATCCCTCATTAGACACTATATGTTCATCACCAGGAGCATGTAAAATGTTTGCATCAAATCCTTCATTAGCAGTCTGTTCATTAGACACTTCAGGCTCAAGAACAACATGAGCTTGTATGTTTGCACCGGAAACTTGGTTAGACACATCAGGTTCAGCCAGTTCAGTATTGATTGGGGAGTTATAAAATAAGCAGAAATTGGTTTCATTTTCTTATAGATTCCCTACATACTAGCGGTTTTACAACACCGCCAGGTTTAACTATTGGCCAGAAATTGAACAGTTGAATTAGATATAATCAGGGATGTGATGTGCCTGCTCGTTGCGCATGTAGCTCTTGCAAGCTGCGACTGTCCGTTTGCACAAGCTTGATGCCATGCCCGTGCTGCCGCCACTGCCTCCCACGGAAGCTACACCCAGGGTTGGATCTTCATCTTCCTATCCTTCCATTCTCTTGAAGCCCGGCGACCGGCGTCCAACGAGGGCGCGAGGAAGTGCTGTGTCGTTCTGTCCAACGGCGGATAGGTTAGGAGCGAACCAGATTGGAGGCTGGAGCAAACGAATTGGGATTTTTCCTGCTGTCGATCGATATGGGAGGCGCTCGTTTGGGCCGCGAGCCTGCTATAGGGCCTGCCTTGCACTTACATTATTGGCCCATCCAAATTGAAATGTTTTTCTTCATTTTTTACATTACCTGCTCATGCACTGGGACGAACAAAACTAGCCTGGGCCAACCTGGACGACTCAAACTAGGTGCACACTTTCCAGCCACCCGAGGCGGCCGCCCATACCAGCCCCTACGGTGGCATTGCCCCCTTTTTGCGTGTATGATTGGGGTAGTGAAAAATATTCCAGTGGCGCTTTTGATTTACCCACAGAATGGTTGAATTGCTTGTTTCTATGAACTGAGTTCACCAATAATGTGAAGGATGCCAGTCTTTTCATCCTATTGTAGATTGCTTAGATCTCGATATGCCAAATGTAATCGCATGAAATATACAGTAAAAGCCAGTGTGATGTGTGTTGCTACAACTAGTCTGACAACCCGTCCTCATATAACATATCAAGGACGCACCATCTTATCAGATTAACCATTCGACTTACCAATGCAGTGTGGGAAGAAAGAAGTATTGGGACTGCGTATCCAAGCAATTGATGCCATGGACTCCTTCATAGAACCTTGTAAGTGAAAAAGAAGTTGCAGTGTGCTTGTACAAAGAGCTAGCGTAAGTTCAGTTACCCGCTTCTCGGAATTTTAGTTAGCCACTTATTACAAAATTGTTCAATTATGTTTCTTGGCTTAATTTAGTTTGCTACTGATTACATAATGCCATAACCTGTTAATCCTATTATAGACTGCGCCTATCTATGTGTTTGATACTTACTATTAAGAATTACCTGTTTGCCTGAACTTAAATAGCTACTTAAGCACGTAGATAGCTGGTCATATGTACTTTTAGGGTGCAGCAAAATTCACGTGTAATTTACGTTCTGATACCCTGTTTGTTTAAATGGTTTGCTGTTATCACTTGTAGCACTAGTAATGTTTGCATGTTCATAGATAGACAACAGTCAGGTTTATATGAGGGACACCGTCTTTTTAACTTATATATATGTGTCGGAATCATTTTGCTTACATCAAAGAAATTTACAGATGTCTGTGTTGCTGGTAAACGGTACCGACTTGTTACTTTAATACGTTGCCAAGAACTTGTTAGTTTTACTAGTTCATGTGTAATTAAATACGTTGCCAAAACTGGTTAGTTTTACTAGTTTGATGTTAGTTTCTTATGGCTCTTGCAACACTTTATTTATGATTGCTAACATTCAAGTTTGCAGGATCCAACTGAAACTCCGTTGGCACAACAGGTATGTTTTTAGAAACTGCCTTGTTTACCTGGTTTGCTGCTGTAACTTGTTGCTGTAATCATCTTACCAACTTCAAGTTTTCAGGATCCAATTGGAAGTCCAATTGCACAGCAGGTACATTTTCAAAAATATATTGGTGTAACAGGTTTGCTGTTGTAACTTGTTGCTCTAATCAAGTTACTAACTACTCAACTTTTCAGGATCTAAGAGAAACTCCAATGCCACAACAGGTTCCTTTTGCAAAACTTGTTTGTTTATCTGCTTTGCTGCTGCAACCGGTTGCTCTAATCACGTTACTGGCTACTCAACTTTTCAGGATCCAAGAGAAACTCCAATGCCACAATAGGTACCTTTTGCAAAACTTGTTTGTTTAACTGCTTTGCTGCTGCAACCGGTTACAATGATGTTAATAACTACTTTTCAGCATCCAATCGAAACTCTTTAATTCCTTGTTTGTTTAACTGGTTTGCTGTTCTAACTCCCAGTTGAGATGTTTTGCTAACTTCAACTTTTCAGAATCCAATCGGAACTTTAATGGCAAAATAGGTTAGCCCAAGATCAAAGAGTGAGGTCCCCATGGACGTTGTATCATCCCATAGCAGTGGCACCGGCCCAATCATGCATCATGAATTGCCAACTATTGATGCTCTAGAGGCTAAACTATTGGTAGAAAGAGATTCTGCTTCTGTACTTAGAGATGAAGTTGACATGTTGAGGAAGCAAACAACACAATCACAAGCAGTACTCAAGACAACCATTAAATATTTGGTGGATTTCAAAACGAAGCAAGCTGAGACTGACCGCATTGTTAAGGTCCTGAAGGAAAAAAGGAAATTAAATTCCCACTTGGTAAATCATAGGTGAACTGTTTTTTCCATCGTTGAATAACCTTTGTGTTGTTTGTTCATGTAATCGATCAAACCATTTGTTTTAGAGATCATGTAATAATTGTTTTTTGTTTTTTGGTTTGTAATTTTTTTAGCATGAGTTTGTATTAATTGATAAGACTCTGAGACATTTCATTTTGATTGCTGTGCCAGACCTACAAATATGCCAATCGGGCTGAATGTGCATTCAGCAATAATAGTAGTATAGATGGTCCTTAAGTGGCACGCATCTGAAAGGGCCAAGATGTTGTACTAGCTTCGCTAAAAAAATGATGCTCTTCTAGCAAAAAAAGTACAGCGGCCTGGCTTATGTATGTTAGTTGATATTATTGATCCATATACTCTATAAGTGTTTATATGTCTGTTAGTTTTGTACATTATTGGTTGATTGACTCGGTATTTTGAATCTTGAGACATCGCTTGTGTACATATCTAAATGGGAGTACACATTATGCTGCGTGTGACACTTGAGTTGGACATAAGGTAGTTTCAAATATTCGAATTCACCTTAAACTGGATTCTAGCTTCTGAATTCGAGTATCGGCATTTGTAAATCATATTCATATATGACAGTGGAATACATCTTTGTTGTGCTTTTGAAGATATATAAAAACAGATAGAAAGATTTATAAAGATTCGTATAAGAATACAAAATGGATTCAAATTTAGTTGCTAGGGTAAACGTGGATGCTTATTGTCCCAAAATTCGAAAGAAGCGGCAAAATATCCACTCCCACGTCGGCTGCCCGAAGCCAGTGTTTGCGAGATGGAAATTACTGTCTACCCCTTACACGGAAAATCCATCGGCCCGATTTCCACTGCTCTCAATAGGGGGTAGGTTAGTGTCGGGGCCGGATTTCCGGGACACAATATCCCAGAAATTAACCCCTCGTGTCACCACCAGCCCAGGATTACCGTTACTGGTGGACACGTCCTTGTTACAGGTTACCAAGCAATTACAAGAATTGGATACAAGACCATGAAGGTCTAATGATACAACGATGATATCTAGTGACGGGTGACGGAAGCGACTTGTGGGTCTTCAACGTCGAAGGGCCTCCATTCCCACAGGAACGGCTGACTTGGATAATTCCTATCCTGCGTGGCTGCTATCCTAGGCTCCATGTGGATGTCGTGGTAGTACTCCTCGTAGAAATCCTGACCTGGCCAAGTAAATAGCCAGGGACAAGCCTATGATTACGTTAGAATGTACTCGCAAACATCATGAACAAAAGATATACCAAATGCAGCAGATAAAATATATGATCATGATGAACCAAACTATATGTGTATGCTCATGCTGGACTATATTAAAGGCATGCTGACAGGAATTAAATCATGGCATGATAAAATATTAGTATGTGCAGAACAATGAGAATATAAAATGTTAGTGACAAACAAAGAAAGTTAATGGAGAATCGGGCGAGACAGGACCGCCCGAGAATCCAGAATAAAATAAAACAAATGCCAGTCGGGTGTCTAGAAGGAGAATCGGGCGAGACAGGACCGCCCGAGAATCCAAGTGACGCCACGAGAGGTCTTGAAGAGAAATGCCAAACGGGTGTCTAAAAGGAAATTCGGGCGTGACAGGGCCACCCGAGAATCCAAGCGATGCCACGAGAGGTCTTGAAAATAAATGCCAATCGGGTGCCAAAAGTGACGCCACGGTCGGTCTTGAAAAGAAATGCCAAACGGATATCTACAAGAGAGTCGGGCGAGACAGAACTACCCGAGAACTCGAGAGACGCCTCGTAAGGTCTTGAAAATAAAACTGAATGCCCGGTGTAGTCTAGCCAGCCCCTGAGACACTCAAGACAATAAAGTAAGAGAAACGGGTTAGTCCACAATAATATGCACAATAATATTCATGGTGACAACAGTAGTGGCAATAATCATCCTGCAAAAATGATTTAGGCACAATTTAATTATTTCCTCCGGAGACCGACACTAAGACCGACACTTGACCAACCCAGACTGTAGTCCTTAACCGTGGACACGGCTATTCGAATAGGTATAACTCTGCAGAGGGTGTACTCTTCACCAACAAGTAAAGGATTTCTTTAGCCCGCACCGGGATGCTGGCTAATTCCCATTATGGCCTTTGGGTCGAAAACACACCTAACCAGCACACACCAGATTAACTTTCTAGATGCCAGGAATCACCCAAAACATCTCTCAAGAAAAACTCTGAGTCGGGGAGACTACAATCTCGAATAGCATGGGATCACTATTCATACGCGCGGATTCCAAGGGGTGCCCCCCTCTCGGCTACAACCGAAAACACCCATGCCCCCTGACCCGATGACAGATTTAGTCCATGGCCGTGGAAACCCTCATCGTGGCCTCTCTGTACGGTGTGTGCATGAAAGGGGTTGACAACCTACTGAACCGTACCCTACCTGTGGCAGGGATAAGTGGCAGCATGAAACAAGTATGGGGGTTACCAGAACAAGACTTGATCTACGGTTGACTCAGGAGGCTTAAGTATTTCCTACAGTGGTTAGCACAATATATTTCCTTGGTGGCCCCCAAGAGGGTCACTATCTGGCATGTCCCAACATGCCCTTACTGATTCATTCTCGTCTCAATGAGATTTCAATCTCACGGTCACTTTACTCGTGACTGATTCTTTCCTGCAGTTTAGTCTAGACCAACACGGGCATATATGACAAGTGAAAGTAACCATACTCACTCATACTTCATGCTTTAAAGATGACAGCAAAATAGCCATGGATCATGCATGCAAAAATAGCCATATGCAAATTCTATTAAAACTTATCACAACCATGATTCAAATATTCTAGCTAGCAACCACAAAAACATTCACCATATCAAGTGTTCAAGATGCTTGCCTTGAGCATGCAGAAATATTGGGTGCACTCCACAAGTTTGAAAATTTTATCTTCCCTCCATTTCCCTATTTTCAAAATATTGCAATTATCATTTAATTTGAAAACAGTACCAAAAAGTATTTCAAATATTTTTGAAATAAATACTAAAATAAACTAGATGACAAATTAGGAATAACAGGAAAAGAATCAATTTATTTGGAGTTCATATGATTTACTTATGTAATTTCAAAGATGGAATAAATGACTAAATGGACTATTTAATAGACCCAATAAAAACTAAGCTTAGCAAAAATGTTCACCCTAGCTAAAATAGTAGATCATGAATTTAGAAGCATGTAGAAATTTGAATCACTGGATTTGGATTTGAAATGATGGATGTGGGATTATTTGAGTACAACTGAAAAAAAAGAAAAGGAAAAAGGCTAAGGAGCGCCCTGTGCGCGATTTAGTTGCACGGTGTCACTGGGCCGAGCCCAGTTGCTTCGGCCATGCGGGAGCTGGCTGACGTCGAGGGCGCACTGCTCGAAATACGCCTTCCCCGCACGAAGACGGATTCGAGGAAAAGCCGTCTCCACTTAAACGGCGGGGCCCGCGGCCTGAGAGACTGACGTGCGGGTCCCACACACTCCCTCTATTCTCCCCTCTTCTTCTCTTCTTCCTCTCGACGTGGGAAACAGAGGAGGTCTGGCCTCACTGGCGCCGGCGACTATGGGCACGGCGGCCTCGGGTGACGGCGGGGATGGATCCGGCGCTTCGTTTCGCGCCCGTGGGTGGAGAAGTTAGGGCCGGGGGTGGCCGAAGCGGAGCATGGCATCGCGGCACAGAGGTGACCGGAGTTGGATCGGGGCGAGGCCATGGACATCCCCGAGGCCAGCTAGGGCTTGAGAGGGCCTTGTGGTGGTGGTGAGGGTCGGCCATGGTGGCTGGGTGGAGCAGGGAGGCCAGGTGGTGGTCGAACCGACCGAGCGGAGGCGGAGGCCATGGTGACGGTGAGCGGAAAATTGGAGCATGGGAGTTTGAGGGACTCGACCAGGAGGGAGCTGGGAGGGATAGTGATATGATGTGTTGAACGAGACGAGCTCGGGGTGGAGCTTTATAGCGAGAGCGAGGTCGGTTCCGAGAGTTCCAGAGATGGACACGGCGGCGATCGCCATAACTACGCCGAAAAGGTGGTTGTGGGCGGTGGTCATGGTCGTTGGGGTCGGTGAAGGTCGGTGAGGCGGTAGGGAGGTCGGAGAGGGGATGGATGAGCTTCTGTCGTTGGCATTTAAGCGAGAAGGTCTCTCGCAGAGACGTGGCAAACACGATGGAGATGGGCGGCGGCGATGGACGGCGCCAGAGGCCAAGCGAGGCGCAGGCAGAGTGCGGCGGCCTACAGGTGCTAGCTGGGGATGGGGGAAACCTGGGAGAGGCAGTAGCGAGAGAGGCAGGGCTCGGGTGTCGGCAGTGCAACGCGGGCGCTCTGGCTATGCCCAGGGCATGCATGCTAGGTGTTCGACAAATTGACCCATGGGTCTAGGGTGACCCAAATGAGATACAATTTGGCAGGGTTATACTTGGGAGGTTGACAAGGATGCTGGACATGTTTTCTTGTCCAGTGGAGAAAGTTCCAAATGCAATTTAGGAAGGGGCCAAATTTTTGTCATGTTTGCAAGGTGTTTGATGAAATGCTAGGGCTAGCCAAAAAGCTTTGTTGGATTTGAAACTTGGTAGAGTGGGGTCTCTTTAGATGATAGAGATGATGATGGAGTTAGTTTGACAAGATGAAAAACTTGCAAGTGCAAGTTTTACCAGAATTCATTTTTGGACAGAAACTACAGAAGGTTATTTGGTGGCTTTATAAAATTCATATAGGGCTGAGCTCCTGGAGTTAAGGGTTTGGTAGGAAGGACTATGAGTAGGAAAAGGTTCAGAATTTTTTGAGCAAGGAAAATAGTGGTTGTAGTTATAACCTGGAAAATGGACAGAATGGAAAATAGGATGTTGTGCTCAAAATTTTCAAAAGACCAAGTTGGGTTTTTGCATAAAAGTGATATATAGGCATCACATGACCCCTCATAATTTTTGTGGAATATAAAAAGAATTATTTAAAATAGTTATAGTGCAATAGGAGCATTTCAAAGTATTGAAAATGCTTTTAAAGAATTTCTTGGGCAAAATTTTATTATGAAAATAATTCCTACTGTTATCAAAGTATAAATGAAATGGTTTGAGAAAACTACCAAAACCACAATATTATTACCAAAAAAATCTATATGGAGGGAAGAATTTTGGAAAACAGAAACAGAAAATACTCTGAAAATAATAAAGGACTTAATATAATTCAAAATTTTATTTCTGGCCAAATTTTACTTAATAAAAATGTGGTTAAATTTTTGGGGTGTTACAAACTCTACCCCCCATAAGAAAATCTCGTCCTCGAGATTTGTTAAGGGCGGAGGAACTAAATGCAATCCGCAATTAATAAGTAATCACACACAAGGCAACAACACAAAAGCACATTATTCAATCAAACACTACACACTGCTAGAATCATACACATGATCGTCTACGGCATGACGGTGGAATCTACAGGGCAACAGGGTTACTAAGGACTTGACAACTACTCTGGCGAACTCAGTTCACTTTGTCGACATCCAGTCGGGCATGTCTCGCAGATGTCGAGGCTTCTCCGGGGGTTTCAGCGTCGTAGTTGGCTGGAGTGGAATGAGGAGCTGCAGTGTTGGGGTAGCGATGATGACCCACGCGGGGTGTAGTGGCTACAGTCCCGTTGGAGAAAATCCCCAAGAGACGACAGAGTTCATCCGGGGAAACGAATGCATTGCCCGGGTGGGCAACAGGGGCAGACCTTGGGGGCTCAACTAGCCTCCCAAGCAGCACTATCGGGGTTTCGGTGGCGGGTGCAGCTTCACTTCTTACCGGGGTCAGGAGAGCAAGCGTCCTGTGGGTGGCAATTAGATCAAGGGTGACCTGATTGAAGAATGCCTCTTGCGCTCTCAGGTAGCGCACCAGATGCACTAGGGCAGGATCCATCTCATGGTCTCCGTTGGCGACTTGGGTCGGGCTACCGTAGCCTTCATGACTAGGGTAGTAGTAGAAAGAGCGGCAGTTAACCCTCGGCGACAGGTGCCGGAGTTGAACTACAGCTTCTCGGGCTGCAAGTTGGATAGCTTGTGGTTCGTCAGAGGTCGTCCTCCTGGTGAACTTGTAAGGGCGCTCCGATGTGATGCTCCTCCCGTAGATGTGCACCATGGCCCAGAACTTATGGATGGCATCACTCATGTGCTCTTGGTACACAACATATTCCGGGGGCTCTTCCATGCCAAATGCACAACGAGTGAGATTGGTGAGGATGGCTACGAAATCTCCTAGCTCGGATGCGGTGGTCTCGTTGCGGACGATGGGACCAGGCATCTTGGGGTGTTGGATGCCAGGCTGCGAGTGAAGGCTATGATGTGCTGTCTCGAGGCAATGCTTCTTTTATAAGCCAGCGGAGTCTTCCATTACACGCTTGTGGATGGGACAACTTAGGTGTCGGCCACAGGCACACAACCTAAGGCTAGGTTGATAGGTTGGGCACCGACTATCAAAAAGATGTCGGCTGGCCACTGTGCAGACTATTGGATGGGATGGGCCTAACTGTGGACAGGGAAGGAGGTGGACGGTGTGAAAACCTAGAGATAGCAACCAGGCTAAGAGAGGATTAGCCAATGGTCAGCCTGGCTCTGATACCAAGGCTGTCGGGGCCAGATTTCCGGGACACAATATCCCAGAAATTAACCCCTCGTGTCACCACCAGCCCAGGATTACCGTTACTGGTGGACACGTCCTTGTTACAGATTACCAAGCAATTACAACATTTGGATACAAGACCATGAAGGTCTAATGATACAACGATGATATCTAGTGACGGGTGACGGAAGCGACTTGTGGGTCTTCAACGTCGAAGGGGCTCCATTCCCACAGGAACGGCTGACCTGGATAATTCCTATCCCGCGTGGCTGCTATCCTAGGCTCCGTGTGGACGTCGTGGTAGTACTCCTCGTAGAAATCCTGACCTGGCCAAGTAAATAGCCAGGGACAAGCCTGTGAGTACGTTGGAATGTACTCGCAAACATCATGAACAAAAGATATACCAAATGCAGCAGATAAAATATATGATCGTGATTAACCAAACTATATGCGTATGCTCATGCTGGACTATATTAAAGGCATGCTGACAGGAATTAAATCATGGCATGGTAAAATATTAGTATGTGCAGAACAATGAGAATATAAAATGTTAGTGACAAACAAAGAAAGTTAATGGAGAATCGGGCGAGACAGGACCGCCCGAGAATCCTGAATAAAATAAAACAAATGCTAGTCAGGTGTCTAGAAGGAGAATCGGGCGAGACAGGACCGCCCGAGAATCCACGCGACGCCACGAGAGGTCTTGAAGAGAAATGCCAAATGGGTGTCTAAAAGGAAATTTGGGCGAGACAGGACCTCCCGAGAATCCAAGCGACGCCACGAGAGGTCTTGAAAATAAATGCCAGTTGGGTGCCAAAAGTGACGCCACGGTCGGTCTTGAAAAGAAATGCCAAACGGGTATCTACAAGAGAGTCGGGCGAGACAGGACCACCCGAGAACTCGAGAGACACCTCGTAAGGTCTTGCAAATTAAACTGAATGCCCGGGGTAGTCTAGCCAGCCCATGAGACACTCAGAACAGTAAAGTAAGAGAAACAGGTTAGTCCACAATAATATGCACAATAATATTCATGGTGACAACAGTAGTGGCAATAATCATCCTGCAAAAATGATTCACGCACAATTTAACTATTTCCTCCAAAGACCGACACTTGACCAACCCAGACTGTAGTCCTTAACCGCGGACACGGCTATTCGAATAGGTATAACTCTGCAGAGGGTGTACTCTTTACCCACAAGTAAATGATTTCTTTAGCCCGCACCGGGATGCTTGCTAATTCCCATTACGGCGGGTCAAAAACACACCTGACCAGCACACACCAGATTAACTTTCCGGATGCCAGGAATCACCCAAAACATCTCTCAAGAAAAACTCTGAGTCAGGGAGACTACAATCTCGAATAGCATGGGATCACTATTCATACGCACGGATTTCAAGGGATGCCCCCCTCTCGGCTACAACCGGAAACACCCATGCCCCCTGACCCGATGAAAGGATTTAGTCCATGGCCGTGGAAACCCTCATCGTGGCCTCTCTGTACGGTGTATGCACGAAAAGGGGTTGACAACCTACTGAACCGTACCCTACCTGTGGCAGGGACAAGTGGCAACACGAAACACGTATGGGGGTTACCGAAACAAGACTCGATCTACGGTCGACTCAGGAGGCTTAAGTATTTCCTGCAGTGGTTAGCACAATATATTTCCTTGGTGGCCCCCAACAGGGTCACTATCTGGCATGTCCCAACATGCCGTTACTGATTCATTCTTGTCTCAATGAGATTTCAGTCTCACGGTCACTTTACTCGTGACTGATTCTTTCCTGCAGTTTAGTCTAGACCAACACGGGCATATATGACAAGTGAAAGTAACCATACTCACTCATACTTCATGCTTTAAAGATGACAGCAAAATAGCCATGGATCATGCATGCAAAAATAGCCATATGCAAATTCTATTAAAAATTATCATAACCATGATTCAAATATTCTAGCTAGCAACCACAAAAACATTCACCATATCAAGTGTTCAAGATGCTTGCCTTGAGCATGCAGAAATATTGGGTGCACTCCACAGGTTTGAAAATTTTATCTTCCCTCCATTTCCCTATTTTCAAAATATTGCAATTATCATTTAATTTGAAAACATAACCAAAAAGTGTTTCATATATTTTTGAAATAAATACCCAAATAAACTAGATGACAAATTAGGAATAACAGGAAAAGAATCAATTTATTTGGAGTTCATATGATTAACTTATGGAATTTCTAAGCTGGAATAAATGACTAAATGGACTATTTAATAGACCCAACAAAAACTAAGCTTAGAAAAAATGTTCACCCTTGCTAAAATAGTAGATCATGAATTTAGAAGCATGTAGAAATTTGAATCACTGGATTTGGATTTGAAATGATGGCTGTGGGATTATTTGTGTACAGCTGAAAAAAAAGAAAAGGAAAAAAGGCTGAGAAGCGCCCTATAAGCGATGTAGTTGCACGGCGTCACTGGGCCGAGCCCAGTTTCTTCGGCCGCGCGGGAGCTGGCTGATGTCGAGGGCGCACTGCTCGGAATATGCCTTTCCTGCACGTAGACGGATTCGAGGAAAAACCGTCTCCACTTAATCGGCGGGGCCTGCGGCCTGAGAGGCTGGCGTGGTGGTCCCACGCACTCCCTCTCTTCTCCCCTCTTCTTCTCTTCTTTCTCCCAACGTGGGAAACAGAGGAGGTTCGGCCTCGCTGGCTCCGGCGACTGGGGGCACGACGGCCTCGGGTGACGGCGGGGATGGATCCGGCGCTCCGTTCCGCGCCCGTGGGCGGTGAAGTTGGGGCCAGGGGTGGCCGGAGTGGAGCATGGCGTCACGGTGCAGAGGCGACCGGAGATGGATCGGGGCGAGGCCATGGCCATCCCCAAGGCTAGCTAGGGCTTGAGAGGGCCTCGTGGTGGTGGTGAGGGTCGGCCATGGTGGTTGGGTGGAGCAGGGAGGCCCGGAGGTGGTCGAACTGACCGGAGCCGAGGCGGAGGCCATGGTGACGGTGAGGGGAAAATTGGAGCATGGGAGGTTGAGGGACTCGACCAGGAGGGAGGTGGGAGGGATAGTGAGATGATGTGTTGAATGAGACGAGCTCGGGGTGGAGCTTTATAGCGAGAGCTAGGTCGGTTCCGGGAGTTCCAGAGATGGACACGGCGGCGATCACCATAACTACGCCGGAAAGGTGGTTGTGGGTGGTGGTCATGGTCGTTGGGGTCGGTGAAGGTCTGTGAGGTGGTAGGGAGGTCAGTGAGGGGATGGATGAGCTTCGGCCGCTGGCATTTAAGCGAGAAGGTCTCTGGCAGAGACATGGCAAACACGGTGGAGATGGGCGGCGGCGATGGATGGCGCCAGAGGCCAAGCGAGGCGCAGGCAGAGTGCGGCGGCCTATAGGTGCTAGCTAGGGACGGGGGAAACCTGGGAGAGGCAGTAGCGAGAGAGGCAGGGCTCGGGTGTCGGCAGTGCAACGCGGGCGCTCTGGCCACGCCCAGGGCATGCATGCTAGGTGTTTGACAAATTGACCCATGGGTCTAGGGTGACCCAAATGAGATAAAAATTGGCAGGGTTATACTTGGGAGGTTGAAAGGGATGCTGGACATGTTTTCTTGTCCAGTGGAGCAAGTTCCAAATGCAATTTAGGAAGGGGCCAAATTTTTGTCATGTCTGCAAGGTGTTTGATGAAATGCTAGGGCTAGCCAGAGAGCTTTGTTGGATTTGAAACTTGGTAGAATGGGGTCTCTTTAGATGATAGAGATGATGGTGGAGTTAGTTTGGCAAGATGAAAAACTTGCAAGTGCAAGTTTTACCAGAATTCATTTCTGGACAGAAACTACAGAAGGTTATTTGGTGGCTTTATAAAATTCATATAGGGCTGAGCTCCTGGAGTTAAGGGTTTGGTAGGAAGGACTATGAGTAGGAAAAGTTTCAGAATTTTTGGCGCAAGGAAAATAGGGTTTGTAGTTATAACCTAGAAAATGGACATAATGGAAAATAGGATGTTGTTACCACAATATTATTACCAAAAATTTCTATATGGAGGGAAGAATTTTGGAAAACAGAAACAGAAAATACTCTGAAAATAATAAAGGACTTAATATAATTCAAAATTTTATTTCTAGCCAAATTTTACTTAATAAATATGTGGTAAAATTTTTGGGTTCCAAACGTGGGCGACAAAACACATTTGATTCAAGCTCGTCCGAAAGCCCTCTGTCTCTCCCTCCATTTCCCCATTCATACACGGTGGGCGGCAAAACAAACCCGACTCGGCCGAAATCGATGTAGGCAAATATTTTCAATAGGGGCAGATTTGTGACTTCACTCAGACGTGACACAACCGCCCTACCTGTCAGCCCCGTTCATACACCATGGGCGCCAACCGTGGGCACCAAAACACCCTCTCGTCGCCTGAAATCGCTCTCGGCAAATATTGGGGAGATGCGAGATTACCGTCCTATCCCCAACCGACGAGACGTCCAAATTTTAAACAGGGGCTAAGTGCGTAACTTTCCCATATTTCAGACAGTCGCGTCCCAAAAACATGGTTCCCTGTACCTCTCCCTCCATTTTCCCATTCATACACCGTCCACGCTAGAACACCATCCCCACACCAGCCTCCTCCGTCCGTCACCCCATCCATCACCGCCGTCCTCCACCCCATCCATCACCGCCGTCCTCCACCATGCCGGAGCGCCTACCAAGACCGTGTCATCCACCGCTAGAGATGGACGTTTCTCATCCACGGCGACGGACCAGGAGCCTTGCATCGCGTCCTCTCGCTTCATCGGCACCGTCGTCCTCCATGCCGGGGCCGCTCCCATGACCTTCTCATCCACCGCAACGGGACTTATCCCCCAATGCACCCGTCTACCATCGCAGATCTGCTTCAACGCCACCGACAGCCATCGCACCCCTGATGCCTACACGGCGTCGCAAGAGAGGTGGTACTACTTCATATCTGCTCAACTTTTTGATCTCAACCAGAAAATAGATCGTAACTTGGTTACTGTACTTTCTTTTCAGCTCTTAGAATTTAGTTCTTAGTTCGAAGCAAACAATGGTTGCTAAATAGCATTTCTGCGGTTTGCAGCTTCAAATCTGCCATGGCACAGTCATAATAGGGTTTAATTGATCATGCTTAGGGTTTTCCCCCTTTTATGATCACTATACGATCAGCATACTTGCTTCGAGTCATAATAGCACTGCTCCACCCATCAAGCTAAGCAAGCTTAGTTGTTCAAATACGAATATGATATTATTAAAACAGAGTCGTTCAATTGGTTAGCTAAATGTTCCTAATTTAGTTTGGAAAATGCATGTACGCCGCTCGAGTGTGGATCTACAGGGTACACACAGTGGGCCGCGGCCCACTGTGACGACCCCCGGCTCAATCGTGCACTAATCATACACGCAAACATGCACGATCAAGCACAGGGACTCAAGGGAAGATATCACAACACAACTCTAAACACAAATAAACGGAGGGCCACAATATTACAGACCAGGGATCCGAAGATCCGAATACATAAGTCAGTCATACAAATATTATCTGAGTACAGACATAGTTAGACAAGTTTTGCCTTAAGAAGGCTAGCACAAACAACGACTCTAGATCGAAAGGCATTGGCCTCCTGCCTGGGAGCCTCCGATCCTACTCCTGGTCGGCTGGCTCGATCCAGTAGTACGTGCCCTCTGGACCCGCCTGGTAGTAGGCTCCGGTGGTGGCGTCTGGCTCCGGGGCTCCATCGTCTGATGTATCATCAAGGTGGGGTATATGGGGGAAAAGAGAAAATAAAGCAACTGTGAGTACTCATCCGAAGTACTCAGCAAGCGAGGATCTATACTACATATGCAACATTTTCAATGAAGAAAGGCTGTATATGTGGACTGGGCTGCAGAAAAGCCAGAATAGAGAGAAGGCCTAGTCCTATCGAAGACTAGCATCTTCAAACATCTTCATATGCCATCATCTTGCAGCAATAGAAGAGAGTAGAATAGCATTTTATTTAGCAAACATGTTGAAGTACAGCTCAAAGATCCTTCCTCGACTCCGAGCGAGAAAGCGATCCCAAAGCTTCAATTAAGTAACAAGTATCCAGTTTAAGTAGTAGATCAGGATACACAAACTGAGCGTCCTTTACTGTAGGACCGGCTATTGATAGATCATTCTTCCCTGTAGGGGTGCACTACTGTTACCCAACATGCTCGATCAACTCTAGCCGGACATACTTGCTGGGTAATGCCCGTCCTCGGAAGATCAACACGAAGCAGCACCCTACCTAGGCTCGGCAGAGAGTCAGCACGCTGGACTAACCTATGCACCCAGAGGTCTTGGGCCTTCGCCCTGGGCACCCTGCGCATTGCGAGACTGGCCGGGGTGCAGGCGCGACACTGAACTCGTCAGTGAAGTATCCAGCCCAATCCCGACAATCAGCCCGCACGGTGAATCGTGACGTCTGACGAGCTTTCGAGAGAAACGTACAATGTAGAGGGCCCCATTAAACCATAATCCCGCATGGTGGTAGTGCGTATAGGGCACGTCGACCCACTTAGATCACACACCCAAATCCGTTCAGCTCATTTAGTAACAAGTGGAAACATTCAGAGTTTCTGAAGCTCCGCCACAGTATCACACTCGAGTGCCCTTCCGGCACACCCGACATCATAGATCCCCAGCAGGTACCCACCAGGGTGGACCCGCCTATAACAAAGGTCAAGTAACCGTGTGGTCATAATCATAAGGGTGAACGTATGAGGTATCACCCTCGAGGTTCACACTGAGGGGTTGCACGACAGAGTCGTATCGGAAGTGGAGAAGGAGGAATCACCCTCGATGACCACGACCGAGCATATACACTGCAGAGTATTCATCAGGAGTGCGTTACGAGGTATCACCCTCGGCACTCGATAGTTACTACGCAGAGTCGTACAACTAAGGGGGTGTGAAGTGAGGTGTCGGTCTCTGATCGACGATCACGTTGATCGAGTCGTCGATGATCAAGCAGGGGCAACAAGGTAAGGTGGTGGGGTCACTGATGGTTCATTACCAACCTATACTAAACAGTTTATCATAGGCAGGTAAGGTAACAATGAACAGGTTACAACAGCAGGCTATGCATCAGAATAGGAGCATACATTAACAGTAGCAAAATCTAATGCAAGCAGGAGAATGGAAAGGGCGATATCTGGATGCTCAAAAGGGGGGGGGCTTGCCTGGTTGCTCTGGCAAGAGGGGGAGGTCGTCAACGGGCTGCTCGTCGGTAGTGTAGTCGTATCCTGGTGCAGCGTCGTCGGTATCGGTGTCTATCGAGAGAGAGAAGGAGGGGGAGAGAAACAATAAATTCACGGCAATAATGCAAACAAGATGCATGACATGACTAAATGACATGCCGGGGTGTTCTACTGCCTAACTAAATGATTTAGTTAATTTAGGAATTTATTTGGATTTATTTAATCAGCGTTGGGCACTATTCATTTATCGAAATCGGTCTAAAAGTTTAATGTTCATATAGCTATGGGCGTCTGATGGAAATACGGAGGACGTATTCGGGTTCGTATCAAAATTCTGAGCAAGTTTCATATATAAATTATTTTCATCGGAGTTACGGTTTATTTAATATGATTTTCTAAAGTTTTTATTAATTTCTGGAATTTATTTATTTATTTAAATTAAACATTATCCGAAACAGTGTGTGATGATGTCAGCATGACATCATGCTGATGTCAGCAGGTCAAACCCAGCTGACCAGAGTCAAACCTGACCAGTGGGTCCAGTGGGACCCACATGTCAGTGACTCAGCTATTAATCATAATTAGTTTAATTTAATTAACCTAATTATCGGGTGGGGCCCAGCTGTCAGTGACTGATTAGTATATAATTAACTAATTATCTAATTAATAATTTTATTTATTTATAAAAACATTTTAAGGGGGTGGGGCCCGCGTGTCATGGACACGGGTGGCCCAGTCAGTAGCGCTGGCTGGTCAACGGGGCCCAGTGGGGCCCGTGGTCAGTGACAGGGAGGCGGGCCCGCGGTGCCAACTGGAAGCCACGTCGGCACCGGCCATCGGAGCTCGGATTTCGCCCACAAGGCATCTCCGGAGGCGTGCTTGGGCTCTAACGAATGAGCGCGGCGAGCCGCATCACGTGGTGGTGGTGGTTGGTCCCGGGGGTGGCCGGAACGGCGGCGGCATCGACCGCGGCGGGTGCCGGCGTTCGGCCCCATTTGGAAACGAGGCGGGAGCGGGCTAGGGGGTTAGTTGGGGGCCGGGATCGACGCAACGAGCGCTCTTGAGCACGCCAGTGGCTCGCGCGGGGGCTCGGGAGCACGTACGGCACGCGGGCAGCGGCAACGGCGGTGGTCAGAGCACGGCAATGCGGCGACCTACCCTACGGTAGCCAAGCTAGCGCGCAGAGAGGCAGGGGAGGAAAGAGGAGCTCACAAGGGGGCGTAGCCGTTCAAAGCGGGCTCGAGGAAGGCGTGGGGTGGCCGGAATCGACGACGACACGCGGCGGCGGTCCAAGGAAGAAGACGACGGCGTGGGACGATGTAGAGGCGCTCCGGCTCGGGTGACTCGTCGGGGAGGAAGAGGAGGTCGCAGCGATCCTTCCTGGCGCGGAGGCGAGGCGAAACGGTGGCGGTGACCGCGAGCTTCAACGGAGGCCGACGCTCGAGTGGAGTGGGGAGCGAGGGAGGAAGGGGGGAACTGGGGCTAGGGTTCGTCCGCGAGGTCGAGGGGGTCGCTCATATACCCAGCGGGCGCGCTGTCGACCGCTCGGAGGGGGGGGGGGCCTGGCGCGCGCACCCCAGGTGCTCGACAGCAGCAGCGAGGTGAGGGACGACGCGGGGGGGGGGGGGGTGGGCTGGGCCGCGGCTGTAGCGGTAGGCCGAGTGCACAGTAGACTCTTTAGGCCTTTTTCCTTTTCTCTTTTTCTGTTTCTTTTCTTTTCTGTTCTGTTAAATGTTTAGGCCCCAAGTGGTTTTTGTAAAAAGTGTGACCTAGTTCATAAATACCAGTGCTTTATTCCCTAACACCAAAAATTAGTTTGGGCAAAACATCATTTCATATTTGTTTTAAATAAATTAAAAGGTTACTAAATATTATTTTCAGCCACTGTTTGAGGTGGTTTGAGTCACTTACCCAATTTACTAAATGTTGGTTACAATTTTAGAATGGTCTCTGCAATATTTTCTATTTATTGAACATTTTAGTTTCTATGTTGCACAACTTTTATTTTCCACTTTCATTTAAATTTGAATTTGACTTAGGAGTTGAAATGCAATATGATGCTAATGATGATTATGCACTATTTAATATGCTGACTTGTCATTATCAAAAGTGATCACTGTAGCTAATGACAGGGGGTGTTACAATTCTCCTCATCTATTAAGAATTCTCGTCCCGAGAATTAAGAGGAAGACTGAAAGAAGGAGGGGTATTCTTCGCGAAGACGATCCTCGCGTTCCCAAGTGGCTTCATCTTCAGAATGATTTAACCACTGAACCTTGAGGAACCTGATTGACTTCTGATGTGTCCGGCGTTCAGCTTGATCAAGAATACGGATGGGATGTTCTGGATAAGACAGATCTTCCCGTAATTCAAGCACTTCATGATCCACAGCTCGAATAGGATCCTTGAAGCAGCGACGGAGTTGGGATACATGCAAGACATCATGTACTTGAGAAAGATTTGGCGGCAATTGCAATTGATATGCCACTTCTCCTCGATGGGCAAGAATACGGAACGGGCCAATGTAGCGAGGAGCTAACTTGCCTTTGATTCCGAATCGATGAGTGCCTTTCAACGGAGTGATGCGGAGGTAAGCTTGCTCACCAGGTTGATAGACCATTTCTTGGTGCTTTCGGTCATAGTTGCTCTTCTGACGAGACTGAGCAGATTTCAAATGTTCACGGACGATGCGGACTTGTTCTTCAGCTTGCTGAATAATGTCCGGTCACACGAGTGAGCGTTCCCCAGTTTCTGACCAATTCAGAGGGGTTCGACACTTACGACCGTATAGAACTTCAAACGGTGCCATCTTCAGACTAGCTTGATAGCTACTGTTGTAAGATAATTCGGCATACGGGAGAGATTCCTCCCATTTCTTACCGAAGGAGATAACGCAAGCTCGAAGCATATCTTCGAGCACTTGATTAACTCGTTCAACTTGACCCTGTGACTGAGGGTGAAAAGCGGTGCTGAAAGACAGATGAGTTCCCATAGCTTCTTGGAAACTATTCCAGAATCTGGAGGTGAAGAGGCTGCCACGATCCGAACTGATCTCCAACGGGACACCGTGGAGTGACACAATTCAGGAAACATACAAGTCTGCTAACTGGCTAGCAGTGATTGTCTCCTTAACAGGCAGAAAGTGAGCAACCTTGGAAAATCGGTCAATGACGACAAAAATAGCATCATGACCCTTCTGAGATCTGGGAAAACCAGTAATGAAATCCATTTGGACCTTGTCCCATTTCCATTCAGGAATTTCAAGGGGTTGCAGAGTTCCAGCAGGCCTTTGATGTTCTGCTTTAATGGGGCAACAAATGTCACACTCAGAAACATAACGAGCAATATCTCGCTTCATATTAGGCCACCAGTATCTCTGAGAAATGTCACGGTACATCTTTGTGCTACCAGGGTGAATAGACAAAGGAGTGTCATGAGCTTCCTTCATAACGTTTTCCCTCTCATCCTTGAACTTGTGTACGAAGAGACGGTGTTGGAAAAATAGGGTCCCATCCTTATCAAGATGGAATTCTGACGGCTTTCCTCTTTCGAGGTAACGCTTGATCCTTTCAACTTCAGAGTCGTACCGTTGCATAGTCTTGATGCTGTGTTCTAAATCTAGTTGAACAACCAGGGTATTGAGATAACCCTGTGGAACAATATGAAAGTTCAATTTGCGAAGCTCTTCATGGAGAAGAGGTTGTGTTTCCTGAACCATAAGATTGCTGCTATAAGCCTTGCGACTCAAAGCATCAGCCATTACATTAGCCTTGCCAGGGGTATATGAAATATTCATATCATAATCGGCAATTGTTTCTAGCCATCTTTGTTGACGAAGGTTCAGATCCAGTTGAGTATATAAATACTTCAAACTTTGGTGATCCGTGTATATCTCGCAACGATTACCGAGAAGGTAATGTCGCCATAGCTTCAGGGCATAAATAACCGCAGAAAGTTCAAGATCATGCATGGGATAATTTTCTTCATGAGGACGCAATTGTCGGGAGGCATAAGCAATTACTTTGCGCTCTTGCATTAGGACACAGCCTAATCCTTGACGGGAGGCATCACAGTATATCACGAAATCCTTTTGGGAATCCGAGGGCGCTAATACTGGGGCAGATGTCAATTTATCTTTTAGTGTCTGAAAGCTTTCTTGACATTTTTCTGTCCACTCGAATTTAACACCTTTGTGAAGCAGATTTGTCAATGGTTTTGCAATCTTGGAAAAGTTCTCAACAAATTGACGGCAATAACTAGCAAGTCCGAGAAAACTTCTGACTTGCTTAACATTCTTCGGGGGAGTCCAGTCAAGAATAGCCTGAACTCGTTCGGGGTTAACGGCAATTCCATCCTTGGAAATCACATGTCCAAGGTAAGTCACTTCAGAAAGCCAAAATTCACATTTGGAATACTTGGCATACAACTGGTGTTCTCGGAGCCTTTCTAGTACAAGGCGGAGATGTTCAGCATGTTCTTCTTTATTCTTAGAATAGACCAGAATATCATCTAGGTATACCACGACGAACTTGTCGAGGTAATCCATGAATATATAATTCATCAGACAGGAGAATGTAGCTGGGGCATTCGTTAGGCCAAATGACATGACGGTGTATTCATAGGAGCCATAACGAGTGACGAATGCAGTCTTGGGAATATCCTCCTCACGGACACGGATCTGGTGATAACCCAACCTCAAGTCGAGTTTAGGGAACACCGATGATCCAGCAAGTTGATCATAAAGTTCATTGATCCGGGGCAGTGGGTATTTATTCTGGATTGTGGCTTGGTTAATGGGTCGATAATCCTGAACCAATCGGTTAGTTCCATCCTTCTTCTTAACGAAGAGTGAAGGTGCTCCCCAAGCAGAGGAACTGGGGCGGATGAAACCACTCTTAAGTGACTTGTCGATTTCTTCCTTAAGCTCGAGAAGGTGATGCAGAGGCATCTTATAAGGACGCTTGGCAATAAGGACAGTGCCAGGCTTCAAGTCAATGACAAACTCGACAGCCCTAACCGGGGGTATGCCTGGAAGTTCTTCGGGAAAGACGTCTGGAAAATCTCGAACGACAGGAACGTTCTCAATTCCTTCCAGGGATGAAGCGTTCAAAGCATTCAGGGCATATATCTAAGCTTCAGCATCACGAGTAATGCGGGCAGTATAATTCACTATCTCATCGGAGGGGTGAAGAAGTTGGATGACTTTAGTGGCACAATTGATCGAAGCAATGTGAGCTTTCAACCAATCCATTCCGAGAATGAGGTCTATAGTGGAAGACTTCAAGATGATGGGTGAGGCAAGGAATTTCAACCCTTTAATTTCGACGGTAACGTCAGGTGCTATCACGTCAGCATGACAATGACCTCCGGGAGTTTTAATGACTAACGGAGTATGCATCTTCTCATATCGAATGCCATGCATGAATGCAAATTTTCCAGAGATGAATGAATGTGATGCTCCTGAATCAAATAAAACAGAAGCAGGTACTGAGTTAACGAGAAGGGTACCCATCACAGTAGCAGGTTGATCCTGGACTTCTTCAATATCAATGTTGTAAGCGTGACCACGACCATGTGAAGCAGACCCAGTATTATAGTTGCGGGTCTGATTGTTGCCACGGCCATATCCACGGCCTGCACATGGAAGAGCTAACTGATTCTGAGTCTGTCGGCAGTCTTTAGCCTGGTGACCTGGTTTGCGGCACTTGAAGCACAAACCATCTTCAGGACGAAGAGGAGCATTGTTTTGAATAGCTTGAGCTTTTGGCTGCCTCGGTGGTGGAGGAGGCAGACGTGGTGCAGCATTGTTCTTTGGCGCAGAGGTGTTGGGACGGAACAAATTGTTAGAAAGCCAAATTTTACGCTTCTGTGCTGAGCCCGAAGATGAGCCAGCATCACGATAGCGCTTCTGCGAGTCCTTGTGTTCCATGTGAGTGGTCTCAACAAGAATAGCCTTGTTCACAAGAGTTGAAAAGTCATTGAAGTCTTTGGAAGCAAGTGCAAGCTTGAGGTCTGGGTGGAGTCCATTACGGAACTTCTCTTGTCTACGGGCATCTGTGGTGATGTCTTCTTCAGCATAGCGGGAGAGGTCAAGAAATTCCCGCTGATAAGCTTCGACAGTCTTATTGCCCTGAGTGAGGTTGCGGAACTGGGTCTTCATACGTTCCATAATTGCTTGAGGGATGTAGCGTGTACGGAAAGCAACCTGGAACTCATACCAGGTAATGACTGTTCCAGCAGGCAGTGAACGCTTGTGTGTGTCCCACCATTGAGCAGCGGGCCCTTTTAAGAAGAAGGACGCGAAGGTGACAAAGTTGGCAGGGGCGACATTAGCAGACTCCATCTCGTGAGTGATGTCGCGGAGCCAGTCATCAGCATCCAGTGGCTTGTCAGAGTTGTGGAAGTGAGTGGGGTTAAGTCGCATGAACTCCGGCAGTGTTATTGAAGGTGGGTTATGGTTGTTCTGATGCGGAAACTGAGCCATGATTCCAACCATTAACTGGCGGTTGAGCTCAAACTATTGCATCATAGCTGCCATGTAGTCTGGCGGTGGTGGACGTTCAGGGGCACGACCACGACCATGACCACCTGGTCTAACCATCCTGCTAAATATCAACAGGGGGTAGTTTAGTAAAAGCAATTGCGATTTGTTTAGCGACAAGCATGATGTAAAACAACAATACTTTAAGCAGTGTATCAGATACATAACAGTAGTCGATTAAGACATACAGATCCATACACAAAGTCGGGTACATGCGGACAGCATAACGGCGCAAATTAAAAGCTAGACATACTAGACGGCGCACAGGCACGCGGTAAGGAAGTACACAACGAGACATAGCAAAGGCTACATCAACGTCGGAGAAAACCACTGTGACGGGGTAACTGCGAGTGCGGACGACGAATGTTCGTCGCGGAAGGATCCTGTGCTCCATGTGCACTCTGATGCAGAACCCGGTCTCGAGCTGTAAGAAGAGGTCCACGTGTAGGTGTGTGACCTCCAACAGCAGGCCAATCAATACCAGCATACATCTGAGTCCTGCGTGGGTAAAGGATGAGCTCCGGATGTATCCCTGCGCGAACAGTGGGTAGCAACTGCGTCATAGCATCGTAGAGACATGCTCGAGTGGCAACCAACTCGACGGCAAGAGCCCGAACATCGCGATCCAGAGCCTGAGTGCACTAAATCAGAACGCACGGGTCATATCGGCGATGCTCATACGGGGCATAGATAGCTGTGTAGTATCCGGTAGCATCTCCAGCAGGGGCATACGGAATGTATCGAAACTCAGAGTCATCCAAGATATCGCTGAACTGTCCTTGGAGACATGCGACAGCACAGTAGGCGGCATCATGTATTGCCATCTCAATCGTCACGCCGATACCGTGGAAAAGGTGCAGCTCGGTGTCTGAGTCATTCTGTCGATCATAGATACGAACATCAGCATGGTACTGCTCCTGGTTGAACTCGTGGTAATCCTCGTAAACCATGTACTCAGGGTACCAGCGGTAGCCAAGTCTTGTCATGAGAGCGATTAGGACAGCTGGAAACCCAGGGGCATCACGAGCCCAACTGCGTAGCACAAGCTGGGTCGTAGGACACGGTGGAAACAAACGATCCATCTGAAACAGAGGAAATTCAGGGTTGTCAAACGACAATGAGAAGTTTAACACAACTCGGAGAGAAAGGTTAAACAAAACAATGGAAAGGAAAATGATTATCAGACTAATCAGATCAACGACAGGGAAATCGCACAGATATCCAGCTCTCCGGATAGACAGAATTTACGAGATCCTAGATGTCGGTGTTAGTAAACTTTATTTAACCCGAATAGAAGAGAGATTAGAGTCCCAGAGTATAGACGAGGAATAAAAGATCCTAATACCACCCAATTGGCGACATGGGCCCGTAAGCCACACAGCCAAGTTAGTAAATTAGTTTTTCGGTTTCTAGACTCAACTTCGGCCAAGGAATTTGGAGGGGGGCTTCCTACAGGCAGTCGGCTCTGATACCAACTTGTGACGACCCCGGGCTCAATCGTGCACTAATCATACACGCAAACATGCACGATCAAGCACAGGGACTCACGGGAAGATATCACAACACAACTCTAAACACAAATAAACGGAGGTCCACAATATTACAGACCAGGGATCCAAAGATCCGAATACATAAGTCAGTCATACAAATATTATCTGAGTACAGACATAGTTAGACAAGTTTTGCCTTAAGAAGGCTAGCACAAACAACGACTCTAGATCGAAAGGCATTGGCCTCCTGCCTGGGAGCTTCCGATCCTACTCCTAGTCGGCTGGCTCGATCCAGTAGTACGTGCCCTCTGGACCCGCCTGGTAGTAGGCTCCGGTGGTGGCGTCTCGCTCCGGGGCTCCATCGTCTGATGTATCATCAAGGTGGGGTATATGGGGGAAAAGAGAAAATAAAGCAACCGTGAGTACTCATCCGAAGTACTCAACAAGCGAGGATCTATACTACATATGCAACATTATCAATAGAGAAAGGCTGTATATGTGGACTGGGCTGCAGAAAAGCCAGAATAGAGAGAAGGCCTAGTCCTATCGAAGACTAGCATCTTCAAACATCTTCATATGCCATCATCTTGCAGCAATAGAAGAGAGTAGAATAGCATTTTATTTAGCAAACATGTTGAAGTACAGCTCAAAGATCCTTCCTCGACTCCCAGCGAGAAAGCGATCCCGAAGCTTCAATTAAGTAAAAAGTATCTAGTTTAAGTAGTAGATCGGGGTACACAAACTGAGCGTCCTTTACCGTAGGACCGGCTATCGATAGGTCATTCTTCCCTGCAGGGGTGCACTACTGTTACCCAACACGCTCGATCAACTCTGGTCGGACATACTTGTTGGGTAATGCCCGTCCTCGGAAGATCAACACGAAGCAGCGCCCTACCTAGGCTCGGCAGAGAGGTCAGCACGCCGGACTAACCTATGCACCCAGAGGTCTTGGGCCTTCACCCTGGGCACCCTGCGCGTTGCGAGACTGGCCGGGGTGCAGGCGCGACACTGAACTCGTCAGTGAAGTATCCAGCCCAATCCCGACAATCAGCCCGCACGGTGAATCGTGACGTCTGACGAGCTTTCGGGAGAAACGTACAACGTAGAGGGCCCCATTAAACCATAATCCCGCGTGGTGGTAGTGCGTATAGGGCACGTCGACCCACTCAGATCACACACCCAAATCCGATCAGCTCATTTAGTAACAAGCGGAAACATTCAGAGTTTCTGAAGCTCCGCCACAGTATCACACTCGAGTGCCCTTCCGGCACACCCGACATCATAGATCCCCAGCGGGTACCCACCAGGGTGGACCCGCCTGTATCAAAGGTCAAGTAACCATGTGGTCATAATCATCAGGGTTAACGTATGAGGTATCACCCTCGAGGTTCACACTGAGGGGTTGCACGACAGAGTCGTATCGGAAGTGGAGAAGGAGGAATCACCCTCGATGACCACGACCGAGCATCTACACTGCAGAGTATTCATCAGGAGTGCCTTACGAGGTATCACCCTCGGCACTCGATAGTTACTACGCAGAGTCGTACAACTAAGGGGGTGTGAAGTGAGGTGTCGGTCTTTGATCGACGATCACGTTGATCGAGTCGTCGATGATCAAGCAGGGGCAACAAGGTAAGGTGGTGGGGTCACTGATGGTTCATTACCAACCTATACTAAACAGTTTATCATAGGCAGGTAAGGTAACAATGAACAGGTTACAACAGCAGGCTATGCATCAGAATAGGAGCATACATTAACAGTAGCAAAATCTAATGCAAGCAGGAGAATGGAATGGGCGATATCTGGATGCTCAAAAGGGGGGGGGGCTTGCCTGGTTGCTCTGGCAAGAGGGGGAGGTCGTCAACGGGCTGCTCGTCGGTAGTGTTGTCGTAACCTGGTGCAGCGTCGTCGGTATCGGCGTCTATCGAGAGAGAGAAGGAGGGGGAGAGAAACAATAAATTCACGGCAATAATGCAAACAAGATGCATGACATGACTAAATGACATGCCGGGGTGTTCTACTGCCTAACTAAATGATTTAGTTAATTTAGGAATTTATTTGGATTTATTTAATCAGTGTTGGGCACTATTCATTTATCGAAATCGGTCTAAAAGTTCGATGTTCATATAGCTACGGGCGTCTGATGGAAATACGGAGGACGTATTCAGGTTCGTATCGAAATTCTGAGCAAGTTTCATATATAAATTATTTTCATCGAAGTTACGGTTTATTTAATATGATTTTCTAAAGTTTTTATTAATTTCTGGAATTTATTTATTTATTTAAATTAAACATTATCCGAAACAGTGTGTGATGATGTCGGCATGACATCATGCTGATGTCAGCAGGTCAAACCCAGCTGACCAGAGTCAAACCTGACCTGTGGGTCCAGTGGGACCCACATGTCAGTGACTCAGCTATTAATCATAATTAGTTTAATTTAATTAACCTAATTATCGGGTGGGGCCCAGCTGTCAGTGACTGATTAGTATATAATTAACTAATTATCTAATTAACAGTTTTATTTATTTATAAAAACGTTTTAAGGGGGGTGGAGCCCGCGTGTCATAGACACGGGTGGCCCAGCCAGCAGCGCTAACTGGTCAACGGGGCCCAGTGGGGCCCGTGGTCAGTGACTGGGAGGCGGGCCCGCGGTGCCAAGTGGCAGCCATGTCGGCACCGGCCACCGGAGCGCCGGCGAGCCCGAACGCAGCGCCGAGCTCCGGCGAGCTCGGATTTCGCCCACAGGGCATCTCCGGAGGCGTGCTTGGGCTCTAACGAACGAGCGCGGCGAGCCGCATCACGTGGTGGTGGTGGTTGGTCCCGGTGGTGGCCGGAACGGCGGCGACATCGACCGCGGCGGGCGTCGGCATTCGGCCCCATTTGGAAACAAGGCGGGAGCGGGCTAGGGGGTTAGTTGGGGGCTGGGATCGACGCAACGCATGCTCTGGAGCACGCCAGTGGCTCGCGCGGGGGCTCGGGAGCACGTACGACGCGTGGGCAGCGGCAACGGCGGTGGTCAGAGCATGGCAATGCGGCGAGCTACCCTACGGTAGCCAAGCTAGCGCGCAGAGAGGCAGGGGAGGAAAGAGGAGCTCACAGGGGGGCGTAGCCGTTCAAAGCGGGCTCGGGGAAGGCGTGGGGTGGCCGGAATCGACGACGACACGCGGCGGCGGTCCGAGGAAGAAGACGACAACGTGGGACGATGTAGAGGCGCTCCGGCTCGGGTGACTCGTCGGGGAGGAAGAGGAGGTCGCAGCGATCCTTCTTGGCGCGGAATCGAGGCGAAACGGTGGCGGTGACCGCGAGCTTCAACGGAGGCCGACGCTCGGGTGGAGTGGGGAGCAAGGGAGGAAGGGGGGAACTGGGGCTAGGGTTCGTCCGCGAGGTCGAGGGGGTCGCTCATATACCCAGCGCGTGCGGGCGCGCTGTCGACCGCTCGGAGGGGGGGGGGGCCTGGCGCGCGCACCCCAGGTGCTCGACAGCAGCGGCGAGTTGAGCAATGCGAGGTGAGGGACGGCGCGGGGGGGGGGGGGGGGGGTGGGCTGGGCCGCGGCTGTAGCGGTAGGCCGAGTGCACAGTAGACACTTTAGGCCTTTTTCCTTTTCTCTTTTTCTGTTTCTTTTCTTTTCTGTTCTGTTAAATGTTTAGGCCCCAAGTGGTTTTTGTCAAAAGTGTGACCTAGTTCATAAATACCTGTGCTTTATTCCCTAACACCTAAAATTAGTTTGGGCAAAACATCATTTCATATTTGTTTTAAATAAATTAAAATGTTACTAAATATTATTTTCAGCCACTTTTTGAGGTGGTTTGAGTCACTTACCCAATTTACTAAATGTTGGTTACAATTTTAGAATGGTCTTTGCAATATTTGCTATTTATTGAACATTTTAGTTTCTATGTTGCACAACTTTTATTTTCCACTTTCATTTAAATTTGAATTTGACTTAGGAGTTGAAATGCAATATGATGCTAATGATGATTATGCACTATTTAATATGCTGACTTGTCATTATCAAAAGTGATCACTGTAGCTAATGACAGAGGGTGTTACACCCACCCTGGGATTCTGGGTCGGCTCAGGCCCCGATTCCCTCTGTTCTGCTGCGCTTCCGATCTCTACTCGCCCCCAGCAGCCTACCTCGTCGGCGACTTGCCGTCCCCGGACAGCATGACTCTAGGAGGAGACGTCGGATTAACTGGAGGTCAGGAGCCGCTCGCCCAACAGCGTCACCGCTGCCCGGGCGCGCCGCCGTGCCTACCTTCCCAGTCTGTTCAGGGCTCAGGCGTGCAACAGCCACTAAGCCAACCCGATTTATCCTGAGATACATCCTCAACACTCAGCAGCCACTCCTCATCACCCATTTTCTAATTGATTCATTACTCATTAGGCAGGACTGTCATTAGGGTTTGTTGTGTACTGAGTGCTACCTACACTTAATGGTTCAGATGTATTTCAGTAATCTTTAGTACCTGTAAAGTTCACAGGGTTTCAAAATTCCAGCCCTAGGAACAGACACTAGTCATTTTGGATTGTTTGTCATAGTGACATTGACCCAGATTACTACTGCAGGCCAGGTTTGTTGACAATTTTACTTGTCTTTCTTACTGATTCGATATGATATCCAATTATTCACATCGATTAGTTGCATACAATAAGTGCTAGACCAACTTCTTGATTCAGATTTTGGACGGTCTCTTACTGTAGTTACAATTCTGCATACTTGTCCTAGTAAGCTCACAAGTAATGATTGATTCACTACCTCTATGCTTGCCTTGTCATATTTGTTGTCAATATTCTTTTAGGGTGTACCACCCTGTTTCAAAATACTGGAACCACAGACATGAGTGAATAGTATTTCTCTGTGTGATCTCTTCCATCATGTGTGGGCAACGAACACTGCATTGTATAGAAAGAAAGTGTCATTTCCACCTTTTACATAGACTACAATCTTTTACATGGAATACAATCTGCCTACTTGCTTTGTGTCGCACTACTAGCACTCCATCCTTGAAGCTAAACATTATGCCACTCATAATTCCTTAGTTTATTTGTTCAAATACGAATTTGATATGATTCTAATGTTCCTACTTCAGTTTTGAAATGTGTGTCTGCCTGTTATAGAGACATAAGAGGTTTGTATTTTTGTGTGTGGTCTGGTCAGCACGGTTGGGGGGGGGGTGAACTTTGCATACGCAGGGGTTTATAGGGAGACACTCTTCGAGTTGAATCCGCAATGCATTCCATAGATAATCTGACTACTTTTTATGTTTTCATGAATCTCAAATACTGAACAGCATCATAATGATTATGAGCTTGCGCGCATGAAAAGAATAAAGCAGAACAATGCCATGGCTGTCAAACTTGGCATTAAGGGACTGAAATCAAGTCTGGATGCAATGCAGTGCAAACGCTCTCCACCTATAGATTCATGCTCAGAATATGATCCTAACAGTAATTCTGAGCTAGAGGGAGACCTAAGTCAATGTAGCTCCCTAGTGGAGGAGTCAGAGGTAGATGCCCTATCTTATTCACCCATCAAGGTGCTTGCTCTAACTTTCCAAGGTTATATTGGTCGCACATATCTTGCAACTGATGCTTTGCATTGCTTCTACTTTGTTGCACTGCCATTAGCTTAGTTTACACATCGTGTATGTGAATACGCCCTGCCTATCCATTTTCAGTACATATTCCATCTGTCATCATACCATATTTATCCATTCAAGTGATGTTTTTGTGTATCAGACGTTCAAAAGGAAGAGGGCGATTGCTGATCGCGGAGGAGCATGAACAAAGTATTTGGAAAAGGTAGTGACACCTGATAAATCAAATAGCCCATTAGATGTAGTTGCAATATCACCAGACCCAGAAAACATGGCCACAACTCTAGCAGACTCTAGCCCTACTACACTGGCCATATCTAATGCCCCAACTCAGCAGACCCCAACTGCCGCAAACAGTATGATGATGCCAGTTGACAAAGCACCAGCTCTACAACGCAAAACCCCCATTCTAGCAAAGAGTACACCAAATCCAGTTGCCAAATCCCTTTTCGAACGAGAGAGAGCCCCAATTGCAGCAAATAGGACTCTTGTTCCACTTCTTCCCAGTTTAGAAGACGAAGCTTATATTGTTGTCAGGAACTTTGTGCGCATCTTTCCTTCATGGAAATATTATACCACAGACAAAGAAAAATTTCCAATCTTCCTCTGCAACTTACGCATAAGTAATGTACTAATGTTATTCATGGTAATTACTGCATATGTTTCTGCTGACAGAAGACACAAGATTTCATTCTTTTAAATAGGCGAGGACCAAACTGGATAGTCAAGATGAGCAAGGGTTGGTTGCGCTTTTTAAGCACTCGTTGATGAAGTATCGTTCCTACCTGAGGCAAGCGCACTTCGATGGCAAGCCTCTAAATGAAATTTCTGTAAAGTCTCCGGTGCTATATTTATTAAACAGTGACTGGAATAATCTTGTTACACATTGGTCTTGTCTACAGCGTAAGGTACTATCTATGATATCACATCACAATTTGAACTACATTTCTGCATGTGCCTTAACGTCTCACTTGTACAAAAACTATTTGTAGAAGAACATTCATTCTCAAGGGACCACAGAATCTCGCAACTATACTGCACACTGCATTTCTCTTGTGAGTACCTCTTGCCCTGTATGACTATATTTACTTTCATAGCTGGTTGATTATGTAGCATCACTGCACATGTTAGCCTCGTTATCCTCCATTTGATGGACATTATAAGATCCGTATCGACTCTTACATAAATTTAGAATCTACCCAATGCTTTTGAAGAGGTTTAGCTCTGCAGTCCTCTTGTACGGACTGAACGTCGTCTATCACTATACTTACATTAACAGCTAATCCCTCCGTCCCATAATATAAGAGCGTTTTGTATAGTACACCAGTGTTCAAAACACTCTTATATTATGGGAAGAGGGATTGGTTCATTGTGTAGCATTCTGCATCTTATCTCCCTCACCCACCATTTACTAAAAAATATCAGATCTATATTTAATCTTACCAAAAAGTTGAATACATAGACAATGCTAGTGCAGAAGTGTAGCCCATTGCTCTTGCCAGTACATTTTGTCCTGTAACACGTGTACTTCCAGGTTTGGTAGTTGATTATGTAGCATCAATCTGCATCTTATCTTCATTATCCTCTATCCCTTCTAGTATTATCATATCTATAATTACTCTCTACAAAATGTAGAGTACAGGCAATGCTTATGAAGAAGATTCTGTGCTGAAATTCTTGAGTTATCCTTCCCTTGACATGGAGAAGGGCATTATAAAGCCGGTGTTAACTGTTAATGTAAGTCAATCCTTCTAAAGCCTTTATCCTCAATTGTTGTTTAATTTGCTCATACTCCCTATCGTTAACTGCTGTTTAGTTTGCTGTTTCTATCAAAATGCATGTTCGCAACAACTGTAAGTTCCAAGTTTTACATGTAAAACCAAATTCCTTATTCATACCATGCACATTACTCAATACTCCCTATATGTATGCTTGTTTTTGTGGATCTATAATCCAGTGTGTGGTGAAGCAGCCCATGTTTGCACCTTGTCATCTCCTGTTTTATCTTACTGATGTGGCTGATGATATGAACAACATGCCATGCACATTAACCAAAATAGATACAATGATTGTCTTTGCCCTTCATCTATGCTTGTTTTGTTGACAATGTAATCCAGTAGTGTGGTGAAGCTCCCCGCATTATGAACAATGCCAAATTATGCTATTGATATTTTGAACTTACTCTTTATTTTCTAGTTTGAAATTGGATGGAATTGACAGCACAGTTATCATCTTTGTTTATACACGTGCAAAACCTGTCATCTCTCTGCTTGTTTTAGGGTGATATGCCTGATGGCATGCACAAGTCTGCTGAAGGCTGTGAGACAAATGTGGCACCCCGGCTCAGAGGGAACCGGAAGACCCCGTATTCCAGTCCCAGGGACAAGTCCACTGGAATACGACGCTGTTGGCATAGAATAAATCAGCTCTTTATTGCTATAAATATGATTACAAGGGTACAAGGATTACATCGGCACGGCGACACTACGCCTGCTCAAAATAGCTCTATGCTAACAGCGGATCGACCTGAGGGAGCGAAGCAACTCTCGGTAGCGGAACAACGTCGACGGGGATGGACTCCATTCCGCAGGGACTCTGGCTGGAACGCGTATCCTAGCTCGCGCAATCAACATCTTTGACAATCAAGCAATCATGGCATGACCTGCAAACTGGCATGACACGCCAGGTGAGTACTTTGAATGTACTCGCAAGCTCACAACAAACATCAGCATTAAGGCAAGACAACATCACAGCAATCAAGATTAAGTTAAGATTTATTGTTACCGAAGGAATGGTTGAAATGAGCAATAACAGGCTACTCTTCCTGCATTCTAGTGACCAACTCATGATCACTCCCAGATCCTCCAATGATAATCCTCAATATCGTTACCAAGACTTGCCCATGGCAAAATATCCAACTGTTACCATACTCAGATGAGTTCTCCCATCATTACTGTCATTATAACGGTTGATCTCCTATAGAGGTCTGGACGGGCTGTCCAATACCGTGGACACGGCTATTCGAATAGATTTTACACTCTGCAGAGGTTGTACACTTTACCCACACCACGGAACTCATGGCCTCGTGCTCCCATTCGGGTGGACCAACGACGTTCCGACGAAACCCGCCTGACCCGTGACTCTTCCATCGTATGACCGGCAATCATACTCCCTCTTGGAGTCAAGCCCTGGGTGGCCCCGTGTCCTCAAGACACCTGCCAGCGTCCTGGCCAAACAAACTGTCCCAAACGGGGACCTGGATCCAATAACTCAACTGGGCTCACAGGGTTATCGCCGCCTATCGGGCCAGGGTAGCGCGCGCGCATAACCCTCCCTCTTTGGAGGTACTGGTGGAAGAGCACGCGATCAGACCAAGTCAAGGCCGTCCCATACCGGCAAATGTGGCTGCACGAATAAGCCCGGACAGGTGACTCTCGATCAACCAACTAAGTTCACCTATTACCAGGTTGTTTCATCAAGTTAACTTAGTTGGTCATATTAAGCATCTTATCCCCGAACAATCTTTCTGTCATAGCTGATACTCCGATATCATAGTAATCCAATAACCGGCATGCTTAGGCTACTGCTACTAGTTCATATTCACAAATGCCGGATGAAATCGAAAATAATCATAGACGGTAATCTCAACATCATAACCTCAACGAGTGGGTAAACTACTACTCATTAACAATCCGGTATTCAACATCTACTCATGCATGTCATAATCCAATCCATGCTACAGATAACATTCTTGCTATTAAAGTAATTAATTAAACTATGATATTGCATTGCAATTATGCAGATGAGGGTTGTGGCTTGCCTGGGGATGAGGGATACACCGGGGGGAAGTGCGGAACGATCTCGGAAGGAATCGTCGGAAAAGTTTCTCCCTCGGAGGGGGCTGATTAGGGGCAAGGGAAATAAGGTCATTTCCAGTATGTCAAACCATAGTGAAAATGGTAGGAACAGAACGGGCTCGACGAGACGAAGACGTGGGCGTTGGTTTCACCTGATTCGGAGTTACGGATAAAAAGATGTGGTTGTTTTTCTGCCAGGGACCTATCTGTAATTAAAACTCTCACAAACAGGCCCTCAGCTGAAAAACAGGTCGCGCCTTTTCGAAGAATACGCTTCCCTGCGGGGAAAACGTATTTTAGCCCGAAGCGGCAGCGGAGTACGCTTTCGTTATAAGAAAACGTATTTTCTGAAAACCGTCTCCACTCATAATCCGTGGGCCCGGGCGTTGACCTCGGCCTGCGGCTGACGGGTGGGGTCCGCTGGGAGGTGGGGCCCTCCTGGCCTGGTCGTCTCCTTCCCCTCGCCCGTTCCCCGCATGGAGCAGAGGAGAGGCAGGGGAGGGGCGCTGCCAGTGACGGGCCGGGTGGCTCCGGCCGTCTCCCGCCACGGCGCAGGCACCGGCGGGCGCGGGAGGACCAGCCGCACCCGTCTAGGGCAATAGCAGCGCCGGGGAGGGGCGGAAACGATGGCGGCATCGATGAGCAGAAGAGGGGCGCCAGCGATGGGGCTCGCGGCTCCGACGGGCTCCGGTCGTGGCAAGGGCACCGGCGGGTGCGGGGCGGCCTACCGCACCCATTCAGAGGCAACAGAAGCGCCGAGGAGGAGCGGAACGGCGGCGAGGCGCTGCGCCACAAGAGGACAGAGAGGCGGCGGCTGCGGTGGTTGCCGGTGATGCGGGCCGTCCCCGGCGAGGGAGAGGGGTTGGGGCGGCTCGCGGAGGAGTGGGGAGTGCGGTGGTGGCGTCAGGGAGGCGAGGGGAGGCCTATAAATAGCCGAGCGACGAGGAGGGCCGGCCATTGCCACGGTGGCGCGTACTCCGGCTTCCCGGAGCTTCGGGAGCTCGCCCAGAGGAGAGGAGGGGGTTCTAGGGAGGTCGGGGAAGGGCGGAGAAGGCTCGAGTGTGGTCAGGAGAGCTCGGGAAAGCTCGCGAGCTCGCAGGCGATGGGACATGGCGACGGCAGAGACGACAAGGTGCGGGCGCGGCGGTTCTGCTCGATGGAGGGGATGGGAGAGGGGGAGATTTATCCAGGGAGGAAGGCGACGACAAGAGGGAGCTGTAGGACATGACTCCTCGCGCGGAACCGACGAGGAGAAGAGGCGCCCGAGCTGACCAGTACGCAGCTCGCGTCCATGTCATGCCAGGGCGGCGGTCACCGCGTGGACACGGCGATTCCACGTGTTCTAGTTGACCAATTCATGTCTGGTCGATCTGTCACTCGAAGGATAGAGTCAAGGAGGAAAGGAACGAGCATAGTGGCACTCGAGGTGTCCACAGCTAGCAGGTCTTATCTGGAACAGCAAGGTGTTTGGAGTGGGCTGGGGGAGATCGAGCAGGATCTAGACTCTGATATTTGGCATGGGATGATCAAATGCTAAGGTGATCATGTCTGCAAATTTGTAGCTTATTTGGATGAAGATAAATAGCACTTGCTGTTCAAAGGGCCTCACTGACCAGATTTGCAAAGTATGAAGTAGCACTCACATACTTCATTGGATTGAGCTGAAATTTGGCAAGGAAGGGTTATTTGGACATATGAAGATGCTGTAAAAATTTCATACCAAATGGACATGCCAAAATGGTACTTCCTTCACAGGTATCTTCTCTGTCCAGAAACTTGGAAAAATTCTAGAGAATTATTGGGAAGATGAATTGAGCCCAAATTTGGTGGATAGGTGTTATATAGGTAGGAGAATATTCTGGTATATTTTCAAAAAATTTGGGAATGATAGAAATATGAGTTGCTTCACAACTCAGAGCTGACAGGGTTATTCCTTTAATAGAAAAAGGAATATTCCCAAGAAAAGAATATTGGGATTGGTCCAAGATGGAAATGACAAGGTCTTGGGATGATTTTGAGGTGGGCAAGCCGCTTGGGAGAGGAATCAAGGGTGATCTCTCCAGGTTTCAGGACTACTAAGCCACAGAAAAGCAAATCCAGACCAAAATAAAAAGGAAAAAAGAAATGGGCAAAATCCAGGGTGTCACAAACCTACCCCCCTTAAAGAAATCTCGTCCTCGAGATTCGGTTGCTCAGGGGTTAAACCTGAATATTCGTACCAAAGATTTAAATGTCACCTGTCGTGACCAGCATAAAGGTGTACGGTGATATTATCCATAGACTTGACTGACAGTGGTCCTGGCAGCAGAATCTTGTTCACGGCAGGTTATTCTTTATCTGTTTCCCATATGTGAGGACATGTGCTGCGAGACTGTTGCTCATCCTTCTGAGTGCTCGGTCTGACAGGCTTGATTATTCTCTTCTGATGATTCTGGGAATATTTAGTTGGCTGAGCGGGTTGACTTGATATGGGGTCCTTGCAAATGGATTAGACCCCGTGGTGTGTATCCCCATGGTGACCGGTATCGAACCAGTCTATTCTGGCATTTGTACCAAGTTGATCATGTAACCATTATCATATCTGTATGGACAATCTTGCTCCTTCATTATGGTTTTCTTTACCTGGATCCTTAGCTGAAAGAGCTTGGCCTTATGTATTCTCGATTCTTCGGGTGACCATGGGTACTGCCAGATGCAACATTCCTGCATGCATATTACTTTACAAGTTGTAGCTGTAGGGTAACGACCGTCTGAACCCCTTGAATGAAATCGACAAATAAACCAGTAGCCACCAGAACGGTCTCTACAACTCAGATCTGGGACATTACTGGAGTAACTCAACCCCGACTCAAGACGGCTGAAAAGCAGCTCAGAGCATGAGACGGTGTCGATAAGAAGAAAGTAGCAGCTCCCTAAGACGGCCGAGAAACAGCTCAGAGCATAGGGTCACTGCTACGGAAAGAAATTCAACAACTGTCCGAGACGGCCGAAAAGCAGCTCAGAATACGGGCCAGTTGCTGACAAAAGAAATAAAAAATCAGCATCCACCCCGGACGGCCGTAAACAGCTCGGAACACAGGCGTGGTGCCGTTACTAAAGAAAGGCAGGCAAGGGTTCAGTAGCGTCCCATACAGCTCGCTACTACGCAGACAAGCACATGTATGTTAATTGAAACCGGGCTGACATCATGGTCTGAGTAACTCATGTAACCTTGGCAGCATGTTCATCATTTCCATAAAAACATGTGTAGCTGGCACTTGATTTCTGAGGCAGGCTTGTGTCCTGACTGGTTCTTGCATTCCGACCAACGGTTGCGGACCTGACTCTTGGGATGCATTGTCATATGCTGCCAACTGTCTGGGGAGTATCTTGTACTCTGAGGCTTCCTTTTTGCCACATACGGACTGAGTGCATATATCTATTCCTTAATGTTTCTGCTGTCAGTTACTTGTTGTAAGCCACATGGTATTCAGCTATCCTTCTTGCTGAACGCCGCACTCATAACATATTCTGGCTTACTTCCGGGATATATCAGGGTTCAACCTGTACTCATAGCAGACTCAAACCGTATATGGTAACCATAACTTTGACATGAAATGTACTATGGATCAGCACACAATCTGTCGTCTTGCTGATCCGATGATTTCTGCTGTGAAGGTTGAAATGATGCATACTGGATGCTAATAATCAATCCAAAATACCATTGGTAGTCAGGCCAGGTATTTCCCGATATCAGGCAGTCAGCGGAAATTTCCATATTGTTGAGCTGAGCCTCCAATTAACTGTCTCTTCACTGATTTCTTTGAGTCCGGTGTCGGGGAGCAACTTCCATAAGGGGAAATAAGGTAACACCAAGGGCCCAACGAAAGAAACAAAAGCACACAAAGCACTAAGATCACACACAAACAATATCATATATTACAGCTATCCACAACAATGATATGCATGCCTACCTAAGCACACAAATCTCGCGGCGACTCTGGTACTATGGTCTAACATGCTGTGGCGATGTGCACGGAAGGAAGTCAAGGTGTGGAAGGAGTTGGTGTAAACAAAGGTACACCAAACACGACTTAACACTGGTTGCAGCTGGAAGGATACTGAGGCGAGGACGGACTTGATGATCGTGGATCGGGACACAGAGGTCACGACCACATCGTCATCAAGCGTACGGAAGAAACCGTACTTGTCCAGGGAATGGATGGCTGGGTAGAATAGCGGTGAAAAGAAAGGCTTGTGGGCATTGCCCTTTTCTGATAACCAAGATCAATAAGGGTTGCCAACGTGGCTAGAGGGATGGTATGATCCGGGATAGAAACATGTCTATCACCGAACCATAGGAATAGCTGAAAAGGATAAATCGGTGTGGTACCTGTGCATCAATCCTGCAAGGGATCGATACTACTAGGCACCTTGGCATCACTCCGCTGGGACGAAGATGACACCAGACACCACGGAACATGCAACTGGAGAGTACAGGTAGTGGATTGCCACCTATACTTACCAGATCCATCGTTAGTAATAACTAGTCTATATGCATGCTATGCAGCAAACAAATGCAGCAAACAAGTGCAGCAAACCGGCTAGACTCTATGCTACCGCTTTCTAACGCTCGCGCAGTCTAGGGCGTCCTATAGCCAGACCTGCTCTGATACCAACTTTTGTGGCACCCCGGCTCAGAGGGAACCGGAACGCCCCGTATTCCAGTCCCAGGGACAAGTCCACTGGAATACGGCACTGTTGGCATAGAACAAATCAGCTCTTTATTGCTATAAATACGATTACAAGGGTACAAGGATTACATCGGCACGGCGACACTACGCCTGCTCAAAATAGCTCTATGCTAACAGCGGATCGACCTGAGGGAGCGAAGCAACTCTCGGCAGCGGAACAACGTCGACGGGGATGGACTCCATTCCGTAGGGACTCTGGCTGGAACGCGTATCCTAGCTCGCGCAATCAACATCTTTGACAATCAAGCAATCATGGCATGAACTGCAAACTGGCATGACACGGTAGGTGAGTACTTTGAATGTACTCGCATGCTCACAACAAACATCAGCATTAAGGCAAGACAACATCACAGCAATCAAGATTAAGTTAAGATTTATTGTTACCGAAGGAATGGTTGAAATGAGCAATAACAGGCTACTCTTCCTGCATTCTAGTGACCAACTCATGATCACTCCCAGATCCTCCAATGATAATCCTCAATATCGTTACCAAGACTTGCCCATGGCAAAATATCCAACTGTTACCATACTCAGATGAGTTCTCCCATCATTACTGTCATTATAACGGTTGATCTCCTATAGAGGTCTAGACGGGCTGTCCAATACCGTGGACACGGCTATTCGAATAGATTTTACACTCTGCAGAGGTTGTACACTTTACCCACACCACGGAACTCATGGCCTCGTGCTCCCATTCGGGTGGACCAACGACGTTCCGACGAAACCCGCCTGACCCGTGACTCTTCCATCGTATGACCGGCAATCATACTCCCTCTTGGAGTCAAGCCCTGGGTGGCCCCGTGTCCTCAAGACACCTGCCAGCGTCCTGGCCAAACAAACTGTCCCAAACGGGGACCTAGATCCAATAACTCAACTGGGCTCACAGGGTTATCGCCGCCTACCGGGCCAGGGTAGCGCGCGCGCATAACCCTCCCTCTTTGGAGGTACCGGTGGAAGAGCACGCGATCATACCAAGTCAAGGCCGTCCCATACCGGCAAATGTGGCTGCACGAATAAGCCCGGACAGGTGACTCTCGATCAACCAACTAAGTTCACCTATTACCAGGTTGTTTCATCAAGTTAACTTAGTTGGTCATATTAAGCATCTTATCCCCGAATAATCTTTCTGTCACAACTGATACTCCGATATCATAGTAATCCAATAACCGGCATGCTTAGGCTACTGCTACTAGTTCATATTCACAAATGCCGGATGAAATCGAAAATAATCATAGACGGTAATCTCAACATCACAACCTCAACGAGTGGGTAAACTACTACTCATTAACAATCCGGTATTCAACATCTACTCATGCATGTCATAATCCAATCCATGCTACAGATAACATTCTTGCTATTAAAGTAATTAATTAAACTATGATATTGCATTGCAATTATGCAGATGAGGGTTGTGGCTTGCCTGGGGATGAAGGATACACCGGGGAGAAGTGCGGAACGATCTCGGAAGGAATCGTCGGAAAAGTTTCTCCCTCGGAGGGGGCTGATTAGGGGCAAGGGCAATAAGGTCATTTCCAGTATGTCAAACCATAGTGAAAATGATAGGAACAGAACGGGCTCGACGAGACGAAGACGTGGGCGTTGGTTTCACCTGATTCGGAGTTACGGATAAAAAGATGTGGTTGTTTTTCTGCCAGGGACCTATCTGTAATTAAAACTCTCACAAACAGGCCCTCAGCTGAAAAACAGGTCGCGCCTTTTCGAAGAATACGCTTCCCTGCGGGGAAAACGTATTTTAGCCCGAAGCGGCAGCGGAGTACGCTTTCGTTATAAGAAAACGTATTTTCTGAAAACCGTCTCCACTCATAATCCGCGGGCCCGGGCGTTGACCTCGGCCTGCGGCTGATGGGTGGGGTCCGCTGGGAGGTGGGGCCCTCCTGGCCTGGTCGTCTCCTTCCCCTCGCCCGTTCCCCGCACGGAGCAGAGGAGAGGCAGGGGAGGGGCGCTGCCAGTGACGGGCCGGGCGGCTCCGGCCGTCTCCCGCCACGGCGCAGGCACCGACGGGCGCGGCAGGACCAGCCGTACCCGTCTAGGGCAATAGCAGCACCGGGGAGGGGCGGAAACGATGGCGGCATCGATGAGCAGAAGAGGGGCGCCAGCGACTCCGGTCGTGGCAAGGGCACCAGCGGGTGCGGGGCGGCCTACCGCACCCATTCAGAGGCAACAGAAGAGCCGAGGAGGAGCGGAACGGCGGCGAGGTGCTGCGCCACAAGAGGACAGAGAGGCGGCGGCTGCGGTGGTTGCCGGTGATGCGGGCCGTCCCCGGCGAGGGAGAGTGGTTGGGGCGGCTCGCAGAGGAGTGGGGAGTGCGGTGGTGGCGTCAGGGAGGCGAGGGGAGGCCTATAAATAGCTGAGCGACGAGGAGGGCCGGCCATTGCCACGGTGGCGCGTACTCCGGCTTCCCGGAGCTTCGGGAGCTCGCCCAGAGGAGAGGAGGGGGTTCTAGGGAGGTCGGGGAAGGGCGGAGAAGGCTCGAGTGTGGTCAGGAGAGCTCGGGAAAGCTCGCGAGCTCGCAGGCGATGGGACATGGCGACGGCAGAGACGACAAGGTGCGGGCGCGGCGGTTCTGCTCGATGGAGGGGATGGGAGAGGGGGAGATTTATCCAGGGAGGAAGGCGACGACAAGAGGGAGCTGTAGGACATGACTCCTCGCGCGGAACCGACGAGGAGAAGAGGCGCCCGAGCTGACCAGTACGCAGCTCGCGTCCATGTCATGCCAGGGCGGCGGTCACCGCGTGGACACGGCGATTCCACGTGTTCTAGTTGACCAATTCATGTCTGGTCGATCTGTCACTCGAAGGATAGAGTCAAGGAGGAAAGGAACGAGCATAGTGGCACTCGAGGTGTCCACAGCTAGCAGGTCTTATCTGGAACAGCAAGGTGTTTGGAGTGGGCTGGGGGAGATCGAGCAGGATCTAGACTCTGATATTTGGCATGGGATGATCAAATGCTAAGGTGATCATGTCTGCAAATTTGCAGCTTATTTGGATGAAGATAAATAGCACTTGCTGTTCAAAGGGCCTCACTGACCAGATTTGCAAAGTATGAAGTAGCACTCACATACTTCATTGGATTGAGCTGAAATTTGGCAAGGAAGGGTTATTTGGACATATGAAGATGCTGTAAAAATTTCATACCAAATGGACATGCCAAAATGGTACTTCCTTCACAGGTATCTTCTCTGTCCAGAAACTTGGAAAAATTCTAGAGAATTATTGGGAAGATGAATTGAGCCCAAATTTGGTGGATAGGTGTTATATAGGTAGGAGAATATTCTGGTATATTTTCAGAAATTTTGGGAATGATAGAAATATGAGTTGCTTCACAACTCAGAGCTGACAGGGTTATTCCTTTAATAGAAAAAGGAATATTCCCAAGAAAAGAATATTGGGATTGGTCCAAGATGGAAATGACAAGGTCTTGGGATGATTTTGAGGTTGGCAAGCCACTTGGGAGAGGAATCAAGTGTGATCTCTCCAGGTTTCAGGACTACTAAGCCACAGAAAAGCAAATCCAGACCAAAATAAAAAGGAAAAAAGAAATGGGCAAAATCCAGGGTGTCACAAACCTACCCCCCCTTAAAGAAGTCTCGTCCTCGAGATTCGGTTGCTCAGGGGTTAAACCTGAATATTCCCCTTTGAGGAAACCGTTTCCCAATCGGGTTTTCTTTTTAACCTTTGTGTTATGCTTCCGATTGACTGCCTGGCTTTGATGTTTTTCATTTCACTGGATTCTCATTCTGACAGGTCTTTCCTCATATATTATTCTGACTTTAATCCTTTTATGTCTAATAGCCTGCTTAGGTGCAATGAATTATCCTGACTACAATACCCGTCCTTCTCGCAAGCCCGAGAGTTGTTCTTTATGGACGTGTTGTGATGAAGTCCAATACGGATGATCGTCCATTGAATCGTGAACAGATCCTCTCGAGGGACATGAAATCTTTTACTCATCATGCTTGGGTGTCCTCAAAGGGCTGTATGTCCTCCAAGTTTGAAACAGCACTGTGATTCATATCGTTCTCCTTCTCGCATGGTTTACTGAATCATCTTTGGTATCTGTACTATCTCAGGTATCACATTCATACCAAAGATTTAATTGTCACCTGTCGTGACCAGCATAAAGGTGTACGGTGATATTATCCATAGACTTGACTGACAGTGGTCCTGGCAGCAGAATCTTGTTCACGGCAGGTTATTCTTTATCTGTTTCCCATATGTGAGGACATGTGCTGCGAGACTGTTGCTCATCCTTCTGAGTGCTCAGTCTGACAGGCTTGATTATTCTCTTCTGATGATTCTGGGAATATTTAGTTGGCTGAGCGGGTTGACTTGATATGGGGTCCTTGCAAATGGATTAGACCCCGTGGTGTGTATCCCCATGGTGACCGGTATCGAACCAGTCTATTCTGGCATTTGTACCAAGTTGATCATGTAACCATTATCATATCTGTATGGACAATCTTGCTCCTTCATTATGGTTTTCTTTACCTAGATCCTTAGCTGAAAGAGCTTGGCCTTATGTATTCTCGATTCTTCGGGTGACCATGGGTACTGCCAGATGCAACATTCCTGCATGCATATTACTTTACAAGTTGTAGCTGTAGGGTAACGACCGTCTGAACCCCTTGAATGAAATCGACAAATAAACCAGTAGCCACCAGAACGGTCTCTACAACTCAGATCTGGGACATTACTGGAGTAACTCAACCCCGACTCAAGACGGCTGAAAAGCAGCTCAGAGCATGAGACGGTGTCGATAAGAAGAAAGTAGCAGCTCCCTAAGACGGCCGAGAAACAGCTCAGAGCATAGGGTCACTGCTACGGAAATAAATTCAACAACTATCCGAGACGGCCGAAAAGCAGCTCAGAATACGGGCCAGTTGCTGACAAAAGAAATAAAAAATCAGCATCCACCCCGGACGGCCGTAAACAGCTCGGAACACAGGCGTGGTGCCGTTACTAAAGAAAGGCAGGCAAGGGTTCAGTAGCGTCCCATACAGCTCGCTACTACGCAGACAAGCACATGTATGTTAATTGAAACCGGGCTGACATCATGGTCTGAGTAACTCATGTAACCTTGGCAGCATGTTCATCATTTCCATAAAAACATGTGTAGCTGGCACTTGATTTCTGAGGCAGGCTTGTGTCCTGACTGGTTCTTGCATTCCGACCAACGGTTGCGGACCTGACTCTTGGGATGCATTGTCATATGCTGCCAACTGTCTGGGGAGTATCTTGTACTCTGAGGCTTCCTTTTTGCCACATACGGACTGAGTGCATATATCTATTCCTTAATGTTTCTGCTGTCAGTTACTTGTTGTAAGCCACATGGTATTCAGCTATCCTTCTTGCTGAACGCCGCACTCATAACATATTCTGGCTTACTTCCGGGATATATCAGGGTTCAACCTGTACTCATAGCAGACTCAAACCGTATATGGTAACCATAACTTTGACATGAAATGTACTGTGGATCAGCACACAATCTGTCGTCTTGCTGATCCGATGATTTCTGCTGTGAAGGTTGCAATGATGCATACTGGATGCTAATAATCGATCCAAAATACCATTGGTAGTCAGGCCAGGTATTTCCCGATATCAGGCAGTCAGCGGAAATTTCCATATTGTTGAGCTGAGCCTCCAATTAACTGTCTCTTCACTGATTTCTTTGAGTCCGGTGTCGGGGAGCAACTTCCATAAGGGGAAATAAGGTAACACCAAGGGCCCAACGAAAGAAACAAAAGCACACAAAGCACTAAGATCACACACAAACAATATCATATATTACAGCTATCCACAACAATGATATGCATGCCTACCTAAGCACACAAATCTCGCGGCGACTCTGGTACTATGGTCTAACATGCTGTGGCGATGTGCACGGAAGGAAGTCAAGGTGTGGAAGGAGTTGGTGTAAACAAAGGTACACCAAACACGACTTAACACTGGTTGCAGCTGGAAGGATACTGAGGCGAGGACGGACTTGATGATCGTGGATCGGGACACAGAGGTCACGACCACATCGTCATCAAGCGTACGGAAGAAACCGTACTTGTCCAGGGAATGGATGGCTGGGTAGAATAGCGGTGAAAAGAAAGGCTTGTGGGCATTGCCCTTTTCTGATAACCAAGATCAATAAGGGTTGCCAACGTGGCTAGAGGGATGGTATGATCCGGGATAGAAACATGTCTATCACCGAACCATAGGAATAGCTGAAAAGGATAAATCGGTGTGGTACCTGTGCATCAATCCTGCAAGGGATCGATACTACTAGGCACCTTGGCATCACTCCGCTGGGACGAAGATGACACCAGACACCACGGAACATGCAACTGGAGAGTACAGGTAGTGGATTGCCACCTATACTTACCAGATCCATCGTTAGTAATAACTAGTCTATATGCATGCTATGCAGCAAACAAATGCAGCAAACAAGTGCAGCAAACCGGCTAGACTCTATGCTACCGCTTTCTAACGCTCGCGCAGTCTAGGGCGTCCTATAGCCAGACCTGCTCTGATACCAACTTTTGTGGCACCCCGGCTCAGAGGGAACCGGAACGCCCCGTATTCCAGTCCCAGGGACAAGTCCACTGGAATACGGCACTGTTGGCATAGAACAAATCAGCTCTTTATTGCTATAAATACGATTACAAGGGTACAAGGATTACATCGGCACGGCGACACTACGCCTGCTCAAAATAGCTCTATGCTAACAGCGGATCGACCTGAGGGAGCGAAGCAACTCTCGGCAGCGGAACAACGTCGACGGGGATGGACTCCATTCCGTAGGGACTCTGGCTGGAACGCGTATCCTAGCTCGCGCAATCAACATCTTTGACAATCAAGCAATCATGGCATGAACTGCAAACTGGCATGACACGGTAGGTGAGTACTTTGAATGTACTCGCATGCTCACAACAAACATCAGCATTAAGGCAAGACAACATCACAGCAATCAAGATTAAGTTAAGATTTATTGTTACCGAAGGAATGGTTGAAATGAGCAATAACAGGCTACTCTTCCTGCATTCTAGTGACCAACTCATGATCACTCCCAGATCCTCCAATGATAATCCTCAATATCGTTACCAAGACTTGCCCATGGCAAAATATCCAACTGTTACCATACTCAGATGAGTTCTCCCATCATTACTGTCATTATAACGGTTGATCTCCTATAGAGGTCTAGACGGGCTGTCCAATACCGTGGACACGGCTATTCGAATAGATTTTACACTCTGCAGAGGTTGTACACTTTACCCACACCACGGAACTCATGGCCTCGTGCTCCCATTCGGGTGGACCAACGACGTTCCGACGAAACCCGCCTGACCCGTGACTCTTCCATCGTACGACCGGCAATCATACTCCCTCTTGGAGTCAAGCCCTGGGTGGCCCCGTGTCCTCAAGACACCTGCCAGCGTCCTGGCCAAACAAACTGTCCCAAACGGGGACCTGGATCCAATAACTCAACTGGGCTCACAGGGTTATCGCCGCCTATCGGGCCAGGGTAGCGCGCGCGCATAACCCTCCCTCTTTGGAGGTACCGGTGGAAGAGCACGCGATCAGACCAAGTCAAGGCCGTCCCATACTGGCAAATGTGGCTGCACGAATAAGCCCGGACAGGTGACTCTCGATCAACCAACTAAGTTCACCTATTACCAGGTTGTTTCATCAAGTTAACTTAGTTGGTCATATTAAGCATCTTATCCCCGAACAATCTTTCTGTCACAGCTGATACTCCGATATCATAGTAATCCAATAACCGGCATGCTTAGGCTACTGCTACTAGTTCATATTCACAAATGCCGGATGAAATCGAAAATAATCATAGACGGTAATCTCAACATCATAACCTCAACGAGTGGGTAAACTACTACTCATTAACAATCCGGTATTCAACATCTACTCATGCATGTCATAATCCAATCCATGCTACAGACAACATTCTTGCTATTAAAGTAATTAATTAAACTATGATATTGCATTGCAATTATGCAGATGAGGGTTGTGGCTTGCCTGGGGATGAAGGATACACCGGGGAGAAGTGCGGAACGATCTCGGAAGGAATCGTCAAAAAAGTTTCTCCCTCGGAGGGGGCTGCTTAGGGGCAAGGGCAATAAGGTCATTTCTAGTATGTCAAACCATAGTGAAAATGATAGGAACAGAACGGGCTCGACGAGACGAAGACGTGGGCGTTGGTTTCACCTGATTCGGAGTTACAGATAAAAAGATGTGGTTGTTTTTCTGTCAGGGACCTATCTATAATTAAAACTCTCACAAACAGGCCCTCAGCTGAAAAACAGGTCGCGCCTTTTCGAAGAATACGCTTCCCTGCGGGGAAAACGTATTTTAGCCCGAAGCGGCAGCGGAGTACGCTTTCGTTATAAGAAAACGTATTTTCTAAAAACCGTCTCCACTCATAATCCGCGGGCTCGGGCGTTGACCTCGGCCTGCGGCTGACGGGTGGGGTCCGCTGGGAGGTGGGGCCCTCCTGGCCTGGTCGTCTCCTTCCCCTCGCCCGTTCCCCGCACGGAGCAGAGGAGAGGCAAGGGAGGGGCGCTGCCAGTGACGGGCCGGGCGGCTCCGGCCGTCTCCCGCCACGGCGCAGGCACCGGCGGGCGCGGGAGGACCAGCCGCACCCGTCTAGGGCAATAGCAGCACCGGGGAGGGGCGGAAACGATGGCGGCATCGATGAGCAGAAGAGGGGCGCCAGCGATGGGGCTCGCGGCTCCGGCGGGCTCCGGTCGTGGCAAGGGCACCGGCGGGTGCGGGGCGGCCTACCGCACCCATTCAGAGGCAACAGAAGCGCCGAGGAGGAGTGGAACGGTGGCGAGGTGCTGCACCACAAGAGGACAGAGAGGCGGCGGCTGCGGTGGTTGCCGGTGATGCGGGCCGTCCCCGGCGAGGGAGAGGGGTTGGGGCGGCTCGCAGAGGAGTGGGGAGTGCAGTGGTGGCGTCAGGGGGGCGAGGGGAGGCCTATAAATAGCCGAGCGACGAGGAGGGCCGGCCATTGCCACGGTGGCGTGTACTCCGACTTCCCGGAGCTTCGAGAGCTCGCCCAGAGGAGAGGAGGGGGTTCTAGGGAGGTCGGGGAAGGGCGGAGAAGGCTCGGGTGTGGTCAGGAGAGCTCGGGAAAGCTCGCGAGCTCGCAGGCGATGGGACATGGCGACGGCAGACACGACAAGGTGCGGGCACGGCGGTTCTGCTCGATGGAGGGGACGGGAGAGGGGGAGATTTATCCAGGGAGGAAGGCGACGACAAGAGGGAGCTGTAGGACATGATTCCTCGCGCGGAACCGACGAGGAGAAGAGGGGCCCGAGCTGACCAGTACGCAGCTCGCGTCCATGTCATGCCAGGTCGGCGGTCACCGCGTGGACACGGCGATTCCACGTGTTCTAGTTGACCAATTCATGTCTGGTCGATCTGTCACTCGAAGGATAGAGTCAAGGAGGAAAGGAACGAGCATAGTGGCACTCGAGGTGTCCACAGCTAGCAGGTCTTATCTGGAACAGCAAGGTGTTTGGAGTGGGCTGGGGGAGATCGAGCAGGATCTAGACTCTGATATTTGGCATGGGATGATCAAATGCTAAGGTGATCATGTCTGCAAATTTGCAGCTTATTTGGATGAAGATAAATAGCACTTGCTGTTCAAAGGGCCTCACTGACCAGATTTGCAAAGTATGAAGTAGCACTCACATACTTCATTGGATTGAGCTGAAATTTGGCAAGGAAGGGTTATTTGGACATATGAAGATGCTGTAACAATTTCATACCAAATGGACATGCCAAAATGGTACTTCCTTCACAGGTATCTTCTCTGTCCAGAAACTTGGAATAATTCTAGAGAATTATTGGGAAGATGAATTGAGCCCAAATTTGGTGGATAGGTGTTATATAGGTAGGAGAATATTCTGGTATATTTTCAAAAAAATTGGGAATGATAGAAATATGAGTTGCTTCACAACTCAGAGCTGACAGGGTTATTCTTTTAATAGAAAAAGGAATATTCCCAAGAAAAGAATATTGGGATTGGTCCAAGATGGAAATGACAAGGTCTTGGGATGATTTTGAGGTTGGCAAGCCACTTGGGAGAGGAATCAAGGGTGATCTCTCCAGGTTTCAGGACTACTAAGCCACAGACAAGCAAATCCAGACCAAAATAAAAAGGAAAAAAGAAATGGGCAAAATCCAGGGTGTCACAACAAACCCAACATATATTGCAGCAAAGAAGGCAAAACATCTTGAAGATAGCGAGACAACCCCAAAGTCTTGTCTTGATGCAGTGTTCAAGTTACTTGAGACTAGCAGTCAGACAAGCTCACAGAATTCGCTGTCTGAATCAGTTCAACTTCTTTAGTCCCAAGTTCTAGCAGAAAGGCATTCTGCAACTCAACTTCGACTTGAAGTCCTATCTCTAAGAAAGATTGCGGAGAACACCAATGAGAACCTCATTGCTAAACAGCTACACCTGGAATCTATGACCGACATGATAGGCCGATCTCACAGCCTTACTCAACAACTTGCGCAGTACCCAGTGGGGCCCACTTTGGTCTTTGCCGTCTGCTGGCAGACGGCAAAGAACTCTTTGCCGTCTGCCAGCAGACGGCAAAGAAGTGGCAGATGGCAAAGACCCTCTTTGCCATCAACTGGTTCTTTGCCGTCTGCTTTGACAAGACAGACGGCAAACAACCTCTTTGCCATCAGCTGGCAGACGGCAAAGAGCTGGCAGATGGCAAATACCCTGATTCCAGTAGTGGGAAGTGGTCTTGGTTCAGTATTATTTTGTTACGCTGCAATGGCACCCAGTTTTTGTAATCTGCTTCTTCGTTGCGCTTTATGATCACTGGTGGCGAACTTCGATGCCCAGTGGATGTAATATACCATAAATCCTTTATTGTATAGTGTAGGTTTATTCTAAGTTACTATGCCGTAATTTCTTTATTGTATAGAGTAGGTTTGTTCTTAATTCCTACTAGTTACCGTATATGCCATCATTCGCTATCTGAAAAAAATGGCGAAAATCTGATGTAGTCGACCAGGCCGAAACATTCGCCTCTAACGGGCCTGCATTTTAGCGGGCCACAATTGGGCCGGCCTGCAACTTTCTTGGGCCTGAAAGGCCATTGGGGCCTTCACACTTTGCGCCGAGCCCACAACTTACACGTGCCTATATTCGGCCCAAAGTTTAGTTGGGCCTTTAGTGGACCCAGTGCTTAGTTGGGCCCATGTAGCTTCGGGCCATTAATAGGCTGAATATTATGCTGGCCTGTTACGGCCCAGAAGAAACCATGGGCCTTTAGCAGGTCGAAATGCATGTTGGGCCTCAATTTTCACTAGTCGTCGACGGGCCTTCAGCAGGCTGAAATGTAGACCGGGCCATTATTAGCCCAGTTATATGACGGGCCATTACCAGGCCGAAACATGTCTCGAGCCTTAGTTGGCCCACTGATATCATGGGCCTTTAAGAGGCCGAAAGCTTAGTAGAGGCATCAACGGGCCGAATTATACGACAGACCTTTAACAGGCCCAAAGTCACGTTGGGCTGAACTGTTGCCACCTTGATCACAGGCCGTTAGAGGGCCGGATGTCGCGTCGGACCATATATTGCCCATGGGCAGCACAGGCCATTCCCAGGCCGAAAGATACACCAGGCTGAAATGGGCCCATGTCTACATCGGGCCTCTAACAGGCCGAAATGTCACTGGGCCGTAATTGGGCCCAAATATTCGGTGAACAATTAACAGGCCAGATCTGGCTTCGGGCCATGTTTAAATAAGCCGTTAGTGGGCTGGCCCACTTGTACCTGAGTAAATACTACGGGCCTTTGACTGGGCCAGCCTTTTTAACCTATATGGGCCTCTATTGGGCCCTGCCACATGTCGACGTATCATAGGCTGATACGTCTTCATCGTATCTACTTTTCCTAACGCTTTTCCTCTTGTTTTGGACTCTAATTTGCATGATTTGAATGAAACTAACCCGGACTGATGATGTTTTCAGCAGAACTACCATGGTGTTGTTTTCGTGAAGAAATAAAAGTTCTCGGAATGGAACGAAACTTTGCGAGGATTTTTTATACAATAAAAGATAATTTCTGGAGCCAAGAACCATCGGAGGGGGGCACCTGGGTGGGCATAACCCACCAGGGCACGGCCAGGTGGGTTGTCCCCATCTGGTGGCCCCACAGACCCTGAAACCGACGCTGCAAAATCACATTTTTCTAGAAAAGAATCAAGGAGAAAGAATTATCACGTTTCACGAGACGGAGCCATCGCCACCTCCTGTTCTTCATCGGGAGGCCAGATCTGGAGTCCGTTTGGGGATCTTTAATCTTCGTCATCACCAACCCTTCTCCATCGCCAATTCCATGATGCTCCCCACTGGGAGTGAGTAATTCCTTCATAGGCTCCTTGGTCGGTAAGGAGTTGGATGAGATTCATCATGTAATCGAGTTAGTTTTGTTAAGGCTTGATCCCTAGTATCCATTATGTTCTGAGATTGATGTTGCTATGACTTTGCCATGCTTAATGCTTGTCACTTTGGGCCCGGGTGCCATGATTTCAGATTTGAACCGTTTATGTTATCATCATTATATCCATGTTCTAGATCCGATCTTGCAAGTTATAGTCACCTACTACGTGTTATGATTCGGCAACCCCGGAGTGACAATAGTCGGGACCACTCCCGGTGATGACTGTAGTTTGAGGAGTTCACGTATTCACCTTGTGTTAATGCTTTGTTCCGGTTCTCTATTAAAAGGATGCCTTAATATCCCTTGGTTTCCAATATGGACCTCGCTGCCACGGGAGGGTAGGACAAAAAATGTCATGCAAGTTCTTTCCATAAGCATGCATGACTATTTTTGGAATACATGCCTACATTATATTTATGAACTGGAGCTAGTGCCGTATCGCCCAAGGTTATGACTGTCACATGATGAATATCATCCAACAAATTACCGATCCAATGCCTACGATTTTCCTACATATTGATCTTGCTAAGTTACTAGTGCTGCTGTTACTATTGCACTTGCTACGAAACTACTGCTATCACTGTTACCGTTATTGCTGCTGCTACTACTATCAAAACTATCATATTACTGTGCTACTGATCACTTTGCTACAGATAATTAATCTCCAGGTGTGATTGAATTGACAACTCAGTTGTTAATACTCTCAAATATTCTTTGGCTCCCCTTGTGTCGAATCAATAAATTTGGGTTGAATACTCTACCCTCGAAAGCTGTTGCAATCCCCTATACTTGTGGGTTATCAAGACCTTTTTTTGGCGCCGTTGCCGGGGAGCATAGCTATATTTGTTGAGTCACTTGGGATTATTATCAAATTATCACTATGAAGAATCTGAAGGATGCTAAGACTAATATTTTTCCCTCTAAGACGAGGGGAGGTAAGGAACTGCCATCCAGCTCCACTTTAGATTCACCTTCTGTTATAAGTAAACTTGCAACACCACCACATGCTATTAATCCTAATATGTCGCAAGTTATTGATGATGCTACTTCTGCTATGAATGATGCTCATGATGATGCTAGTACCTTTCTTGATAATGATGTGCCACTAGGTGAATTTCTTGATGAACAAATTGCTAGAGTAAGACAACATGATATTGTTGAAACTGATGATGAGCTTGAAACTGAAAATCTTGAAACACCTACCAGAACTAGCCCTCCTAGGCAAGGTTATGTTGTGGGTGAGGAGGAAACTAGAGATATTCTTGCTTGCAAAGATAGAGATGATGTAGAAAAATTATTAAGCAAGTATAAACAAAGATCTTTGAATGCTAGAATGAAATGTGATCCTAAGTTTGCTACTTCACCTATCTTTGTTGATGATAACGATTATGAATTATCTGTCGACCTAGAGTTAATTATCTCTGGTTGAATCTGATCCTTTCCATGGTTATGAAACTAAAACTGTTGTGGCACATGTTACCAAGTGGAATGACATAGCCACCCTTTTTGCTAATGATGAGAAAATTCGCTATTACTATATTCTCAAATTATTTCCGTTCTCATTAAAGGGTGATGCTAAAGCCTGGTACAATACTCTTGCTCCTGGTTGTGTGCGTAGTCCCCAGGACATGATCTATTACTTCTCTGAAAAATATTTCCCTGCTCATAAGAAACAAGCTGCCTTGCAGGAAATATTTACATTTGTGCAAATTGAAGAAGAGAGTCTCCCAAAAGCTTGGGGGAGGCTTCTCCGTTTGCTTAATGCTTTGCCTAATCATCCTCTTAAGAAAAATGAAATAATTGATATCTTCTAAAATGGACTAACCGATGCTTCTAGGTATTTCATAGATAGTTGTGCTGGTTGTGTTTTCAGGGAACGAACTATTGGGCAAGCTGAAGAACTATTGAATAACATATTGAAAAACTATGATGATTGGACTCTTCCTGAACCACCGCTTAAACCCACTCCGAAGAAGAGGGGTATTTTAAATCTCAGTCCTGAAGATATGCAAGAGGCAAAGAAATCTATGAACGAAAAAGGTATTAAGGCCGAGGATGTCAAAAATTTACCTCCTGTTGAAGAAATACATGGGCTTGATACACCACCACCACCTAAGGTGGTAGAGGTAAATTCTCTAATGAAATTCAATGATAATGATAATCCTCACAATATGCACCCTAGCCAATGCCTTTATGAGTTTGAAAACTACATTAGAAAGCAAGATCACTTCAATGCAAATGTTATGAAACAATTGAAATATAATTTTGATTTGATTGCTCGCTTGAGTGCATTGCTATTTAGAATCTCAAATGATGTTAGAGGTGTAGGGAAGCATGCTTCTATGCTTCAAACTCAATTAGAACGAGTTGCTAAATCACAAAGAGAATTGTTAGATGAAATGAACAATAATATCAATGATCATGCTGTTAGAGTAAGGGCTAGAGGAGGTAGAATGACTCAGGAACCACTTTATCCTGAGGGACACCCAAAAAGAATTGAACAAGACTCTCAAAGAGTTGACACTGATGCACATAGTCCTTCTAAAAAGAAGAAGAAGAAGAAAAATGATAGGACTTTGCATACCTCTAGTGAACCTGACGTAGAAAAACCTCCTGATAATAATAATGAAGTTTCTATCTCTGATGCTGAAACTCAATCTGGTAGTGAACACTCACTTTCTGATAATGAAAAAGATAATGATGAGGTTCATGAAGACACTCAAACAAATAATAAAGAACCAGACAATGATGTTGAGATAGAACCAGTAGTTGATCTTGATAACCCACAACCCAAGAATAAAAGATATGATAAAAGAGACTTTGTTGCTAGAAAACACGATAAGGAAAGAGAGCCATGGGTTCAAAAATCTATGCCCTTTCCACCTAAGTCAACTAAAAAGAAAGATGATGAAGAATTTGAACGCTTTGCTAAAATGCTGAGGCCAGTCTTTCTGCGTACTCGCTTGACTGATATCCTTAAAATGCCTCCTTATGCAAAGTACATGAAAGACATCATCACCAATAAGAGAAAAATACCAAAAGCTGAAATCTCCAGTATGCTTGCTAATTATACCTTTAAAGATGGAGTACCTAAAAAACTTGGAGATCTGGGAATACCAACTATACCTTGCTCCATCAAAAGAAATTATGTGAAAACTGCTTTGTGTGATTTAGGAGCTGGTGTTATTGTTATGCCTTTCTCTTTATATAAAAGACTTGACTTGAATAAACTCACACCTACTGAAATATCTTTGCAAATGGCTGACAAATCAACTGCCATACCTATCGGTATTTGTGAGGATGTGCCCATTGTTGTTCTAATGTTACTATTTTGACTGACTTTGTTATACTTGAGATGCCCGAGGACGACAACATGTCGATTATCCTTGGTAGACCCTTTTTGAATACCGCAGGGGCTGTTATTGATTGCAATAAAAGCAAGGTCACTTTTCATATCAATGGTAATGAGCATACGGTGCACTTTCCGAAGAAACAATTCCAAGTGAATTGTATTAATGTTATTGAAAAATCTCCGACAATCACTATTGGAAGTTTTCAACTACCTCTATCTACGGTTAAAAAGAAATATGAAATGCTTATTGTTGGGGAAATTCATATCCCCGTTGAGGTAACTTAGTGATTTACGAAAGTTCTTCGGTTTCATGCTAATCGAAAGTGGTTGTTAATAAGACTTGATCAACCTTATTAATGGATCATTTTTGATAGGTATGAAGTTAATGAATTTAGTGAGCACTACCTTCTGTCCCTACCTTTAGTTTTCTGTTTTTATTAGTTAAATAAAATAAAATGCCATGTTTTGTCTGTTTTCTGAGTTTTCCGTGCAATAAAAAATGACCCAAAAATAAAAGTTCTCAGAATGCTCTGAAAATTTAATACGATTTTTTCTGAATATTTAAGAATTTTTGGTGCAAATAATATCAGAGGGAGCTGCACTAGGTGGGTACAACCCACCTGGGCACGCCAGGACCCCCAGGCACGCCCTGGTGGGTTGTGGTCCCCACGTGGGCCCCCCTCACTTATCTCTTCATCCCACATCATCAACTACCTCCAAAAAAAATTCACCATTGCTCTTGCTCTCGTGTTCTTGCTCTCAAACACGCGGATTTTGATCTCTTTGCTCGAAGCTCCGTTTCCGAAACTGTTTCAGGGAATTGTTGCTTGGTATGTGACTCTGTTTGTCCAATTAGTTTTTGCTTTAGTGGTTTATATTTTGAATAATTAGCTACTCTTGGTGCTGCTGTAGATGAGCTTTTATGTTGAATTCTTAGAGTTTTATGTAGTTTGAATGCTTGCTATGGCCTCTATGCTTCCCTATGAATAGTTGTTACCAATCTTGTAAAGTTTTGTTAAGAAAATTTTATGGACTAAAAATTTCAGAATTTTTGTTCATAGGAAAGACATGAGTATCTTTAGGATGTTTGCTTCCAAGAAGAACTCCAAGGGGGTGATTGGAGAGCCATCTGACAGTGATCTCCCGCACCCGGAGGTTGGCAGAGCTACGGCCGTGCGAATGGCCGCATACCCTGTTCATGGAAGGGGCCAGAATCCTCCAAGAGTTTGCACAATATGCTGCTAATGCCGGCTCACCGACTTCATCATAGCTGAGTGTGAGCAGTATCATCTCCTCACAAATTCTTTTGTGCAAAGTTTTAATTTCCTTCCTAGGAATAATCCCCCTGAAGTGCAGTTTAATTTATACACTGAACCCCATCAGATACCGCTTACCAAATTCTGTGAAATATGCTTGCTTCCTTCTGATGGTGGGTTAGTAGAGCCTAGGCCTGCAGAGTTTGAAGGTTTTAATCGTACTCTGTCTGTGGGGGATGAGAGAGGAGTGTCGAGTGTCACCGCCACTAGCTTCCAATTTCCTGTTGTTCATTATTTTGCTCTTTTCATTACAAAGTGCTTGCTTGCTAGAGAGAAGGTGGGTGCACTCAGTGCCCCAGACCTTACCGTTTTACGTCATGCACTGGAAGGCGACAACACTTATAGCTTGGGAGCTATTGTGGCACGCCGCCTCCACATTAATAAATCCAAGGGTAAAATACATGGTGGCATCTATGCTACTCGCCTGGCAGCTCACTTTAATATTCAGATACGCTAGCATGATTATCCTTTGCCCAAAGTCTACTTAGACCGCGCGGCCATGGAACACCGCCAGTTTATTGCTGCTGACTACCATGATATTCCTATTCGTTATAACTTAGTTTTTAGTGAGAAAACTCATGATATTATTCCGCTGCCTGCACCTGCTTTGTTTGATCCTTTTGCCAGGCACGGATACATGATTATGCCTAAGGACATCATCGCTTACCGGAACAACCAGGCTGCAGCACAGGAGGAGCCCCAACAGTGGGATCCACAAGTGCTCGCACCTCAGCACTTCAACATAGGACCTCATGGTTTCTACGACTGGTGATTACCAAGCTAGGCCAAAAGCCTAAGCTTGGGGGAGTACGTATTCCCACCGACATTACATTTATGTTCACACATTTCATTCCAGTTGTCGGTGTCCACACTTTTTCATTGTATTATCCATGTTAGATTTATTTTCTTGCTTTCTTCTTGTGTGTTTGAAAAACTTTGAGAAAATCCAAAAATATTTCTCGCTTCTTTTTTATTTTTCTTCCTAGTTTAAATTCTTGTAACACTAAAAAGAAAAACCCAAAAAGATTTCCTTTTGCTTGTTGGGAGCTTTCCCGTGTAAATAGTTTTCTCGTTTTTATTTTTCCCCTTTTATTTGCTTTCCTTCAGAAAACCAAAAACTCCAAAAATATTTCAGTGTGTTTCTCTGAACTTCTTTTATTTTATTGAGTCATACCAAGGAGAAGACCACGATGAAAATGTTGAGTGGCTCTCATATGCATTATTGTTAATCTAACAAAGAGCCCAATTTACCTTGTCTTCTCCTTTTGAATAAAATGTTTGCAGATTCCAGCTTAGTCCATGGCACTCTTGCACTATTATTATTTTCAAATCGTTAGGTCGTGCAAGTGAAAGGCAATAATGACAATATTTGATGAACTGGCCGTGGCAGAGAGAAACCGGTATGAACTCGACTTGTTCTATTTTAGTAAACATGTTTAACCTAGTATCCATGATTCAGCCTATTATGATCAAACATGTTTGTAATGACAATTAGAGATTATAGTTTCTCATGCCATGCATAAGTAGCTAGGAGTGGATAATGATTTATCTTGGACGTCAACATTGCGTTAAAATGATTGTGATGTAGTATGATGATATGGTATCCTCCTCTGAATGTTCGAGTGGCTTGACTTGGCACATGTTCATGCATGTAGTTGAATCAAAACCAACATAGCCTCTATGATATTTATGTTCATGGTGTTCATATCCTACTCATGCTAGTGTCCAATGTTACTTATGCATAATGCATGTTCATGACCGTTGTTGCTCTCTAGCTGGCCGCTTCTCAACATATTTGCTAGCCTTTGCCTGTACTAAGTGGGAATTATGCTTGTACATCAAAAACCTTGAACCCAAGTTATTCTAGATGAGTCCACCATACCTACCTATATGTGGTATTACCCTGCCGTCCTAAGTAAATTTCATGTGCCACCTCTAAAAAACTTCAAATAAATATCCTTTTTGTGTGCCTGGATTGTTCATAGAGCGACAGGAGGTAGTTGGTATCTTCCATGCTAAGTGGGTTATTCTCATGATGAGTGTTTATTCGCTCGTCCTTGCACGAGAGGGGCGGTAATAGGGATTCCCAGTCCCGAACTCAAAATGCAAATAATTAAACAAAACTCCCCCGGGACTGTTGTTGGTATGGACGGCACCCGTTGTTTCGGACAAGCCGTGGAGTGTGAATGTTGGTGGATGGGGAGTAAACCTTTAATTTTATCGCTTGGGAACCGCCACTAATGTGTTTAGCATGGAAGCTATTGATAACTGATGGTCGCGAAGTAAACAAGAAGGGTGCATCTCTCAAAATTTCATTTACCTCTGTTTTTAAAACTTGAGCTCTGGCACCTCTGCAAATCACTGCTTCCCTCTGCGAAGGGACTATCTATTTACTTTTATGTTATGTCATCACCTTCTCCAATAAGCGCCAGAACCTGAGAGCACTTCTGTCATGCTTATGCATTGTGTGTAGCTAATGTTGGGTGCATCATGACTGGATCTTTTCTACCATGAATTACAATGTTTAGTCGCTGCTCGAACTTTGGAGGTGCTCTGCATATATGTTTTGCGGTCTCAGAAAGGGCTAGCGAGATACCACTATTGTCATATTATATAATGGTTGTTTTAATAACGTGTTGTTGTTCGAGATATCTTATTATTGCTCGCTTGCCGATTATGTCATTGTTATGAGTTAATATAATTTTTAAGAGTTATTGTCAACATGGTTAGTTATAATCTTTGCTTAAAACCTGGGTGCTACTTAAGCTTATTTATGCAAACAAGAGCAAAAGAGTTCGTAAAAGTTTTTCTTTTTCACTTTCAGTTTATCAACTGAATTGCTTAAGGACAAGCAAAGGTTTAAGCTTGGGGGAGTTGATATGTCTCCGTCGTATCTACTTTTCCTAACGCTTTTCCTCTTGTTTCGGACTCTAATTTGCATGATTTGAATGAAACTAACCCGGACTGCCGTTGTTTTCAGTAGAACTACCATGGTGTTGTTTTGTGCAGAAATTAAAGTTCTTAGAATGGAACAAAACTTTGCGAGGATTTTTTATACAATAAAAGAGAATTTCTGGCGCCAAGAACCTCCGGAGGGGGGCACCTGGGTGGGCACAACGCACCAGGGCGCGCCCCCTCTCTAGGCACGCCCAGGTGGGTTGTCCCCACCTGGTGGCCCCGCAGACCCTGAAACCGACGCTATAAAATCACATTTTTCCAGAAAAAATCAAGGAGAAATAATTATCGCGTTCCGCGAGACGGAGCCGCCGCCACCTCCTGTTCTTCATCGGGAGGCCAGATCTGCAGTTCGTTTGGGGCTCCGGAGAGGGGGATCTTCGATCTTCATCATCACTAACCCTTCTCCATCGCCAATTCCATGATGCTCCCCACCGGGAGTGAGTAATTCCTTCGTAGGCTCGCTAGTCGGTGAGGAGTTGGATGAGATTCATCATGTAATCGAGTTAGTTTTGTTAGGGCTTGATCCCTAGTATCCATTATGTTCTGAGATTGATGTTGCTATGACTTTGCCATGCTTAATGCTTGTCACTTGGGGCCTGGGTGCCATCATTTCAGATCTAAACCGTTTATGTTATCACCATTATATCCATGTCCTAGATCCGATCTTGCAAGTTATAGTCACCTAGTACGTGTTATAATCCGGCAACCCCGGAGTGACAATAGTCGGGACCACTCCCGGTGATGACCGTAGTTTGAGGAGTTCATGTATTCACCGTGTGTTAATGCTTTGTTCCGGTTCTCTATTAAAAGGAGGCCTTAATATCCCTTAGTTTCCAATATGGACCCCGCTGCCATGGGAGGGTAGGACACAAGATGCCATGCAAGTTCTTTCCATAAGCACGTATGACTATTTACGGAATACATGCCTACATTATAGTTATGAACTGGAGCTAGTGCCGTATCGCCCTAGGTTATGACTGTCACATGATGAATATCATCCAACAAATTACCGATCCAATTCCTACGATTTTCCTACATATTGATCTTGCTAAGTTACTACTGCTGCTGTTACTATTGCACTTGCTACGAAACTACTGCTATCACTGTTACCATTACTGCTGCTGCTACTACTATCAAAACTATCATATTACTGTGCTACTGATCACTTTGCTGCAGATAATTAATCTCCAGGTGTGATTGAATTGACAACTCAGTTGCTAATACTCTCAAATATTCTTTGGCTCCCCTTGTGTCGAATCAATAAATTTGGGTTGAATACGCTAGCCTCGAAAACTGTTGCGATCCCCTATACTTGTGGGTTATCATAGGCACAACTCCTCCATTGGACAGGCGACATCTGGCCCACCGAGGAGCCTACACGTGTTTCCTCCAGCCAATGATGATTTTACACATGGAAAATCCCGATTGGTTCGGGCTGTTAACGGATTATCGGATCCAAACCGGAACCCGATAGCTTAACGTCGACCCGTTATGATGGATGCCACGTGTCGGTTACCCTTGACGAAAGCACTTCCATGACGTGCCATTTATCATCATGGAAGTGGACACTTCCGTGATGATAATTTTGGTATTATCATGGAACACTTCTACGACAGCACAGGTATGACTATCTTGATTCTGTCATAAAATCGTCATGGATGTACATGCATGACAAAAAACACGACCTACTGTGACAAACACGTATCATCATGGAAGTGGTTTTTTTTGTAGTGTAATTCTGCGCTCTACAGGGTACACGGGTAAAGAAACCAACTGTGTGCAATAATGTCGAAGATCGCAGTCGAGTTAGATATACATATCGTGTGCTATGAGATCGACAAGGTAAACACGTTCGAGAATGGTTAATAAAATCTATGTACATTGCATATTAAGGTCAAAATAGTGCTACCAATATACGAGTCTCATACGATGCCATTTCAATGATTGTACCACAAAATCTCGAAATATTACAAGGTTCAAATTCCACAGTTATATGGCTCAAATTCGAAGATTACAAGATTCAAACTAATATTAGAAATGAAATTCAGCTCATCAGCTGCAAATGCTCACGCTGATCTGCTAAACATGGCTATAAGAGAGGTTCAAACTAATATTACCACTTGTAAGGCTGGTTTCGAAACCTCATAATTTTTGCAAATGGGTCAGCCACTAAGAAGTCATGTATGGGGTTGACACGATGACTTCTGATTACTCTGTCATCTGAAGTTCCAAAATGAAATTCTGCATTTTTGGAGCCTATTACATTCTGCCGTAGCCGCCGGCGCTGATCAACAAACCATTCATTTTTGCGAAATAAATGTAGGGAAAACCTCATTACCTTCAGCACCCTTGCTCTGACAACAAAGAACCTAGCGAATATAATCTCCGGTAAGGTCCCTCGGTAGGAGTTCAAAGTAATTTCTGAGAGATGCAGATCTAGGCATTCGATGTGATTGTTATATTGTATCACATTATCCACCACCGGGCCTAATCTTATCTGCAAAAGAAGAAAACGTGTTAGTGCCTACATGCAGTTTGGAACACTACTACAGGCCTATTTGGTTTGCATGATTTATAAAATGCACTAACGTGCCATCTTCGATCCGACATGATTAACATGGGCATTTGATTACAATCTAGAAAAATGTAGCCTTCTTCACAAGAGGTTGGAGTGGATGAAAAGTTCCCTAAGAAAACTAGTATAGATGAATCCAAAGGAGAAATGCTTATGGATTGTAACCATATGGATCAAGCAACCAATATGGGGGGGACATGTATGTATTGAAATCCTCCAAAAATCCTTCAGAAATCGTAGTACATTGTCATTGTAAACTTGGAAAAAGGTGTCACAAATTGAACTCCCTTATGGTTAACATTTAACAGGAAAGGAACATCACCTCGATATATAGCTTCTCCAGGCACGAAAAGCATCTCAGGAAACTGACAACTTGGTCCAGGTTGGGGTCGATAGATTCTAGTGCCAAGACCTTCACTATGCGTAGTTTCGGGGTCAAGTTTGTCGGAATCATTTTCTGGATGACAGACGAACATACATCTTGAAAATTAGAAATAATGTTAATTTCTAGAAGGAGAGGTAGAAGGCGGTTGTTGTACCTGAACGGGTGTGGATCCAATAACAAGTTTGGAGTATTTGTCAGATGAGTAGCCCACCACTGCCAACTTCGGTGCAAAAATGACAATGATTCTTGTTGGACCTTCTTGATCAACTACAAGTAATCTCTCAAGTGAAGGTGTGTCCTCAATGACCATACCGTGGTACACATCTTGTGATGTCTTCTTGCAGCACCAACAACACACATAAATAGTCCGGAGAGTCATGGAGGTGATGTGGAAGCTACTCAACCCATTGATCGCCTGAAGACGAAGGTACTCGAGTGCAGTACAGCCTCGGAACAGGCGCTCCATGTCACCGTTTGGGAGGCAGAGGGCGACGAGCTCGAGGTGCTTCAGTCGTGGTAGAATAAGAGCGGGCGCGTCATTAAGGGGGGATGGCAGTTCCTGAACTTGGTGACGCGCAGCATGGGCGTGAGGCAGAGTGCGGACGTTGGCAGAGAGCGCATATGCCCATCATCAAAAGTGAGCTCCTCGAGCTAATCTAGGGCGAGGGATCGGAACCAGTCGTCAAGCTTGGCTCGGTCCTTGCCGTTGGAATGGAACTTGCCCATTCTAAGGCCTCTGGTTGGGCCAGGGTGACTGCCGAGGATCTGGGAGAATGCATCCAAGCTTTTGTGATAGCCATGGCAGAGCTCGTGGGTGTCGATGAGGTTGAGAGGGGTGGAGTTCCATAGGGGGCGCCACTACCGGGAAAGGACGATTGTCCGCGCCCCATATTTGATTGGGAGGAGGGAGATGATGACTATCAACATACCATCAGGGAGGCTGCTGATGAAGTCTAGGCCTGTTGGAGTCGCTTGCGGTTCTTGCTCGACCCGCCTCCGCTTGTTGGCAGCTCCGTTCTCCACCTTCGGAGTCTCCTCATCAGCGGCGCTTTCTGATAGAAGTGGGAGTACAGGGAATATTTAGTTAAAACAGGGTAATAGAAAAGTGTATTGGTAACTAGAAGTTAGTAGGTAGGAATAGAGTAAGAAAATGGAATAACATTTGGTTGCTTAAATACTACACAATTTCTTTGATATTGCTGGGTAAGTCAACATGCAGATACTTGAAAAGAGCACTTACTTCGAACAAAGTCTGGACGGATGATATCATTGGGGAAGTTAGCATATATCTCATGACCAGGCTCTTTTATGTGCAGTGCAATTTTAGTGCCAGCTTTCAGTACATAAAACTTAGAAATTTCTGTCCAAAGGCCCTTGGCAAAATAGGAGTGACCACATTCATCAAGTCTTATAGAAGCAACGAGTGTAAATCCATGGTTTGTGTTCAGTATGACATCCCTACAGTCTTGATTTATGTAAAGGGAAAGATTGTGTACTACAGATTCTATTGCATAGCAAGGGACACGCTGCAGAAAATGGTAGGATTGTTAAAGAATATGGTAACATGCAAATATGGGCGCAATTGAATGAACTGTACAGCAGTTGAAACCAAAGGACAAAAATCTATAATTAAACAGATAGGGTAACCATGATGTCATGGAAATATGAGAGTAATCGAAAGAACAATACATCATTTATTTGCCTAATATAGAAAGAAGAGGAAAAAATCCCCTTTGACGTATATGCTGCATGTGGCACCTTTTATCCAAATGCAGCTATATATAGTATATGTTCAGGAAAGTAGGCCATGCCAACCGATTTAGGGTGAGATTGAACATACCGCCTGATACTTCTCCGTCATATCTACTTTTCCTAATGCTTTTCCTCATGTTTTGGACTCTAATTTGCATGATTTGAATGAAACTAACCCGGACTAATGCTGTTTTCAGCAGGACTACCATGGTGTTGTTTTTGTGCAGAAATAAAAGTTCTCGGAATGGAACAAAACTTTGTGAGGATTTTTTATACAATAAAAGATAATTTCTGGAGCCAAGAATGACCGGAGGGGGGCACCTAGGTGGGCACAACCCACCAGGGCACGCCACCCCCTCCAGGCACGCCCAGGTGGGTTGTCCCCACCTGGTGGCCCCGCAGACCCTGAAATCGACGCTATAAAATCCTATTTTTCCAGAAAAAATCAGGGAGAAAGAATTATCACGTTCCGCGAGACGTAGCCGCCGCCACCTCCTATTCTTCATCGGGAGGCTAGATCTGGCGTCCGTTTGGGGCTCCGGAGAGGGGGATCTTCGATCTTCGTCATCACCAACCCTTCTCCATCGCCAATTCCATGATGCTCCCCACCGGGAGTGAGTAATTCCTTCGTAGGCTCGCTGGTCGGTGAGGAGTTGGATGAGATTCATCATGTAATCGAGTTAGTTTTGTTAGGGCTTGATCCCTAGTATCCATTATGTTCTGAGATTAATGTTGCTATGACTTTGCCATGCTTAATGCTTGTCACTTTGGGCCCGGGTGCCATGATTTCAGATCTGAACCGTTTATGTTATCACCATTATATCCATGTTCTAGATCCGATATTGCAAGTTATAGTCACCTACTACATGTTATGATCCGGCAACCCCAGAGTGACAATAGTCGGGACCACTCCCGGTGATAACTGTAGTTTGAGGAGTTCATGTATTCGCCGTGTGTTAATGCTTTGTTCCGGTTTTCTATTAAAAGGAAGCCTTAATATCCCTTAGTTTCCAATATGGACCCCGCTGCCACGGGAGGGTAGGACAAAAGATGTCATGCAAGTTCTTTCCATAAGCACGTATGACTATTTACGGAATACATGCCTACACTATATTTATGAACTGGAGCTAGTGCCGTATCGCCCTAGGTTATAACTATCTCATGATGAATATCATCCAACAAATTACCGATCCAATGCCTACGATTTTCCTACATATTGATTTTGCTAAGTTACTACTGGTGCTATTACTATTGCACTTGCTACGAAACTACTGCTATCACTGTTACTGTTGCTGCTGCTATTATTATCAAAATTATCATACTACTTTGCTACTGATCGCTTTGCTGCAGATAATTAATCTCCAGGTGTGATTGAATTGACAACACAGTTGCTAATACTCTCAAATATTCTTTGGCTCCCCTTGTGTCGAATCAATAAATTTGGGTTGAATACTCTACCATCGAAAACTATTGCGATCCCCTATACTTGTGGGTTATGAAGACCTTTTTCTGGCGCCGTTGCCGGGGAGCATAGCTATATTTGTTGAGTCACTTGGGATTATTATCAAATTATCACTATGAAGAATCTAAAGGATGCTAAGACTAAGATTTTTCCCTCTAAGACGAGGGCAGGTAAGGAACTGCCATCCAGCTCCGCTTTAGATTCACCTTCTATTATAAGTAAACTTGCAACACCACCACATGCTATTAATCCTGATATGTCGCAAGTTACTGATGATGCTACTTCTGCTCTGAATAATGCTTATGATGATGCTAGTACCCTGCTTGATGATGATGTGCCACTAGGTGAATTTCTTGATGAACAAATTGCTAGAGTAAGACAGCATGATATTGTTGAAACTGATGATGAACTTGAAACTGAAAATCTTGAAACACCTACTAGAACTAGCCGTCCTAGGTATGAATTGCCTAAGGTACCAGAAGGTTATGTTGTGGGTGAGGAGGCAACTAGAGATATTCTTGCTTGCAAAGATAGAGATGATCTAGAAAAATTATTAAGCAAGTATAAAGAAAGATCTTTGAATGCTAGAATGAAATGTGATCCTAAGTTTGCTACTTCACCTATCTTTGTTGATGATAAGGATTATGAATTTTCTGTCGACCCAGAGTTAATTACTCTGGTTGAATCTGATCCTTTCCATGGTTATGAAACTGAAACTGTAGTGGCACATCTTACTAAGTTGAATGACATAGCCACCCTTTTTGCTCATGATGAGAAAATTCATTATTATTATATTCTCAAATTATTTCCATTCTCATTGAAGGGTGATGCTAAAGCTTGGTACAACACTCTTGCTCTTGGTTGTGTGCGTAGTCCCCAGGACATGATTTATTACTTCTCTGAAAAATATTTCCCTGCTCATAAGAAACAAGCTGCCTTGCAGAAAATATTTAACTTTGTGCAAATTGAAGAAGAGAGTCTCCCACAAGCTTGGGGGAGGCTTCTCCGTTTGCTTAATGCTTTGACTGATCATCCTCTTAAGAAAAATGAAATACTTGATATCTTCTATAATGGACTAACTGATGCTTCTAGGTATTTCCTAGATAGTTATGCTGGTTGTGTTTTCAGGGAATGAACTATTGGGCAAGCTGAAGAACTATTGAATAACATATTAAAAAATATGATGATTGGACTCTTCCAGAAACACCATCTAAACCCACTCCGAAGAAGAGGGGTATTTTATATCTCAGTCCTGAAGATATGCAAGAGGCAAAGAAATCTATGAAGGAAAAAGGTATAAATCCGAGGATGTAAAAAATTTACCTCCTATTGAAGAAATACATGGGCTTGATACACCACCACCACCTAAGGTGGTAGAGGTAAATTCTCTAATGAAATTCAATGATAATGATAATCCTCACAATATGCACCCTAGCCAATGCCTTTATGAGTTTGAAAACTACATTAGAAAGCAAGATCACTTCAATGCAAATGTTATGAAATAGTTGAAATATAATCCTGATATGATTGCTCGCTTGAGTGACTTGTTATTTAGAATCTCAAATGATGTTAGAGGTGTAGGGAAGCATGCTTCTATGGTTCAAGCTCAGTTAGAACAAGTTGCTAAATCTCAAAGAGAATTGATAGATGAAATGGACAATAATATCAATGATCATGCTGTTAGAGTAATGACTAGAGGAGGTAGAATGACTCAGGAACCACTTTATCCTGAGGGACACCCAAAAAGAATTGAACAAGACTCTCAAAGAGTTGACACTGATGCACGTAGTCCTTCTAAAAAGAAAAAGAAGAAGAAAAATGATAGGACTTTGCATGCCTCTAGTGAACCTGAAGTAGAAAAACCTACTGATAATGAAAATGAAGTTTCTATCTCTGATGCTGAAACTCAATCTGGTAGTGAACACTCACCTTCTAATAATGAAAAAGATAATGATGAGGTTCATGAAGAAACTCAAACAAATAATAAAGAACCAGACAATGATGTTGAGATAGAACCAGCAGTTGATCTTGATAACCCACAACCTAAGAATAAAAGATATGATAAAAGAGACTTTGTTGCTAGAAAACATGGAAAGGAAAGAGAACCATGGGTTCAAAAACCTATGCCCTTTCCACCTAAGTCAACTAAAAAGAAAGATGATGAATAATTTGAACGCTTTGCTGACATGCTGAGGCCAGTCTTTCTGCGTACTCGCTTGACTGATATCCTTAAAATGCCTCCTTTTGCAAAGTACATGAAAGACATCATAACCAATAAGAGCAAAATACCGGAAGCTGAAATCTCCACTATGCTTGCTAATTATACCTTTAAAGATGGATTACCTAAAAAACTTGGAGATCTGGGAATACCAACTATACCTTGCTCCATCAAAAGAAATTATGTGAAAACTGCTTTGTGTGATTTAGGAGCTGGTGTTAGTTTTATGCCTTTCTCTTTATATAAAAGACTTGACTTGAATAAACTCACACCTACTAAAATATCTTTGCAAATGGCTAACAAATCAACTGCCATACCTATCGGTATTTGTGAGGATGTGCCCGTTGTTGTTGCTAATGTTACTATTTTGACTGACTTTGTTATACTTGAGATGCCCGAGGACGACAACATGTCGATTATCCTTGGTAGACCCTTTTTGAATACTGCAGGGGCTGTTATTGATTGCAATAAAAGCAAGGTCACTTTTCATATCAATGGTAATGAGCATATGGTGCACTTTCCGAAGAAACAATTCCAAGTGAATGGTATTAATGTTATTGAAAAATCTCCGACAATCACTATTGGAAGTTTTCAACTACCTCTATCTACTGTTAAAAAGAAATATGAAATGCTTATTGTTGGGGAAATTCATATCCCCGTTGAGGTAACTTAGTGATTTATGAAAGTTCTTCGGTTTCATGCTAATCGAAAGTGGTTGTTAATAAGACTTGATCAACCTTATTAATGGATCATTTTTGATAGGTATGAAGTTGATGAATTTAGTGAGCACTACCTTCTGTCCCTACCTTTAATTTTCTGTTTTTGTTAGTTAAATAAAATAAAATGCCATGTTTTGTTAGTTTTCTGAGTTTTCCGTGCAATAAAAAATGACCCAAAAATAAAAGTTCTCAGAATGCTCTGAAAATTTAATACGATTTTTTTCTGAATATTTAAGAATTTTTGGTGCATATAATATCAGAGGGAGGTGCACCAGGTGGGCACAACCCACCTGGGCGCGCCAGGACCCCCAGGCGCGCCCTGGTGGGTTGTGGTCCCCATGTGGGCCCCCCTCACTTATCTCTTCATCCCACATCATCACCTACCTCCAGAAAAAATTCACCATTGCTCTTGCTCTCGTGTTCTTGCTCTCAAACCCGCGGATTTTGATCTCTTTGCTCGAAGCTCCATTTCCGAAACTGTTTCGGGGAATTGTGGCTTGGTATGTGACTCCTCCGTTTGTCCAATTAGTTTTTGTTTTAGTGGTTTATATTTTGAATAATTAGCTACTCTTGGTGCTGTTGTAGATGTGCTTGCATGTTGAATTCTTAGAGTTCTAAGTAGTTTGAATGCTTCTTATGGCATCTATGCATCTCTATGAATAGTTGTTTTCAATCTTACAAAGTTTTGTTGACGAAAATTTGTGACACAGAAATTTTCAGAAAATTGTACGCGAATATTATGAACTTCTTTGGATGGAGTTCTTCGAGCCGGAGGTCCTCAGAGGCTTCTTCTAGTAGCAGCTCCGCTCTTCGGTCTTATGTTGAGCCAAGTGAAAGTTCTATACGAGATGCCGCCACCAAAACATGCCTATGGCCATGCGATGATTATATGGTGAGCGTGGGCATTAAGGAAGAATTTGAGCAATATGTTCACAATGCTGAGCTCGGTCCTTACATTTAAGATAAGTGCAACCAACACCTCAGTCTCACTGAATCATTTGTCAAAGGATTTAAATTCCATCCCCGTGAGTCTAGGGTGTTATTTAAAATATATGAAAATCCATTTACCATTTCTTTAGAGAGATTTGCTCACCACTGTAAAATCCCATTTTGGGGTTCGCTTGATGAACCACCAAGGTCTGAGTTTGAGATATTCTTGACTAGTCTTTTTTATGGTGAAAATAGGGGAGTGACGCAAGGTAGAATAAAGAGCATTTATTTTCCCGCAATCCAGTATTTCGCATTATTCAATGGAAAATGCATTGTAGGCAAACAAGATTGCTGTACACTTTGTGCTCCAGACTTGAGCCTCATTCGCACCGCTCTCACTGGTGACAAAAGTTATAATCTTGGAGTGATTGTTGCATGTAGGTTGCAACACAACGCTGGTAGTGGATATTTTTATGGTGGAATTTATGCCACAAGCTTAGCAAGAGAACTAGGGGTTTCACCTTTGCTCTATGATCCTATTTTACCCACGCAGTACCTAGATTTTGAAGCTATGAAATGTCATAAGATCCTTAGAGGTGAACCCCATAATTTCACTTATAAATTGCTGGTTAATAAGGATTCTGTTGTGGACACATATTTGCCTGCACTTGCTCTCTTTAATGTTCACAGTAGGGGAAGATATTATGTTCTCGAGAGCGAGGCCCGAGCTCATACCGCGGCAGTGGTGGCCGCACGGCAGGCTGCATCCGCACCAAGAGCCTTCGTGAGTTATCACTCCGACCATTATGCAGGCTACTGAAGATTACCAAGTTAGGCCAAAAGCCTAAGCTTGGGGGAGTACGTATTTCCACCGACATTACATTCATGTTACACATTTCATTCGTCGGTGTCCTCACTTTTTCATTGTATTATCCATGCTTAATTTTCTTGTTTTCTTCCTGTGTGTTTGAAAAACTTTGAGAAAATCCAAAAATATTTCTTGCTTCTTTTTGATTTTTCTTCCAAGTTTAAATTCTTGTAGCACTAAAAAGAAAAACCCAAAAATATTTCCTTTTGCTTGTTGGGAGCTTTCCCGTGTAAATAGTTTTCTCATTTTTATTTTTCCCCTTTTATTTGCATTCCTTCAGAAAACCAAAAAATCCAAAAATATTTCAGTGTGTTTCTCTGAACTTCTTTTCTTTTATTGAGTCATACCAAGGAGAAGACCACGATGAAAATGTTGAGTCGCTCTCATATGCATTATTGTTAATCTAACAAAGAGCCCAATTTACCTTGTCTTCTCCTTTTTGAATAAAATGTTTGCAGATTCCAGCTTAGTCCACGGCACTCTTGCACTATTATTATTTTCAAATCGTTCGGTCGTGCAAGTGAAAGGCAATAATGACGATATTTGATGAATTGGCCGTGGTAGGGAGAAACGGGTATGAACTCGACTTGTTCTGTTTTTGTAAATATGTTTAACCTAGTATCCATGATTCAGCCTATTATGATCAAACATGTTTGCAATGACAATCAGAGATTATAGTTTCTCAAGCCATGCATAAGTAGCTAGGAGTGGATAATGATTTATCTTGGATGTCAACATTGCGTTAAAATGATTGTAATGTAGTATGATGATATGGTATCCTCCTCTGAATGTTCGAGTGGCTTGACTTGGCACATGTTTATGCATGTAGTTGAATCAAAACCAACATAGCCTCTATGATATTTATGTTCATGGTGTTCATATCCTACTCATGCTAGTATCTAATGTTACTTATGCATAATGCAAGTTCATGACCGTTGTTGCTCTCTAGCTGGCCGCTTCTCAACCTATTTGCTAGCCTTCGCCTGTACTAAGTGGGAATTCTGCTTGTACATCAAAAACCTGAAACCCAAATTATTCCAGATGAGTCCACCATACCTACCTATATGCGCTATTACCCTGCCATCCTAAGTAAATTTGCATGTGCCACCTCTAAAAACTTCAAATAAATATCCTTTTTGTGTGCCTGGATTGTTCATAGAGCGACAGGACGTAGTTGGTATCTTCCATGCTAAGCGGGTTATTCTGATGATGAGTGTTTATTCGCTCGTCCTTGCACGAGAGGGGCGGTAATAGGGATTCCCAGTCCCGAACTCAAAATGCAAATAATTAAACAAAACTCCCCCGGGACTGTTGTTGGTATGGACGGCACCCGTTGTTTCGGACAAGCCGTGGAGTGTGAATGTTGGTGGATGGGGAGTAAACCTTTACTTTTATCGCTTGGGAACCGCCACTAATGTGTTTAGCATGGAAGATATTGATAACTGATGGTCGCAAAGTAAACAAGAAGGGTGCATCTCTCAAAATTTCATTTACCTCTGTTTTTAAAACTTGAGCTCTAGCACCTCTGCAAATCACTGCTTCCCTCTGCGAAGGGACTATCTATTTACTTTTATGTTGTGTCATCACCTTCTCAAATAAGCGCCAGAACCTGAGAGCACTGCTATCATGCTTATGCATTGTGTCTAGCTAATGTTGGGTGCATCATGACTGGATCTTTTCTACCATGAATTACAATGTTTAGTCATAGCTCGGACTTTAGAGGTGCTCTGCATTTATGTTTTGTGGTCTCAGAAAGGGCTAGCGAGATACCACTATTGTCATATTATATCATGGTTGTTTTAATAACGTGTTGTTATTCGAGATATCTTATTATTGCTCGTTAGCTGATTATGTCATTGTTATGAGTTAATATAATTTTTAAGAATTATTGTCAACATGGTTAGTTATAATCTTTGCTGAAAACCTGGGTGTTACTTAAGCTTATTTATGCAAACAAGAGCAAAAGAGTTCGTAAAAGTTTTTCTTTTTCACTTTCAGTTTATCAACTGAATTGCTTGAGGACAAGCAAAGGTTTAAGCTTGGGGGAGTTGATACGTCTCCATCGTATCTACTTTTCCTAACGCTTTCCCTCTTGATTTGGACTCTAATTTGCATGATTTGAAAGAAACTAACCCGGACTGACGCTGTTTTCAGCAGAACTAACATGGTGTTGTTTTTGTGCAGAAATAAAAGTTCTCGGAATGGAACGAAACTTTGCGAGGATTTTTTATACAATAAAAGATAATTTTTGGAGCCAAGAACCACCGGAGGGGGGCACTTGGGTGGGCACAACCCACCAGGACGCGCCACCCCCTCCAGGCGCGCCCAGGTGGGTTGTCCCCGCCTGGTGGCCCCGCAGACCCTGAAACCGACGCTATAAAATCCTATTTTTCCCGAAAAAAATCAGTGAGAAAGAATTATCGCGTTCCGCGAGACGGAGCCGCCGCCACCTCCTGTTCTTCATCGGGAGGCCAGATCTGCAGTCCGTTTGGGGCTTCGGAGAGGGGGGATCTTCGATCTTCGTCATCACCAACCCTTCTCCATCGCCAATTCCATGATGCTCCCCATCGGGAGTGAGTAATTCCTTCGTAGGCTCGCTGGTCGGTGAGGAGTTGGATGAGATTCATCATGTAATCGAGTTAGTTTTGTTAGGGCTTGATCCCTAGTATCCCTTATGTTCTGAGATTGATGTTGCTATGACTTTGCCATGCTTAATGCTTGTCACTTTGGGCCCGGGTGCCATGATTTTAGATCTGAACCGTTTATGTTATCACCATTATATCCATGTTCTAGATCCGATCTTGCAAGTTATAGTCACCTACTACATGTTATGATCCGCCAACCCCGGAGTGACAATAGTCGGGACCACTCCCGGTGATGACCGTAGTTTGAGGAGTTCATGTATTCACCGTGTGTTAATGCTTTGTTCCGGTTCTCTATTAAAAGGAGGCCTTAATATCCCTTAGTTTCCAATATGGACCGCGCTGCCACGGGAGGGTAGGACAAAAGATGCCATGCAAGTTCTTTCCATAAGCACGTATGACTATTTACGGAATACATGCCTACATTATATTTACGAACTGGTGCTAGTGCCATATCGCCCTAGGTTATAACTGTGTCATGATGAATATCATCGAACAAATTACCGATCCAATGCCTACAATTTTCCTACATATTGATCTTGCTAAGTTACTACTACTGCTGTTACTATTGCACTTGCTACGAAACTACTGATATCACTGTTACTGTTACTGTTGCTGCTGCTATTATTATCAAAACTATCATACTACTTTGCTACTGATCGCTTTGCTGCAGATAATTAATCTCTAGGTGTGATTGAATTGACAACTCAGTTGCTAATACTCTCAAATATTCTTTGGCTCCCCTTGTGTCGAATCAATAAATTTGGGTTGAATACTCTACCCTCGAAAATTGTTGCGATCCCCTATACTTGTGGGTTATCAAGACCTTTTTCTGGCGCCGTTGCCGGGGAGCATAGCTATATTTGTTGAGTCACTTGGGAGTTATTATCAAATTATCACTATGAAGAATCTGAAGGATGCTAAGACTAAGATTTTTCCCTCTAAGACGAAGGGAGGTAAGGAACTGCCATCCAGCTCCGCTTTAGATTCACCTTCTGTTATAAGTAAAGTTGCAACTCCACCACATGCTACTAATCCTGATATGTCACAAGTTATTGTTGATGCTACTTCTGCTCTGAATAATGCTTATGATGATGCTAGTACCTTGGTTGATGATGATGTGCCACTAGGTGAACTTCTTGATGAACAAATTGCTAGAGTAAGACAGCATGATATTGTTGAAACTGGTGATGAACTTGAAACACCTACTAGAACTAGCCGTCCTAGGTATGAATTGCCTAAGGTACCGGAAGGTTATGTTGTGGGTGAGGAGGCAACTAGAGATATTCTTGCTTGCAAAGATAGAGATGATCTAGAAAAATTATTAAGCAAGTATAAAGAAAGATCTTTGAATGCTAGAATGAAATGTGATCCTAAGTTTGCTACTTCACCTATCTTTGTTAATGATAAGGATTATGAATTCTCTGTCGACCCAGAGTTAATTACTCTGGTTGAATCTGATCCTTTCCATGGTTATGAAACTGAAACTGTAGTGGCACATCTTACTAAGTTGAATAACATAGCCACCCTTTTTGCTCATGATGAGAAAATTCGCTATTATTATATTCTCAAATTATCTCTGTTCTCATTAAAGGGTGATGCTAAAGCTTGGTACAACACTCTTGCTCCTGGTTGTGTGTGTAGTCCCCAAGACATGATTTATTACTTCTCTGAAAAATATTTCCCTGCTCATAAGAAACAAGCTGCCTTGCAGGAAATATTTAACTTTGTGCAAATTGAAGAAGAGAGTCTCCCACAAGCTTGGGGGAGGCTTCTCCGTTTGCTTAATGCTTTGCCTGATCATCCTCTTAAGAAAAATGAAATACTTGATATCTTCTATAATGGACTAACCGGTGCTTCTAGGGATTCCCTAGATAGTTGTGCTGGTTGTGTTTTCAGGGAACGAACTATTGGGCAAGCTGAAGTACTATTGAATAACATATTGAAAAATTATGATGATTGGACTCTTCCTGAAACACCATCTAAACCCACTCCGAAGAAGAGGGGTATTTTATATCTCGGTCCTAAAGATATGCAAGAGGCAAAGAAATCTATGAAGGAAAAAGGTATTAATGCCAAGGATGTCAAAATTTTACCTCCTATTGAAGAAATACATGGGCTTGATACACCACCATCACCTAAGGTGGTAGAGGTAAATTCTCTAATGAAATTCAATGATAATGATAATCCTCACAATATGCACCCTAGCCAATGCCTTTATGAGTTTGAAAACTACATTAGAAAGCAAGATCACTTCAATGCAAATGTTATGAAACAGTTGAAATATAATTCTGATATGATTGCTCGCTTGAGTGACTTGTTATTTAGAATCTCAAATGATGTTAGAGGTGTAGGGAAGCATTCTTCTATGGTTCAAACTCTGTTAGAACAAGTTGCTAAATCTCAAAGAGAATTGTTAGATGAAATGAACAATAATATCAATGATCATGCTGTTAGAGTAATGACTAGAGGAGGTAGAATGACTCAGGAACCACTTTATCCTAAGGGACACCCAAAAAGAATTGAACAAGACTCTCAAAGAGTTGACACTGATGCATGTAGTCCTTCTAAAAAGAAAATGAAGAAGAAAAATGATAGGACTTTGCATGCCTCTAGTGAACCTGAAGTAGAAAAACCTCCTGATAATGATAATGAAGTTTCTATCTCTGATGCTAAAACTCAATCTGGTAGTGAACACTCACCTTCTAATAATGAAAAAGATAATGATGAGGTTCATGAAGAAACTCAAACAAATAATAAAGAACCAGACAATGATGTTGATATAGAACCAGCAGTTGATCTTGATAACCCACAACCTAAGAATAAAAGATATGATAAAAGAGACTTTGTTGCTAGAAAACATGGAAAGGAAAGAGACCATGGGTTCAAAAACCTATTCCCTTTCCACCTAAGTCAACTAAAAAGAAAGATGATGAAGAATTTGAACGCTTTGCTGAAATGCTGAGGCCAGTCTTTCTGCGTACTCGCTTGACTGATATCCTTAAAATGTCTCATTATGCAAAGTACATGAAAGACATCATCATCAATAGGAGAAAAATACCGGAAGTTGAAATCTCCACTATGCTTGCTAATTATACCTTTAAAGATGGAGTACCTAAAGAACTTGGAGATCCAGGAATACCAACTATACCTTGTGTCGTTGATTTTGTCACGACAGATGTCCTCGTGAAAGGACTTAGTCGTGAGGCCAACGCATCTATGTGGTAGCTTGAAAGGGGTTGAGTGGGATGAGAGATGTGAGGTTTTACTCAGGTTCGGCCCCTCACGGTGGAGGTAAAAGCCTACATCCTGCTTCATTGATATTGATCATGGTGATGCTCACGATTACATGGGTGCCCTTTCGCTACCTCTATCTCGAGAGCTATTGACTTGTCTGTCTTAACTTGTAAAACTTGTCCCTCTTGGGGTGCCCCGCCCCTCCTTATATAAGTTGGAGGGGCGGGTTACATGTGGAGTCCTAATAGGATTAGGACTATTCTATTACAAGTGGAATCCTACTCTTGCTTCCCTTCCAAGGGAAATATTCCTTATGCCTTTCCTCTTAAGCCGGCCCAACGTAACATGAGCCAGCTTTCTATGAGCCGCCTTCTGGGCCACTAGGTCTTGTCGCTCCTCTGACCTGCCTGCCGGGTCACCAATGAGTCACCAGGCCCGGCCAGGTCATCAATGAGTGGATAGATCTGGGCGGGTCACTTAGTGAGTCGCCAAGTCAGGGCGGGTCACTAGTGAGTCGCCAAGTCCGGCCGGGTCATACCGCGGGGTATATCCCCGACATTAGCCCCCAGTTTAATTTGGATTTATCCATGTTAAACTGATCCTGCAAAAATAAACACAAGAACAAATTTGACAGGTTGTGCTCCGGGTTAAAAGTTCTTCTGAGCCGGCACCTGATCATCCTTAAGTCCTTGTCATTTCCTTCTTCTGGAAAGTCCGGGTTAATAGGCCAACTTCATTGTCAATTTGCTTGTAGAAAAAATATTGTCAAAGAAAATCCATTTGAGTCGGCCTCCAATGCTCTGACTTGATAAAAATAATGGTCTTGAAATATTCATCCAATGTTCAGCCAGCTTGAAGATGCAGAGCTTGGCGAGTTATGATTACCAAAATTGCCGGGTTATAAAAACTGATGATACCGGGTCATTATCATTGCTAACACCAGGTCATGTAATTGACTTTCTTGAGTTATCCAGGCCAAAACTGAGAATACAATACCTGGTTTGTTCAAAAAACCGAGAACTTGAAGATATTCCTCCCTGATATGCATATCATCTGTAGCCCCCAAGTCTTAAGAGGAAAACATAGTGATAGCTTAAGACTTGCTTCAATATAAATGTTGCAACTTTGGAGAAATCCGGATTGTTCATGTAAGTCGCCAATCATAAACTGAATATTTTGCACCTCACATGTGTAGCCCCCAAGTGCCGGGTCATTATGTAATAATGAGCAGGGACTTTGTAGATATGATCATGCAGATTTGAGCAGCAACGTGTAGCCCCCAAGGGCTGGCTCAGTAAGATAATACTGAGCTGGGACTTTATATGTACTTCAAAAAATAACACCATATGATGTAGCTCCCAAGTTTTGGGTTACCTTTGATAGGAGCAATTAGTAGCCCCCAAGGGCCGGCTCATCACCATGTGATGGGTCGAGTCTTCAATGAGGCGAGTTAAAAATGACCTTGCATTAGCCCCCAAGTGCCATGGTGCATGCTTGCAGTGACATGGGACTTGCATACTTGATATAATCATGATTTGAATAATGTAGCCCCCAAGTGCCGGGTCATGTGCCCGCAGTGACTCGGGACTATTCCTTCCATTGTAAAATAAAACCATATCCATTGTCCGGATGATGTTGCTGAAAGCCTTTGCATATTCAATATTGAACAATGCTCTCTGCTGTGAGCCGGTACTCTTGGATAAATAAATAAATAATAGCCATTGCTATGAAACGGCTTTTGAAAAACCTCAATCATAATACTGGTTATTCATAACCATAATAAAAATCCAGCCATGTTGGCTATTAAAGATTTGAACAATATAATCCGGTATGAAAACCTCAATCACAAGATCTTGTCTGTTGACAAGTAAATCCAGAGTTAAATACTCAGTGGCTCTTGGCCGATGGTGACTTAATGCGCATTCATTGTTATCCGGGATTTGTGCAACCCGGCGGCTTGTAGCCTTTGTAAAAACAAGAACTGATAACCCTTTTGAAACACCAATTTTAACCTTTGATGATGGGCTTAAACTTACTCATTTGTGTAAGCCATAGCACTGCATGTCCTACACAAAGTTTAAACAACATATGCCCTGGCGACTTAACATCAAAAACCAGGGCGGGTAACAACCCAAACATAATATAGTCTTATGCAATTATAGAAAAGACTAGAATTAAGGCCATCAAAGCCAAAATATACTGGCGACTTAAAGTCAAAAGCCAGGGCAGGTTATCAAACCTCGAATATTCTTATAACAATCAAAAACATACCTGGAAAATTGGCTCATACTGCCGGCTTACATCGTCATATCCAGTGAGGGTGACAATCCAAAGATTTATAAGTGCATGATTCTAATTTGCGCAATCCAAAGTATACTGGCGACTTAAAGTCCATAACCAGGGCGGGTTACGAAAAACCCGAAGTATTTATTCAAATATGAAAAGTCATATCTGTAGACTGACGTCATAACAAGGCTGTAATCCAGCATGGGTATTAACCCGTAAAAAATCATGACTTGAATTTATTCAAGGCAAATCATCCTGGCGACTGTGAGATTGGTTCATACCGCCGGCTTGCAGTGCCGTATGCAGTAAGGGTAACAGCCCAAAACTGGAAGTGCATAACTCCAAATGCGCAATCAAAATACGCCGGCGACTTATTGTCCAAAGCTAGTCCGGGTTATCAGAACCCCAAATAAGCTCAAGTATGAGTCATAAGAATTAAGGCTACATGGCCTGAATCGTGTTAAACCATATATCAATATGGTACAAGGGTATGAACCCGAACAATGTTCAAAGAAAATAATAGATCAGAAAAAACAAGGCTTCCATAGGCTGCCAAGCCTCAATATCAAGTGTTGTTCATGGGCCGCACAACCACTGAGTTAATCCTTCATTTAAACCTGTAAGCCGGGCCTCACATGACCAACCACCATTTTAACCTTGACAAGTTCAGGGTCTTTATAAGATTGACTGTCAAGAGTTCGGCGGGTCATTCCAGATAACCTGGGCGGAGTGGCAGACATATAGGCAGGATAACCCGGAGTTTTTGGTGTTTTACACCTGGCATCCAAGCCGATCAAAAGGGTCAATAAAGCTATGTTCATTGAACAATAAGCCCCCAAGTGACCAATAATGAGCCTTCAAGGCAGGATACCTATGTTTGAACTGCTCATTGTAGCAGGTTCTCTTTGGTACCCATTCAATTTGGGCAATAAGCCCCCAAGCAATTTGCATCAAGGCGTATAAGCCGGATCAATAGGGTAGTCATAGCTATGCTCAATGAGCAGGAAGCCCCCAAGTAATTTTTTAAACAAAGCGTGCAAGCCGGATCAAGAGGGTAGTCACAGCTATGCTCAATGAGCAGGAAGCCCCCAAGTAATTTTTTAAACAAGGCGTGTAAACCGGATCAAGCGGGTAGTCACAGCTATGCTCAGTGAGCAGGAAGCCCCCAAGTGACCCATAATATGATAAGCCAATAAGGCAGGATACCCATGTTTGAACTGCGCACTGCAGCAAGTTCTCTTTGGCAACCTTTAATTTTTCTGAGAACTCGAACTTGCGAGATATGAATTCCTTTTGAACCGGATAGTGAGATCTCAAAACATTGTGGAAGAGAGATTTCCCTTGAACCGGATTTTGAACCGGATTTTTTCTCATAAACCAGAACTCTTTCTTTGAGCCGAAACTTTTAGATTACTCGACACTGTTTAAGCCAGAAATTGTCTTGACAGCCTTTTGAATTTTCACCAATGTAGCAGTAGCCTCCAGGACCGGGTTATTTTCCCTTCAATGACCCGGAGTTCTTGATTTAGTTGAAACTAGCAAGATTCGCTGAGTCATATCATTGTAGCCCCCGAGTCTTAGGATGACTCGAGGAGTCGGCTTAAGATTCTTCATACTCAGCCGTGATATAAACCGCCATATAGTTGAATAGCGGAATGCTTTGCAGTAGACAATTGTCGAGTCGGCCGCGGGAGCAAACAAATGAGTCGGCCGCGGCGTTTGTAATCCGGTGCGGACGGGAGAGTCGGCAGCAGCGTTGGTCACCGGAACCTTTCCTTCAAATATGCCAATAACCATGCAGTTGATCACGTATGTTTTGTCTGTTGCCATCACTTTTGGAATTCACCGAGACTTGAAACATAGTCGATGAGAACCATAGGAACACGGCGGATCAGACCAACGATCAACACAGTAGTAATTGGATCCGGACACTGAATCTCTAGCAGTAATCCCGATGGTTTTGACATAACATATCTGGTTTTCAGGAAAGAACTTCTGTTGATCTCGGTGGAATCAACTTGACGGAACACCCAGGCGGCGGCCATACAACAAAATCTCAATCTCTCTTGTCTTCCAATCTCGTACCGCCAGCTCCAAAGTTAACCATGATTCTGATCATAAAACAATAAATTTGACGGCTCTGCCCAAGGTTATTCCGCACCAGGTTATCCTATGCGATCATTCCATGTCGGCTCTTTTTTTTCATCCAATCAATCATGAGATTCTCGATCCCTGGAAGAGATCCCTTCAAGAACTCAACACCACCGTGCGCGGGCCCCACGGTGGGTGCCAACTGTCATTGATTTTGTCACGGCAGATGTCCTCGTGAAAGGACTTAGTCGTGAGGCCAACGCATCTATGTGGTAGCTTGAAAGGGGTTGAGTGGGATGAGAGACGCGAGGTTTTACCCAGGTTCGGCCCCTCACGGTGGAGGTAAAAGCCTACATCCTGCTTCATTGATATTGATCATGGTGATGCTCACGATTACATGGGTGCCCTTTCGCTACCTCTATCTCGAGAGCTATTGACTTGTCTGTCTTAACTTGTAAAACTTGTCCCTCTTGGGGTGCCCTGCCCCTCCTTATATAAGTTGGAGGGGTGGGTTACATGTGGAGTCCTAATAGGATTAGGACTATTCTATTACAAGTGGAATCCTAGTCTTGCTTCCCTTGCAAGGGAAATATTCCTTATGCCTTTCCTCTTAAGCCGGCCCAACGTAACATGAGCTGGCCTTCTATGAGCCGCCTTCTGGGCCACCGGGTCTTGTCGATCCTCTGACCCGCCTGCCGGGTCACCAATGAGTCACCAGGCCCGGCCGGGTCATCAATGAGTGGAGAGATCTGGGAGGGTCACTTAGTGAGTCGCCAAGTCAGGGCGGGTCACTAGTGAGTCACCAAGTCCGGCCGGGTCATACCGCGGGGTACATCCCCGACACCTTGCTCCATCAAAAGAAATTATGTGAAAAATTCTTTGTGTGATTTAGGAGCTGGTGTTAGTGTTATGCCTTTCTCTTTATATAAAAGACTTGACTTGAATAAACTCACACCTACTGAAATATCTTTGCAAATGGCTGACAAATCAACTGCCATACCTATCGGTATTTGTGAGGATGTGCCCGTTGTTGTTGCTAATGTTACTATTTTGACTGACTTTGTTATACTTGAGATGCCCAAGGACGACAACATGTCGATTATCCTTGGTAGACCTTTTTGAATACTGCAGGGGCTGTTATTGATTGCAATAAAAGAAAGGTCACTTTTCATATCAATGGTAATGAGCATACAGTGCACTTTCCGAAGAAACAATTTCAAGTGAATGGTATTAATGTTATTAAAAAAATCTCCAACAATCACTATTGGAAGCTTTCAACCACCTCTATCTACTGTTAAAAAGAAATATGAAATGCTTATTGTTGGGGAAATTCATATCCCCGTTGAGGTAACTTAGTGATTTTTGAAAGTTCTTTGGTTTCATGCTAATCGAAAGTGGTTGTTAATAAGACTTGATCAACCTTATTTATGGATCATTTTTGAGAGGTATGAAGTTGATGAATTTAGTGAGCACTACCTTCTGTCCCTACCTTTAGTTTTTTGTTTTTATTAGTTAAATAAAATAAAATGCCATGTTTTGTCTGTTTTCTAAGTTTTCCGTGCATTAAAAAATGACCCAAAAATAAAAGTTCTCAGAATGCTCTGAAAATTTAATACGATTTTTTTCTGAATATTTAAGAATTTTTGGTGCAAAAAATATCAGAGGGAGGTGCACCAGGTGGGCACAACCCACCTGGGCGCGCCAGGACCCCCAGGCGTGCCCTGGTGGGTTGTGGTCCCCACGTGGGCCCCCTCACTTATCTCTTCATCCCACATCATCACCTACCTCCAGAAAAAATTCACCATTGCTTTTGCTCTCGTGTTCTTACTCTCAAACCCACGGATTTTGATCTCTTTGCTCGAAGCTCTGTTTCTGAAACTGTTTCGGGGAATTGTTGCTTGGTATGTGACTCCTCTGTTTGTCCAATTAGTTTTTGTTTTAGTGGTTTATATTTTGAATAATTAGCTACTCTTGGTGCTGCAGTAGATGTGCTTGCATGTTGAATTCTTAGAGTTCTAAGTAGTTTGAATGCTTGTTATGGCCTCTATGCATCTCTATGAATAGTTGTTTTCAATCTTACAAAGTTTTGTTGACGAAAATTTGTGACACAAAATTTTTCAGAAAATTGTACATGAATATTATGAACTTCTTTGGAAGGAGTTCTTCGAGGCGGAGGTCCTCGGAGGCATCTTCTAGTAGCAGCTCCGCTCGTCGGTCTTATGTTGAGCCAAGTGAAAGTTCTATACGAGATGCCGCCACCAAAACATGCCTATGGCCATGCGATGATTATATGGTGAGCGTGGGCATTAAGGAAGAATTTGAGCAATATGTTCACAATGCTGAGCTCGATCCTTACATTTCAGATAAGTGCAACCAACACCTCAGTCTCACTGAATCATTTGTCAAAGGATTTAAATTCCATCCCCGTGAGTCTAGGGTGTCATTTAAATTATATGAAAATCCATTTACCATTTCTTTAGAGAGATTTGCTCACCACTGTAAAATCCCATTTTGGGGTTCGCTTGATGAACCACCAAGGTCTGAGTTTGAGATATTCTTGACTAGTCTTTGTTATGGTGAAAATAGGGGAGTGACGCAAGGTAGAATAAAGAGCATTCATTTTCCCGCAATCCAGTATTTCACATTATTCAATGGAAAATGCATTGTAGGCAAACAAGATTGCAGTACACTTTGTGCTCCAGACTTGAGCCTCATTTGCACCGCTCTCACCGGTGACAAAAGTTATAATCTTGGAGCAATTGTTGCACGTAGGTTGCAACCCAACGCTAGTAGTGGATATTTTTATGGTGGAATTTATGCCACACGCTTAGCAAGAGAACTGGGGGTTTCACCTTTGCTCTATGATCCTATTTTACCCATGCAGTACCTAGATTTTGAAGCTATGAAATGTCATAAGATCCTTAGAGGTGAACCCCATAATTTCACTTATAAATTGTTGGTTAATAAGGATTCTGTTGTGGACACATATTTGCATGCACCTGCTCTCTTTAATGTTCACAGTAGGGGAAGATATTATGTTCTCGAGAGCGAGGCCCGAGCTCATACCGCGGCAGTGGTGGCCGCACGGCAGGCTGCATCCGCACCAAGAGCCTCCGTGAGTTATCACTCCGACCATTATGCAGGCTACTGAAGATTACCAAGTTAGGCCAAAAGCCTAAGCTTGGGGGAGTACGTATTTCCACCGACATTACATTCATGTTCACACATTTCATTCGTCGGTGTCCTCACTTTTTCATTGCATTATCCATGCTTAATTTTATTGTTTTCTTCCTGTGTGTTTGAAAAACTTTGAGAAAATCCAATTATATTTTTCGCTTCTTTTTTATTTTTCTTCCTAGTTTAAATTCTTGTAGCACTAAAAAGAAAAGCCCAAAAATATTTCCTTTTGCTTGTTGGGAGCTTTCCCGTGTAAATAGTTTTCTTGTTTTTGTTTTTCCCCTTTTATTTGCTTTCCTTCAGAAAACCAAAAACTCCAAAAATATTTCAGTGTGTTTCTCTAAACTTCTTTTCTTTTATTGAGTCATACCAAGGAGAAGACCACAATGAAAATGTTGAGTGGCTCATATGCATTATTGTTAATTTAACAAAGAGCCCAATTTACCTTGTCTTCTCCTTTTGAATAAAATGTTTGCAGATTCCAGCTTAGTCCACGGCACTCTTGCACTATTATTATTTTCAAATCGTTCGATCGTGCAAGTGAAAGGCAATAATGACAATATTTGATGAACTGGCCGTGGCAGAGAGAAACGGGTATGAACTCGACTTGTTCTATTTTTGTAAATATGTTTAACCTAATATCCATGATTCAGCCTATTATGATCAAACATGTTTGCAATAACAATTAGAGATTATAGTTTCTCATGCCATGCATAAGTAGCTAGGAGTGGATAATGATTTATCTTGGATGTCAACATTTTGTTAAAATGATTGTGATGTAGTATGATGATATGGTATCCTCCTCTGAATGTTCGAGTGGCTTGACTTGGCACATGTTCATGCATGTAGTTGAATCAAAACCAACATAGCCTCTATGATATTTATGTTCATGGTGTTCATATCCTACTCATGCTAGTATCCAATGTTACTTATGCATAATGCAAGTTCATGACCGTTGTTGCTCTCTAGCTGGCCACTTCTCAACCTATTTGCTAGCCTTCGCCTGTACTAAGTGGGAATTCTGCTTGTACATCAAAAACCTGAAACCCAAGTTATTCCAGATGAGTCCACCATACCTACCTATATGCGGTATTACCCTGCCGTCCTAAGTAAATTTGCATGTGCCACCTCTAAAAACTTCAAATAAATATCCTTTTTGTGTGCCTGGATTATTCATAGAGCGACAGGAGGTAGTTGGTATCTTCCATGCTAAGCGGGTTATTCTCATGATGAGTATTTATTTGGTCGTCCTTGCACGAGAGGGGCGGTAATAGGGATTCCCAGTCCCGAACTCAAAATGCAAATAATTAAACAAAACTCCCCCGAGACTGTTGTTGGTATGGACGGCACCCGTTGTTTCGAACAAGCCGTGGAGTGTGAATGTTGGTGGATGGGGAGTAAACCTTTACTTTTATCGCTTGGGAACCGCCACTAATGTGTTTAGCATGGAAGATATTGATAACTGATGGTCGCGAAGTAAACAAGAAGGGTGCATCTCTCAAAATTTCATTTACCGCTGTTTTTAAAACTTGAGCTCGGGCACCTCTGCAAATCACTGCTTCCCTCTGCGAAGGGACTATCTATTTACTTTTATGTTGTGTCATCACCTTCTCAAATAAGCGCCAGAACCTGAGAGGACTGCTGTCATGCTTATGCATTGTGTGTAGCTAATGTTGGGTGCATCATGACTGGATCTTTTCTACCATGAATTACAATGTTTAGTCGCTGCTCGGACTTTAGAGGTGCTCTGCATTTATGTTTTGCGGTCTCAGAAAGGGCTAGCGAGATACCACTATTGTCATATTATATCATGGTTGTTTAAATAACGTGTTGTTGTTCGAGATATCTTATTATTGCTCGTTAGCTGATTATGTCATTGTTATGGGTTAATATAATTTTTAAGAATTATTGTCAACATGGTTAGTTATGATCTTTGCTGAAAACCTGGGTGCTACTTAAGCTTATTTATGCAAACAAGAGCAAAAGAGTTCATAAAAGTTTTTCTTTTTCACTTTCATTTTATCAACTGAATTGCTTGAGGACAAGGAAAGGTTTAAGCTTGGGGAAGTTGATACGTCTCTGTCGTATCTACTTTTCCTAACGCTTTTCTTCTTGTTTCTACCATGGTGTTGTTTTTGTGCAGAAATAAAAGTTCTCGGAATGGAACCAAATTTTGCGAGGATTTTTTATACAATAAAAGATAATTTCTGGAGCCAAGAACCACCGGAGGGGGGCACCTATGTGGGCACAACCCACCAGGGTGCGCCACCCCCTCCAGGCGTGCCTAGGTGGGTTGTCCCCACCTGGTGGCCCCGCAGACCCTGAAACCGACGCTATAAAATCCTATTTTTCCAGAAAAAATCAGGGAGAAAGAATTATCGCGTTCTACGAGACGGAGCCGCCGCCACCTCCTGTTCTTCATTGGGAGGCCAGATCTGGAGTCCGTTTGGGGCTCCAGAGAGGGGGATCTTTGATCTTCGTCATCACCAACCCTTCTCCATTGCCAATTCCATGATGCTCCCCACCGGGAGTGAGTAATTCCTTCGTAGGCTCGCTGGTCGGTGAGGAGTTGGATGAGATTCATCATGTAATCGAGTTAGTTTTGTTAGGGCTTGATCCCTAGTATCCATTATGTTCTGAGATTGATGTTGCTATGACTTTGCCATGCTTAATGCTTGTCACTTTGGGCCCGGGTGCCATGATTTCAGATCTGAACCGTTTATGTTATCACCATTATATCCATGTTCTAGATCCGATCTTGCAAGTTATAGTCACCTACTACGTGTTATGATCCGGCAACCCTGGAGTGACAATAGTCGGGACCACTCCCGGTGATGACCGTAGTTTGAGGAGTTCATGTATTCACCGTGTGTTAATGCTTTGTTCCGGTTCTCTATTAAAAGGAGGCCTTAATATCGCTTAGTTTCCAATATGGACCCCGCTGCCACGAGAGGGTAGGACAAAAGATGTCATGCAAGTTCTTTCCATAAGCACGTATGACTATTTACGGAATACATGCCTACATTATATTTATGAACTGGAGCTAGTGCCGTATCGCCCTAGGTTATAACTGTCTCATGATGAATATCATCCAACAAATTACCGATCCAATGCCTACGATTTTCCTACATATTGATCTTGCTAAGTTACTACTGCTGCTGTTACTATTGCACTTGCTACGAAACTACTATTATCGCTGTTACTGTTACTGTTGCTGCTGCTATTATTATCAAAACTATCATACTACTTTGCTGCTGATCGCTTTGCTGCAGATAATTAATCTCCAGGTGTGATTGAATTGACAACTCAGTTGCTAATACTCTCAAATATTCTTTGGCTCCCCTTGTGTCGAATCAATAAATTTGGGTTGAATACTCTACCCTCGAAAACTATTGCGATCCCCTATACTTGTGGGTTATCACCGCCTGCATCCTCAAGTCATCTGGTACTGTGAGATGGAAGTCCACGGATGTCTGGCCGAGGCGGCAAAGTCCTGATGTGTCCGTGCACTATACACTCTATGAATGAAAGAAAATCCTGAAATCAGCTCGAATAAAAATGAATCCAGGGCGATTTCGGCCGTGTGATTAAAGGAGGCAGATGAACTGGGATAAGAGATGAGATAATATCTCATTAAATTAGTTACCTTGTTGTCCATGAGAAAAAACCCTCAATACGGCAGATTCCCCAACCGGGCAGAGCTGGGTCGACAGCGAGCAGCATCGAGAAAGTCGATGGCGATAGGCGGCGGCAAGCGGAAGTGGCGAAATGCGGTGGGGTTTGCCGGCAGCCTGGCGGTGGCGATAGGCGTCGAGCTAAGTGGTTGCCGCGGCGATAGGTGGTGCCATGCATAGACACGAAGGAGCTGGTGCAGGTGTGAATGGGGACCGGAGGGGGTGGCGGGCGGGGTGAGGGTTTTTGTGACGTGGGGATGGTGAGGGTTTTCTTTTTTCTTTTTTGAATTGGGTCGTGAGGGTTTCTGTCCCACAAAGAGTTTCGGAGGCAACGGTTTGCTAGAGCCAATCGTGTGTGATTGACGTAATAGGGAAAATGAAAGTCATTGCACACGGTTCCAATTTTGGGAACCATGTGTGATTGACGTACTACCTCCATCCTGGTTTATTGGTCCCCTTTGTAATTTGTGCCAAATTTTGACCAAAGATTTAACTAACAAATGTTTACGCATGTCACCAAAAATTATATCATTTAACACTATGTTCAAATACGCATCCAACGATATAATTTTTGCTAACCTGCACTAACATTTTGTCAGTTAAATCTTTGGTCAAAATTTAACACAAATTACAAAGGGGACCAATAAACCATGACGGAGGTAGATTCCATCAACTGAACTGATTGCATCCATATCCCACATTTAGACATAAGTAAACATAGATTAAACATACTCAGACATAGATAATAAGCGTACACAAGCAAAGTTCAACCATAAGTACATAGTTCAACCGTCATTAAGCATACTCAAGCATACATAGTTCGATCCCACATCTCATCTCATCTGCTGGCACGATCCTGAAGCTTCTCCAGGTACTCGTCGTACGCGGCATGCGCCAACCTGCGAGAATACTTCTGCTTGAAGAAGCCAACGACTCGTCCTCTTGCATGCGCCATAACACTTTGATACGCATCATGAAGCTTTTGGTTGCAAAATGGGCATCGATAGCCGCCGTCCCAGGTCCTAATACGCCTGTTATGCATTCCCGCATAAAGCTCCCTGAGGATTTGCCTCTTGTACCTCCTCTGGCCATCTTCATCCTGGCTGTCGACATCGTCAGACAGCACCTATACATATAGTAAAAAAAATATGGCGTCAAATTAATGTTTACAAACTAATCTCTAGCGAACATTTGGCAGTTGCCAAAATTTGGCATCAAATCAATGTTTACATGTCGTAAAGTAGGATTAGGAATTTATGGCCATTTTTATACATATCTAGAGATTATGGTTCGATTTTTAAGCACAATCGTCTATGTACAGACCAATCTTGAAGAAAATAATGGCACAAACATATATGTAGGTCATTCAAAATCAATTGTCAAGACCTGGCTAGGAATTATTAGCACGAACACTAAGCCTAGTCGGATTATAAGCAGAAATCATTTGCACATATGAAACAACTAATCACTTATCACTTGTACCATTCAAACAATCAATACACTACACAGATCTAACGAAACTTACTCAGATTTCATGGATTGAGAGAACATAACCATAGGATTTCTATTCCAAAAAGGGGCAGGCAGGAGTAAGCAGAGAAACCCTAGTATGTATTTGACACATAAATGGGTATAGATGACTAATCGGTTGTTCATCGTCATCAGAGTCATTGCCGGAGTGGTCGTCGGAGTCGTCGCCGGAGTTGTCACCTGAGTCATCAACAGAGTCGGTGTGGACCTCCGGCTCCGGCTGTGGAAGCACGATGCCGTCGACGACGTCAGGGTGCAACGATACCTCGCCGGCAGTGACGGCAACCCCTGTCTCCATCTCCACGCCGTGCTTCGGTGCTACAACAGCCCCGGCGTCACCACTCCCTCCGATGGGGCGCTTTGGCAGCATCCTCATACACTGACAGCTTTGAGGACTGAGAGCGGCGTCGAGGATGCAAGCAGAGAGAGAGGATTGTGTGTGGGGGAGGATGGGGGGTGCGGCCGCTCGGGTGCGCCATTAATATGGAGTAGTGGGAGAGGGGCGGGCGGCGGTCAAACCGCTGGCTCGCCTCCTGGTGAGCCTGTGCACCGGACTGCTGGCATGCCTACCGTCATTTCACACAGCTACTCGCATGCCTCCCGATGACACTGCGCAGCGAGCACGCCTCTGCTACTTCTTGAGCTTGTGTTGGTTTTTCCCTTGAAGAGGAAAGGGTGATGCAGCAAAGTAGAGATAAGTATTTCCCTCAGTTAGAGAACCAAGGTATCAATCTAGTGTCCAATCTATGCATCTGCACAAACAATCAAACACTTGCACCCAATGCGATAAAGGGGTTGTCAATCCCTTCACGGTCAATTGCAATGGTGAGATCTAATAGAGATAGATATAAAATATTACTAAAACGTAAAACAAAATAAAAGTAAATAAATTGCAGCAAGGTATTTTTGGGTTTTTTGGTTTATAGATCTGAAAATATATGATGGAAAATAGACCTGGGGGCCATAGGTTTCACTAGAGGCTTCTCTCTTGAAGGAAAATAATACGATGGGTGAACAAATTACTGTCGAGCAATTGATAGAAAAGCGCAAAGTTATGACGATATCCAAGGCAATGATTATGCATATAGGCATCACGTCCGTGTCAAGTAGACCGACTCCTGCCTGCATCTACTACTATTACTCCACACATCAACCGCTATCCAGCATGCATCTAGAGTATTAAGTTCATAAAGAACGGAGTAACGCCTTAAGTAAGATGACATGATGTAGAGGGATAAACTAAAGAAATATGATGAAAACCCCATCTTGTTATCCTTGATGGCAACAATGCAATACGTGTCCCGCTACCCCTACTTTTTCACTGGGTGCAATCACGCAAGATTGAACCCAAAACTGAGCGCCTCTCAATTGCAAGAAAAACCAATCTAGTTGGCCAAACCAAACCGATAATTCGAAGAGAAGTACAAAGATATCAAATCATGCATATAAGAATTCAGAGAAGATTCAAATAATATTCATAGATAAGCTGATCATAAATCCACAATTCATCGGATCTCGACAAACACACCGCAAAAGAAGATTACATCGGATGGATCTCCAAGAACATCAAGGAGAACATTGTATTGAAGATCAAAGAGAGAGAAGAAGCCATCAAGCTACTAGCTATGGACCCGTATGTCTGAGGTAAACTACTCACGCTTCATCGGAAGGGCAATAGAGTTGATGTAGATGCCCTCCGTGATCGATTCCCCCTTCGGCAGATCGCCGAAAAAGGCCTCAAGATGGGATCTCATGGGAACAGAGGCTTGCGGCGGCGGAAAAGTATTTTCGTGGATGCCTCTAATGGTTTGGGAATATTTTAGGATTTATAGAGCTGAGAGGGAGGTCGGTGGACTCCCGGCGGGGCCACAAGCCAGGGAGGCGCGCCCCCCCTAGGGCGCGCCCTGGCGGCTTGTCGCCTCCTCGGGACTCTTCTGACTTGGACTCCAAGTTCCGTGGTTGTCTTCTAGTCCAAGAAAAATCATCGCGAAAGTTTTATTCCGTTTGGACTCCGTTTGATATTCCTTTTCTGTAAAACTCTAAAACAAGGAAAAAAACACAAACTGGCACTGGCACTGGGCTCTAGGTTAATAGGTTAGTACCAAAAATAATATAAAATAGCATATTAATGCATATAAAACATCCAAAATAGATAATATAATAGCATGGAACAATAAAAATTATAGATACGTTGGAGATGTATCAAGCATCCCCAAGCTTAATTCCTGCTCGTCCTCGAGTAGGTAAATGATAAAAACAGAATTTTTGATGTGGAATGCTACCTAACATATTTATGCATGTAATTTTCTTTATTGTGGCATGAATATTCAGATCCATAAGATTCAAAACAAAAGTTTAATATTGACATAAAAACAATAATACTTCAAGCATACTAACAAAGCAATCATGTCTTCTCAAAATAACATGGCCAAAGAAAGTTATCCCTACAAAATCATATAGTCTGGCTATGCTCCATCTTCATCACACAAAGTATTAAATCATGCACAACCCCGATGACAAGCCAAGCAATTGTTTCATACTTTTGATGTTCTCAAACCTTTTCAACTTTCACACAATACATGAGCGTGAGCCATGGATATAGCACTATAGGTGGAATAGAATATGGTGGTTGTGGAGAAGACAAAAAGAAGGAGATAGTCTCACATTAACTAGGCGTATCAACGGGCTATGGAGATGCCCATCAATAGATATCAATGCGAGTGAGTAGGGATTGCCATGCAACGGATGCACTAGAGCTATAAGTGTATGAAAGCTCAAAAGAAACTAAGTGGGTGTGCATCCAACTCGCTTGCTCATGAAGACCTAGGGCAATTTGAGGAAGCCCATCATTGGAATATACAAGCCAAGTTCTATAATGAAAAATTCCCACTAGTATATGAAAGTGACAATATAGGAGACTCTCTATCATGAAGATCATGGTGCTACTTTGATGCACAAGTGTGGAAAAAGGATAGTAACATTGTCCCTTCTCTCTTTTCTCTCATTTTTTTGGTGGGCTTCTTTGGCCTCTTTTTTTATTTGGGCTTCTTTGGTCTCTTTTATTTTTCATAAAGTCTGGAGACTCATCCCAACTTTGTGAGGGAATCCTAGCTTCCATCATCCTTTCCTCACATGGGACAATGCTCTAATAATGATGATCATCACACTTTTATTTACTTACAACTCAAGAATTACAACTCGATACTTAGAACAAAATATGACTCTATATGAATGCCTCCGGCAGTGTACCGGGATGTGCAATGATCTAGCGTAGCGAATGACATCAAAAACGGACAAGCCATAAAAACATCATGCTAGCTTTCTTATGATCATGCAAAGCAATATGACAATGATGGTGCGTGTCATAATAAAATGGAACGGTGGAAGTTGCATGGCAATATATCTCGGAATGGCTATGGAAATGCCATAATAGGTAGGTATGGTGGCTGTTTTGAGGAAGGTATATGGTGGGTGTAATGCATCGGCGAGAATTGCGCGGTACTAGAGAGGCTATTAATGGTGGAAGGGTGAGAGTGCGTATAATCCATGGACTCAACATTAGTCATAAAGAACTCACATACTTATTGCAAAAGTCTAGAAGCTATCAAAACAAAGTACTACACGCATGCTCCTAGGGGGATAGATTGGTAGGAAAAGACCATCGCTCATCCTCGACTGCCACTCATAAGGAAGACAATAAATAAATAAATCATGCTCCGACTTCATCACATAACGGTTCACCATACGTGCATGCTACGGGAATCACAAACTTTAACACATGTATTTCTACCAATCCACAATTACTCACTAGCTTGACTCCACTACTAGGGAAAACCTTATACACAGAACCTTACCAGCAGCGCGGTTCAAAACTAGGCGCTACTGCTACTTATCAGTAGCGCGCTTAAAAAAACTGCGCTACTACCATCATCGTAGCAGTAGCGCGTTAGAAAAAAATAGCGCTACTACTACAAATGCCACGACGTTTCCGCTGGAGTAGGTTTAGTAGTAGCACCTGTTTTCTAAGAGCGCTACTGCTATTGATCTTAGCAGTAGCGCTTTTCCCTAAAGAGCGCTACTGCTAAGGCAGCGCGGTTCTTCTCTGCCCGGCCGCCCGGCCCTCACTCTCCCCTCTCCACTGGCCTCCTCCATCCCCTCCTTCACCCCGTCGTCCACCGCCGCCGCATTGCCGCCAGCTGCTGCCACCGTCGCCCAAAATAAGTATAATGCAAAAATAAAAAGACATAAAGAACACAAACTATAGTAGAAAAATCAATAAATAGAGAAATTAATACATTTAACGACAAAACACTAAACAAAATAAAACAGTCGAACCAAATACATCCATAAGATACCAGTAATAAATCCACCTCACTCTAAAATACCACCTGCTTGTCGCCCCCCCCCCCCCACCCCCCCCGCCGTCACCGCCCCCACCCGAGGTAGCTCCTCCTCCCTCCCCCCTCCTTCCCGCCTCCTTCCTCCCCTCCCCCCTCCCTCTTCCCTCCCCCCCTCCTTCCCGCCTCCTCCCTCCTTCCTACCCCTCCTTCCTTACTCCTTCCTACCCCTCCTCCCTCCCTCCCTTGTCTCTGTTCTTGTCGAATGTAGGTAATTTAAATGTAGATTTTAGAATGTAGACATTGTAGAATGTAGGTTTTTTAATAGAATAATTTTTTTAGATTATTTTAGGTGTTTTGAATAGAATAGGAAATTTTAGGTCTTTTGATTAGAAATTTTATTTATAATAAGTGCTTAATATAACTAGTTCTGTTTATAGTAAGTGCTTAATATAACTAGTTTATTTATAGTAAGTGCTTAATAGAACTAGTTTATTTATAGTAAGTGCTTAATAGAACTAGTTTATTTAGTAAGTAGTTAATAGAACTAGTTTATTTAGTAAGTGCTTAATAGAACTAGTTTGTTTATGCAGAAATTAAGTATTTGCCCCTGCCTCGTCCCCGCAGTCGTCCCCATCGCCGACCCCTTAAGACCTCTAGGTGAGAATAGCCAAATCCCCATGTTGTTGATATAGATGATAATGTGTTGTAAATGTCAATGATGAAAATGCTAGTGCTAGTCGCCATGTCATTGATGTCGATGATGATGCATTCTGAATATAGATGATGATGATGATGATGCATTCCGAGTGGCCTATGTTTTGCCGGAATGTTGATTCGTTTCTGTCCCGGCAAATTTCAGGCGCTCGATATGTCCTGTCTTTAGCAAAGGTCATGCCGAAATTTTTCATGAATTTTAGCATGACTTGTGCTACAATGTAGGGCATATCGAGTGCTTGTGATTTGCCAGAACGGGAATTCAATGATATTTCGGCAAAACATAGGGCATTTTTTCTATGTCATTGCTCGATATATGGAACATGTTGACTTTAGGTCTGTTTCGGCTCCTTGTGTGTCTTTCAGTGAGGGAGAGTGTCCACCATATATATATTTGAGAGAGGAAGAATGCCGACTGTTGTCGTGGGGGTCGCTTCTCCTTCTTTTCCTTGTGCTAGATATTTGTAATGCACTAGGGAAAGGAGGAGTAGCGACCAGCACCGACGGTCGCAATATCAGAGAGGGAGTGCCCACCATATACGTGAGATGAGAGTTTAGGAAGGAAGACTCGACAGACCTAAAGTCAACCCGTTGCATATTGAGTAATAGTGATCTGTGTGTTGAGTTTCCTGGTAGTTGCCTTCGATCGATTTTTGATTAATGTTTCAACTATGAACATAGGAAATGTCTTACGACGAAAAGGATTTCGGTATGTGCGAATACTGCGAAGACGAGCACGGCCTGTGCGACAGAAATTTCTTAGTTGGTGGTAGGCGCTTCAGCATCAAACTGGATGAGACCTTCGAAGTGGATACAGTAAGTCACAACAACAAGTCTTTTTTCGTAATTAAGCATGACTTCTGCTTCTTTTGCTTCAACTTATAATTTTAATTATTTACTATTCTACTAGCGTATCCCCTGCCATGCAAGAATTTATGTCTTGGATAAGATTGGTTTCAGTCCTATGAAAACTATGGAGGTAAAGAGAGTTCACTTGAGGACCGAGCATGGTTATACTTTTGCCGCAAAATTATACAATGCAGACACCTACACCTATTTTGAATGCAAAAATTGGAGATCACTATGCAAGGCTTATGCATTTGAGCCTAATATGCTTATCACCTTTGATATTCGTCCGAAAGATGATATTGAAGGCAATATCGACATCTGGGTCGATGTGCAGACGCCTCCAGTTCTACCATTATGTGAGTTTCTCAACCATATTTATGTCTTGGATATTGTTTATTCAAAAATAGTTGACAACTAATTTCTATTGATAGCTTATTTCCATTCAAGCAAACATGTCCGACGCTTGGTAGACATGACCTACTACTATCCCGGGGCTGAACTAAATTGCGAGGAGATAAGTCATTATGTTTCATGGCTTGAGGATCTTGATACTGTCAAGACAAATTATTTTCCTGGACTTGAAAATCTTAGTACTCAAAACATGCGACCACTAGCGTGCGTATTGAACTACGGTCACATATATTTAGGAAAGATGGTAAGATTTTTACTATTTATCCTAAGTGCATCTTTTGCATACATTATTTTTTAAGCTAAACTTCATTGCTAAGTATGTTACTATGATGTTCTTCAACAGGGACTCCCGATGATAGTTGTGCCTCATTGGATCGAGCCTAAAGGTCGCATGGCAATGGTTAGCTTACGGCCAAGACATCCTACATTGCACATGAGTGCATTCAGGATTTCTAAAAGCGAGCAAGTCTTAATAGTCAAAGACTGGAGCAACCTTGTGAAGGATCGCAGAGAAGTACTAGCGGGCAGCAATCAGAAGCGCAGCCCACAATTAGGAGAAAGGTTCATCTGCATGCTCCAATATGATGAAGCAGGAGTGCTACACATGTTCTATGCTATTTTACCTGAGAGAGAGCAGCAGTAGTGATTACCTAGCTAGAATGAGTTTGAAGATGATGATGTGCTACACTATGACTATGATGATTAAATAGCTAGTGTTGGTGGTAATGACTATGATGATTATTAGCTAGTGTTGGTGGTGATTAGATAGCTACACTATGACTATGATGATTAAATAGTGTTGGTGGTAATGACTATGATGATTATTAGCAAGTGTTGTTGGTGATGATATGATGCAAGAGTTTTTATATTAATATGATGATGATGATGAGTTATTATATCGATAATCCATGACTTGATCACTTAGGATCCATCCACTTGAAACTAATCCGTGGTTCTGTCACCTAGTGATTTAATAACTCATTATAATGTAAAAACAATATCTAAATTGCTACTGTATGAAAACTTGTATAAAGGTGTATGAATATGACATAAAATAAAAAATAAATAGAATACGGAATAATAGTAGTAGCGCGGGCAGTGAGACGCGCTACTAGTAATTACCAGTAGCGCCCTCTGGAGGAAGCGCTACTACTAAGTGCATATAGCAGTAGCGCGGGTTAACCAACGCTACTGCTAACCTTTAGCTATAGCGCCGTAGCAGTAGCGCGGTCACCCGCGCTACTGGTAGGCCAAAAACCCATGCTACTGCTAGGCTTTTCCCTAGTAGTGCTCTAATATCACCATCTTTATATCTCAAAACAATCATAAGGAATCAAACTTCTCATAGTATTTAATGCACTTTATATGAAAGTTTTTATTATATCCCTCTTGGATGCCCATCATATGAGGACTAAATTCATAACCCAGGCAAATTACCATGATGTTTAGAGATTCTCAAAATAATATAAGTGAAGCAAGAGAGTTCAACAATTTCTATAAAATAAAGCCACCGCCGTGCTCTAAAAATATATAAGTGAAGTACTAGAGCATATTGCCTAGCTCAAAAGATATAAGTGAAGCACATAGAGTATTCTAATAAATTCACAATTTAAGCGTGTCCCTCTCAAAAGGTGTGTACAGCAAGGATGATTGTGGCAAACTAAAAAGCAAAGACTCATATCATACAAGACGCTCCAAGCAAAACACATATCATGTGGTGAATAAAAATATAGCCTCAAGTAAATTTACCGATGGATTGAAGACGAAAGAGGGGATGCCTTCCGGGGCATACCCACGCTTAGGCTATTAGTTGTCCTTGAATATTACCTTGGGGTGCCTTGGGCATCCCCAAGCTTAGGCTCTTGCCACTCCTTATTCCATAGTACATCAAATCTTTACCCAAAACTTGAAAACTTCACAACACAAAACCCAACAGAAAACTCATGAGATCCGTTAGTATAAGAAAATAAATCACCACTTTTTGTACTGTTGTGAACTCATTCTTTATTTATATTGGTGTAATATCTACTGTATTCCAACTTCTCCATGGTTCATACCCCCCCCCCCCCCCCCCCCCCCCCACCCCCCCCCCCACCCCCCACCCCCCCCCCCCCCCCCCCCCCCCCCCCGATACTACCCATAGATTCATCAAAATAAGCAAACAACACATAGAAAACAGAATCTGTCAAAAACAGAACAGTCTGCGAAGATCTGAATTGTTCTAGTACTTCTGTAACTCCAAAAATTCTGAAAAATTTGGACAACACAGGCAATTCGTATATAAATCTTGTGTAAAACATTCAGGTTTTTTCCATGCTCCAGTGAATTTAAAAAATTCTGTTACTGGATGCAAAAGTTTCTGTTTTTCAGCAAGATCAAATCAACTATCACCGTAAGCCATCCCAAAGGTCTTACTTGGCACAAACATTAATTAAAACACCAAAACACAATTACTACAGAGTTAATAATGTGTATTATCACAAAAAAAGAAAAAGAAATTGGGTTGTCTCCCAACAAGCGCTTTTCTTTAAAGCATTTAAGCTAGGCATTGATAATTTTAATGATGCTCACATGAAAGATAGCAATTGAAACACGAAGAGAGCATCATGTAGCATGTGACAAACAAGTTTAAGTCTAACAAACTTCCTATGCATAGGCATTATGTAAGCAAACAAATTATGAAGACAAGCAAAAACTAGCATATGCAAAGAAAAAGAAACAATAGCAATCTCAACATAACGAGAGGTAATTTAGTAACATGAAAATTTCTGAGACCATATTTTCCTCTCTCATAATAATTACATGTAGGATCATACTCAAATTCAACAATATATCTATCACATAACATATTCTCTAGATGATCCACATGCATGCAAAGTTGACACTCTTCCAAGATAGTGGAATTAATATTAACTAAAGTCATGACCTCTCCAAACCCACTTTTGTCAAAAAAATCATAAGATTGATCATTCTCCAAAGTAGTGGGATCATTATTACCTAGAGTGGACACTCTTCCAAACCAACTTTCAATATTATTGCAAACATATTCATCATGAGGCTTAAATAAAATTTCAAGATCATAAGAAAAATCACCCCAATCATGATCATTGCAACAAGTAGTGGACATAGCAAAATTAGCGTCCCCAAGCTTAGGGTTTTTCATATTATTAGCACAATTGACATCAATAGAATTTATAATAACATCATTACAATCATACTTTTCATTCAAGGAGCTATCATGAATCACTAGAGGATTCTCTCTTGATGGAAAATAGACCTGGGGACCATAGGTTTCACTAGAGGCTTCTCTCTTGAAGGAAAATAATACGGTGGGTGAACAAATTACTGTCAACCAATTGATAGAAAAGCGCAAAGTTATGACGATATCCAAGGCAATGATTATGCATATAGGCATCACGTCCGTGTCAAGTAGACCGACTCCTGCCTGCATCTACTACTATTACTCCACACATCGACCGCTATCCAGCATGCATCTAGAGTATTAAGTTCATAAAGAATGGAGTAACGCCTTAAGTAAGATGACATGATGTAGAGGGATAAACTCAAGCAATATGATGAAAACCCCATCTTGTTATCCTTGATGGCAACAATGCAAAACGTGTCTCGCTACCCCTACTTTGTGACTGGGTGAAATTACGCAAGATTGAACCCAAAACTGAGCACCTCTCCCATTGCAAGAAAAAACCAATCTAGTTGGCCAAACCAAACTGATAATTCAAAGAGAAATACAAAGATATCAAATCATGCATATAAGAATTCAGAGAAGATTCAAATAATATTCATAGATAAGCTGATCATAAATCCACAATTCATGGGATCTCGACAAACACACCACAAAAGAACATTACATCGGATAGATCTCCAAGAACATCGAGGAGAACATTGTATTGAAGATCAAAGAGAGAGAAGAGGCCATCTAGCTACTAGCTATGGACCCGTAGGTCCGAGGTAAACTACTCATGCTTCATCAGAAGGGCAATAGAGTTGATGTAGATGCCCTCCGTGACCGTTTCCCCCTCCGGCAGATCACCGGAAAAGGCCCCAAGATGGGATCTCATGGGAACAGAGGCTTGCAGCGGCGGAAAAGTATTTTCGTGGATGCCTCTGATGGTTTGGGACCATTTTAGGATTTATAGAGCTGAGAGGGAGGTCGGTGGACTCCCGGGGGACCACAAGCAAGGGAGGCGCCCCCCTAGGGCACGCCCTGGTGGCTTGTCACCTCCTCGGGACTCTTCTGACTTGGACTCCAAGTTCCGTTGGTGTCTTCTGGTCCAAGAAAAATCATCACGAAAGTTTTATTCCATTTGGACTCCGTTTGATATTCCTTTTCTGTAAAACTCTAAAACAAGGAAAAAAACAGAAACTGGCACTGGGCTCTAGGTTAATAGGTTAGTACCAAAATAATATAAAATAGCATATTAATGCATATAAAACATCCAAAACAGATAATATAATAGCATGGAACAATCAAAAATTATAGATACGTTGGAGACGTATCAGTCTCCCGTCAATTCACACACCTGCACGCACGCCTCCCGTTCTGCCTGCGCGGCGGACTGCTCAGATGTGTCCTGTCAACTCATGCCTGCTCGCACGGCACACGGGTCGGTGGCGACACGTATATTGTTTTTCTATTTTGATGATTAATGTTGCCGCTTTATTGCTTAACCGAAGCATGGCACCTATATATTGTTGGTCTAATGCCCACGGTTCGAATATATAATCCGTTTGTGATATTGGTTCCCAATTATTAATAATCTCCCGTTTGTAAGAAGATAAAGATTACATCAAAACTGGTCTCAAATTTGACAAAAAGAAGTACAATGCCACTTTGTATTGGTGTCCATATGACAACATGATAAGTTTCATGAATTTCAAATAAGTTTTGGATGTACTAGAATTTAAAAAGCAAGATTCTCAATGTTTGAAATTTCTTGCATGGGGAGTAAACATGCACCCAGTGAGACACATGTGTTTTTCCAATCCATTTAGGTGCATTGTCACGTGTGCATGTAGATCAAATTTGATTTTTGCACATTATACCCCTAGAAAATCAATCACTGTACTAAAACATCTAAATGATCTCTGTTTTTTTTTCAAAATTAAAATGTCCCTCCTTTGGTAACATATGTTCACCGCGAGAAAATTTAACATGCATCGTAGTTGCGGTGGATGCGTGGTGTGTGTGTGTGTGTGCGCGTCTGGGGTGGGGGTGGCTGGCAGTACACTGCGAGTCGTGAGCCACCGTGTGGCCGTTTTGTGAGGCAGGTGCCACAACAGGGTTGTGAATTCGTTATTTAAAACATTACACAACCCTTTCATACATACATGTTTTGGCCACATGCAGTCGGTGGTTGTCCTACACGACACTCACTCGCGTGTGACCCTTTCTGCGGGCCCGCGAGGTCGTCGTCCATCACTTTGACCAACAGCCGGCAGAGAGGTTAATTTGACCAGCAAGGTAGAATATTTTTTGTTTGTGTTATGGTGGGAGTATATAGTACGCGTCGAAGAGGTGGGAGGGGACTAGCATATATACTATACGTACGCGTCCGTGAACAAGTACACCTCACTTAGTGTCAGGACTTTTCGGTTTCCGAGGCACGTGCCACATCAAAGTTGTGAATTGGCTATTCAAACATCACACAACACCTCTTTGGGCCAGATGCATGCAGGTGATGGTTATCCTAGGACACTCACGTGTGACGCTTCCATCTGTGGGCCCGTGAGGTCATCGTCGATGCATGCATCACTTTGACCTACATCGGGAAAGGTTAATTAATTTCACCATCAAGGAGGATTCTTTTTGGGTTGTATTACGGTAGGAGCATATAGTATGCATCGAAGAGGGGGAAGGGGACCATCATATGTAGTACGCTTCATGAACCTCGCTTTGTGTGGGGACTTTACGATTTTTGAGGCATGTGCCACATCAAAGTTGTGCATTTTGGGTATTCAACATATGTTTGGCCCACATGCAAAATGATGGTGGTTGTCCTCTCGCACCCACTCACGCGGTTATCAGCGATATCGATGCTTTCCATATGTGGGCCCGCTTGGTCCATCACTACTTTGCCTGACAACGAGAGAGGTTAATTTGACTTAGGAGGGGATTTTTTTTTGTAATACGGTATATATACATAGGTCATGCTCTAGAATGACATGATACAGTTTGAGCACACACATGCATGTGTACGCATGAATCCCTCCCATCGAGTCTAAGTGGCTAGTACCACGACACGTCATGAACCGATCTCGCTCTGTGTGGGGCTGTATGATTTTCGACGCACGCGCCACATCAATGTTGTGAATGGTATTCAAACATGCATGCACGCATCACCTCCATACATATGCATGTAGTGGTTGTCTTCGAACGGTACACTCCCTCGCGTGGTTATCGGCGACATGCCTATATATTCGTGGGCCTGCGTGGACATCCATGATCACTTTGACCGACAACAAGATAGGTTACCATGGCAGATTCTTCCTTTGGTTCGTGTTATCGTAGTATAGGTCATGGTGAGATTCAGACCTAATTAAGTTTGAGCACATACTATGCACGCATGCATGAATCCCCGTCATCAGCTCGAAGTGTGGTGTGACATACATATGCATCGTCAACTAACCCTTGCTCCGTGTGGGGATTTCTGGTTCAAAAGCACAATGCCACATCAAAGTTGTTCCATTGTGTATTCAAACATCAACACCTCTCCATACATATGTTTGGGCCATGCGCAGGCAGTGGTTGTCTTCGGGGACTAGCTACTTGCATGATTATTGGCGAGCTAGCCCATCTCTGGGGTCGCATGGACGGCCATCACTTTGACCAACAACAAGAGAGATGTTGTATGACCAAGGTGGATTATTCTTGGTCCATTTTACGATACATCTTCGTGAGATGCCCTCTCCAGCCCGCTGACTGAAAGTGTGTGTGTGTGTGTGTGCACGCGCGCGTGTGTGTTTGTGTGTGTGTGTGATGGGGGGGCTGCTACTTCGCACTATGCTAGGTGAACCTCCATGGGGGGGAATGCATTCATAGCTTAGGATTCCCCTCCTGTCGACACGAGGGGGGGCAAGCAATACCATGCGCTTTGCGAGATAGGTGCCACATCGAAGATGCATTTGGTATTTGAACATCAAACCACCCTTTTCATACATATATTTGGTCCACATGCAAGTGTGTTCGTGTTCTGACCCTTTCTCGCATCATTTTCGCCAAATTTATGAACATTAGACAAGTCGGATGACGCAATAGACACGGTTCACTCACACTAACCATGTGCCACGCCGGTGCCTCTGTCATGCACATCCGCACAGTACATTGGGCTCCACGTGGCTTCCCCTCTCAAAAATATCTACCCGCCTGTAGGTTTTTTCTGTTTGATAACACATGGTTATTATGTTCCGACCATGTGTGATGTTTGTTTTTCTCGCTCCCACCTGCAACCCTCAAAAATATCTGCCCGCCTCAAGGGTTTTTCTGTTTCATAACACACGGTTGTTATTTCCGGACCGTGTGCGATGCACCATCATCCAAATTTTTAATAGCCCCAGCATTTCACTCCCTCGTAGTAAAATTTTCAGTAGCCGCGTCATTTCCTCAAACACACCCCCCTCCACACACACACACCAAAACCACCTCGGGCGCGCGCGCGCACACACACACACACCCCCACCACAACCCCTCCCTCGCTCGAAACCCTAGCAAGGTCGCCGCCGCCGCCACAATGCCTCCATTGTCAACATCTGCCGGTTTGCCCGTGCAGCTTACCCACCGATCTCCATACCCAGGCCGCCCTGAGTTTCTTAGATGACACCTGCCAAACGCCCCCTTTCCCACAGATCTGCATCCCCCACTCCAGAGCGTCACAGCCTAATCTCGACTATGCTTCCCGTGGAGATCGAGGAGCGACTGGCCCAAAAGAGGTGTATCGCGGTCTCTTCGCCCGACGTCCTCGAGGTGGCCGCCGAGGAAGCTGATGACCATTACTAGCCGCAGGCACTCAATCAGGGGCCTAGAGTATTTGGGTATGTCACGGACGCAAACTACGACATCGAGGTCATCGACAGCGATGGCCAGACGCGGGCTATGTCACAGGTTAAGTGGCCCACCCCCAACCCCTCGGGTTCAACCGCCGTCGATCTCATCCATGGCCCCGCCGCTGATCTCCTCTGGCTCGCTGTCAAGAATTTGCCATCCTACATCGCCATCGAGCCCTTTTTGTCATTTCTAAAGGATACGTTCTGCGACGCTGGCTTGGGATCCACAACTTCCAAGTCAGACCTCATCGATGGCGACCACAAGGAGGGCACCCTCTTCGGCTCTTCCAACGGGAAAGAGCCCATCTGCTCTTCCAAGGGGAAAGATCCCATCTGCGACATCAGGGAGGGAACCCTACAGTCGTGCTCTTCCAGGGGGAAGGAGCCCATCTATGACAACATGGAGCGCATCCAGGGTCCGTGCTCTTCCCACGGGAACGAGCCATCTATGACAAGTGAGAAAACCCATGATTTGTTTTACCGTGCCTCTTCACAGGGGGGAACCCATGATTTGTTTTGTCGAGTCCCTTTTGTAGTGTAGTGAGAATATGTCCAGTTTTAATTGCTATATTTGGTTGTTTGCAGTATGCCTTGTTTATTTCAGTTATTCCCAATGTGATGCTCTATATGTGCAACTATTTACTGTGCAGTACATTTTCATCAATCCAGTTTTAAACATACCGATAGGAATGCATATATTTGCTTGTTGTTAAGCCTGTTATAGCTAGCATATGCCTCTTTTAAAGTTTTTTGATTGTTCGGTTGTTTATAGTTAGCATATGTCCAGTTTCAAATGCTATCTTTGGTTGTTCATAGTATGCCTTCTTTATTCCAGTTATTCACAACATGATGTTCTATATGTGCAAGTATGAACTGTGCTGTTCAATTTCATCAATACCAGTTTCAACAATACCACTATGAATGACTACATTTGGTTGCTGCATCTTGTAGTTAACACGCCTTTCCATTTTTATTTAACAATAACCAGTGTACTTAGACCGGCACAATACCAGTTTGAATGACTATGTTTGCTTGTTGTTAAATGTTATGCCTGTTGAGTTAACACACCTTTCCACTTGTTTTGCTTTACTAGCATGCTTAAACATGCACATTGAAGCTATCTTTTGGAGATTATTTTGTCTGCCATGGATATATTTGGTTGATGTTTAGCCTGTTGTGCTTAACATGCCTCTCGATGTACTTACACAGGACAATTTTGGGAATGACTGTTGTTTTCCATCGAGGTTAGTTTCATCCCATGGCTTATATATACTCACTGTTCAGGATATCGGTAGCTGGTACCATATAGGCCAGGGACTGATAAGGGACTAATCGGTGAATCGGACTTTTAACTGAATATATCTGTAACCCATTTATCGTTAGGTTAACTAGGGCCATATGTAATATATCTGAGGCTACATAGCAACATGCACTGTACTTAATGTCTAAATATGCAATCCTAGGCTACATAGCAACAAGGAAGAGTGTTATCTTAATGTTCTGATGATGTCTAGATATACGTAGAAGAGCAGCAGCAACAACAACAAAAACACAGCCCTGTTTGGATACTCAACTTAGCTAGAGGTTAGAGTTAGTTTCTAGCTCATGACTAACCCTGAACTAACTCTAGCCAAAGAGGTGTTTGGATGACAGGGTTAGATTGACAATAAATACACTAGGAGAACTAGCACCAATTAGCACCTCTTGGGTGGGATAGTTTTTTTGGGTGGGTTAGATGCAACTAGCTCAAACTGGCCCTCATGTTTGGATATACTTTAGGGCTATTTGAGCCCAAACTAGCTCAAACTAACTCTAACCCATGGATACAGCAGCAGTTAATCAACCGATAATTTGTAAAAATGCAATAAACTCCCTCCGGCCCATAATATAAGATGTTAATTCATCTAATATGTGAGTATATTGGATGTTATAAGATATTATAAAAGAGTGTTGTATTACATCATTGTGCAATTGCTGTTTAGCTTCTAATATTAACTTGGTGCTTTTAGGTACATATGTCATTGGTAAAAATCCGCGCTTCGACCCTTTCTGCATATGGGGCAATGAGATATCGATGAACCAGCATCAACTGAGGAAGCTGATAAAGATTGTTAGTAAAATGGGTCAAAAGATGGCAATTAAACTATTTGTTTACACTTTATCCAAGACAATAGCGAACTGCAGGATGGTAAGTAAGAACTCTGCAGCCTTCTTTTTACTGACCATAATGAGTTGTGTTAGATGACAATGTCTGAATCTTTTTTCCTTTGCAGTGGTTCCCAAAGCAGTTTACTCAAGATTACCTCTCAAACTACATGATTGGTGGGCATGCAAAGGTTAAAGTATTTCTACCAGAACATGATGATTATCTAGATGTTTTCATGAAGACCGTGAAGGATGGGCGGTCGGCCATCACAAGGGGTTGGACTGGAGTCGTGTGTGCCTTCTGCATGGAGGAGGGCACAATATAGGCATTCCGCTTCACCTTGTTCAGCAATTAGAATGTATTTCGCTTCTTTCTTTACCGTCTTTAATAGTACAAGTATACAACTGCGGTTCATCATTCTTTATTTGGTGCTTATGTAATTCTTGACCATATGTACCTATGAATCGAATAATGCATTGGTTGTTTGAACCTGATGGATATGAATAAAGCTATAGCATACTTTCAAATTCAAATCCGGTACAATTTGAAATAGCAGCAATTAAATTATGGTGAAATTACGCTCTGCAGGTCGTTACGGCGCACATGGTCGGTAAACCACAAATGTTTGTGATATAGACCATAATCTGACACGGTTCATAGAGAGGAAACGTGTGCAAGCATGCACACAGTTGCCGTTTGCAAAGCGTGTGCGATGTCAGACAATATCACAAATGGTGCGGGCAAACTAAATGTCAGTGCAACAGACCCTGGGTCCATTGCACGGACTGTGCACAGGCCAGAGACAAGATTACAAGACCAAGATCAGACCAAACAAGGAGGATCAATTCCTTTGAAGGATCCAAGTGCAAGTCGAGAAGGCCAAGGTGAGCCAGAGGAACAAGGCATCGCTAAGGGAAGGACCTACCTTGCCGGGCAGGCGAGCCCGGCAGGGTTTGGTTTTGCCCCGGAAGCAAGCTCCCAGATCATCCCGACAGGCCTGCCGGGGCTGGCGGAGGCGAGCCACTCCACCGCTCCACCTCACAAGCGACGCAAGTCATTAATCAAAGCGGTGTCGAGCTCCAAGGTGACTAAGTGGCTGCTTTTTGCCACATGGCAGCCACTTCCTATAGCAAACACCTCCATATGACACCCATCCTGAGATGTGTCAAACGAGTAGGTGCGAAGATGGCAAAACAGCCCGGCAGGACCTGCCGGGCGAGCTGTGATGTGACACTGAGCGGCGCATTTAATGTGCTCTATCAGCCTGCAGAGTTAGATATGATAGCACTGTTAGCTATCTAATCAGTACGCAAAGACTGATTTGCCACTGTGGTGACCCCTTAATCTATAAAAGGAGGCCCATGGCGACCGTAGAAAGGGTTGGACCCTTCGCCCGCCCTCAGGCGCCTCCGCCGCATCACCATGCCGTCCAAACGGCTGGTTCGCAGTAGCAAGGGCGCGGTGCGGTCGCCACCGACAACGTCAGGAGCCGAGCGACACTACAATCTACATCGTCATCACCTATGCCAAGCACTGCCTCAGAGGCCATGGCGCGAGCCCAACTGCTATTGAGATTTCCACCGGCGGCAGACCAGATGGATGAATGGTGAGCCACCATCCAAAGTCTGATTGGTTTTGCCGAGGCGAAAGGATCACAGTGGGCCGGACCGCCATGGCCTTCCCAGGCAGCAACGACGGCTCGTGCGGCTGGTCGTGCGGGAGGGGCTACCCTCACGATGCAATCCCCACCACGGCAAGTCGCCCCGGAGCCGCAAAACCAAGCACCCGATGACGTCTCGATGGCCTCGTCAGACCCTCGAGCACGTCAAGGCCGACAGCGTGCCCCGCAGGGCGGGCGAAGGGAAGGCGCGCGCGTCATCGATGAGCGGCGCCGCGACAACCCCCGCCGGTCCAATGGGTGCGATGGCCCCGACATCGACGAGCCCGCGCTCGGAGATGGCGGGTGCCTGCCTTTCGAGGTTGGGTGCCCTGCCTTCACCCGTGAGCTGCGGCAAGTCCGTTGGCCGTCCACTCGCATGTTCAAGCCAGAGATACCCGAGAAGTATGATGGGAGACTAAACCCGGCAGAGTTCTTGAGCATCTACACCATCGCCATTCAAGCTGCTGGGGGAAGAGATGAGAAGGTGTTCGCCAACTACTTCCCTTTGGCCCTCAAGTCAAATGTGAGATCTTGGCTGATGCACCTGCCGGAGAACTCCATTTTAACCTGGGCTGACCTGTGCCACGAGTTCATTGGTGCCTTCACGGGCGGCCCAGCGACTTGCAGCTTCTCCAGCAGAAAGAGGGAGAAACTCTATGGAAGTACTTGCAGCGATTCAGCCGAGTCCACAGAAATATCCCAGATATCCACCCAGCTGTCATGATAGCTGCCTTCCAATCCAACATGCGCAACCGCAGGATACGTTCCAAGATGTACGTTCGGTTGCCCAAGACTGTGAAGGAGCTCTACACTTTGGTGGACAAATGTGCTCGGGTGGAGGAGGGGAGGAAACTTCCTGGAGAGGAAGATTGCGTCGACATCGACTCAGAAGATGACGACAAGACCATCAGTAAGAAGAAGAAGAACAAGAAGCACAACAAGAAGCGCAAGGATAAGACTGTGATGACTGTTGAGGGGTCAGGCACGCCTAGTACCAACAAGAAGGCTAAGGCCGAAGCCCCCGGCAAGGAGGCTACCGCATGCGCTAACTGCCGGGAGGCGGCGGCTGCCGAGAAAGCTGGGAAAAGTGATGGGCCATACTGTAAGATTCATCGGACCAAGGGCCATGATCTCCAGGAGTGTCATCAGGTTGAGCAGCTCATCAAGAGGCAGAAGGCTGATATGAGAAGTGCGATAAGGAAAAAGGCCAGAATGGCGCTGGCGGGAAGGGCCGAGGTGGTGAAGCAAATCGCCCTGGCAAGGCTCCTCGGGACCAAGGGAAACCTGCCAAAGACCGAGAGAAGGAGGATTGCAGTAATGAGAGTGATGGAGGGAATGAAAAGGACCACCCCGACCGCATTACTACGGTAGGGTGCTTGCTGTTGTTGGTCTCACCAACAATTCGCAACCTCAAGGTCACAAAGATGCTGGTTGACGGCGGGGCCGGGTTGAATCTGATTTCCCCACAGGTTATTAGCAAACTCCAGATAGCAGAGGAAGAACTTAAGGCCACAGGCATGTTTGGAGGAGTCAATCCCGGCAGGAGCCGTCCTAAGGGAAAGGTTATGTTGCAATTGACATTTGGAGGAGAGTTGAATTACAGGACTGAGAAAGTTGTGTTTGATGTGGTTGACCTCCCCCTGCCGTATAACGGGATCCTTGGGCGCCCGGCCCTGGCCAAATTCATGGCAGCATCCCACTATGCCTACAACACCTTGAAGATGCCAGGGCCGATGGGCGTCATTTTCGTTTCGTCGGACAAAAAAGACGCAATTATTTGCGTGGATAAGATGTATCGGGACGCGGTCACGGCAGAGGTCGCGGAAGCCACAGTTCCCGCCAAGGGAAAGCATAGCAGAGGCACTGGCAAGGAATCCGGGAAGCGTACCTCTGTGGAATGTGCTGCGCCCGTTGATGACATGCCAGCGAGTTCCAACAGCAAGAGATCCAAGGCTGCTCCACCCCAAGTGAAAAAGGTCACAGCAGGGCTGGCTGGCGCTGATGGTACTTTCACTATCAGCGCCACCCTTGATGACAAATAGGAAAGCACGCTCGTTGCCTTCCTGCGGGCGAATATCGATGTGTTTGCCTGGCAACCATCTGATATCCCCGGTGTTCCCAGGGAGGTAGCCCACATGCCCGGCCCGTCAAGCAGAAGGTTCGGAAGCAAGCCTTGGAGCGGTAGCAATTTATTGCCGAGGAAATCAAGAAACTTGAAGCGGCTGGTTTGGTCAAAGGAGTACTGCATCCAACAAGGTTAGCAAACCCAGTGGTTGTGCGCAAGGCTAATGGAAAATGGAGGCTCTGCATAGATTTCACAGATCTGAACAAGGCATGCCCAAAGGACCCATTTCCCTTGCCGTGCATCGACCAGATCATGGATTCTACTTCAGGATGTGAGTTGCTCACTTTTCTGGATGCATACTCTAGATACCATCAGATTTTTATGTCCAAGGAAGACGAAGAAAAGACCTCATTCATCACCCCATGCGGCACATACTGCTTTGTGCGCATGCCTTTCGGGTTGCAGAGTGCCGGGTCCACTTTTGCAAGAGCAGTCCAGATTGGCTTTGAACCACAGTTGCATAGGAACATTGAAGCCTATATGGATGATATTGTGGTCAAGACCAAGGACAGATCAACCCTCATCTAGGATTTAGAAGAGACATTTGCTAAGCTGTGCAAGATCAACTTGAAACTGAATCTGGAGAAGTGCGTGTTTGGCGTTCCCTCCGGCAAGCTACTTGGTTTCTTTGTGTCCCACCGTGGGATAGAGGCCAATCCCGATAAGATCAAGGCTATTGAGCAGATACAGGCACCCAAGATAGTTAAGGATGTGAGGCGTTTGATAGGATGCGTTGCCACGCTTAGCAGATTCATCTCCAAGTCTGCCGAGCACGCCTTGCCGTTCTTCAAGATTTTGAAGAGGGCAGGACCCATGAAGTGGACCCCGGAAGTAGATGCAGCACTGCAGGATTTGAAGGCCTACTTGTCTTCTGTGCCTACTTTGGTCGCACCCAAACCACAAGAGCCATTGCTGCTATATCTGGCAGCAACTAATCAAGTGGTTAGTGCGGCCCTAGTAGTGCAGCGGGAAGTAGAAGAAGCAGCCACCTCAACAAGTGTCCCGCCCGGGGAAGAGGAAGAGAGTGGCCCGGCAAGGCCAGATACGGATCAGGACAAAGAGGAGCACGGCAGTGGAAGCAACCGCAAGGACACGGCAAGGAAGAAGGTGGTGCAGCACCCAGTATACTTCGTCAGCTCCCTGTTGCAGGGGGCTAGATCCAGGTATTCTGGCATGCAAAAATTGATCTTTGGCCTTGTCATGGCCTCAAGGAAACTGCGCCACTACTTCCAAGCCCATGAGATCACGGTTGTCACCCGCTTCCCGTTGCAAAGGATACTTCAAAACCCAGAGGCCACCGGCAGGATAGTGGAGTGGGCATTGGAGTTCTCCAGCTTAGGCCTGAAGTTTGAAAGCACATCAACAATCCAGAGCAGGGCGTTGGCAGAGTTTATTGCAGAATGGATGCCAACCCCTGATGAAGAAGTACAGGAAACAATTATCCCCGGCAAGGAAGCGCCCCAAGAATGGATCATGTATTTCGATGGTGCCTTCTCCCTACAAGGTGCAGGGGCTGGCATGCTTCTCATGGCTCCCACTGGAGAGCACCTGAGGTACATCGTCCAGATGCACTTTCCCTGGGAGGAGGCGACCAACAATACAACAGAATATGAAGGGCTTCTTGCCGGGCTTAGGATTGCCACAGAATTGGGAATCAAGAAGCTGATCATTCGAGGAGATTCACAATTGGTGGTGAGACAAGTCAACAAGGATTACCAAAGCCCATTGATGGAGGCATACGTCGAGGAAGTGAGAAGATTGGAGGAGCGCTTTGACAGGTTGCAAACAGAGCACGTACCCCGTGCGGAAAACAACATTGCTGATCACCTGTCAAAGTGCGCTGCGCAGAAGCTTCCTGTGGAACCAGGAACTTTTGTTCTCCATCTTACTCAGCCCTCCGTATCCCTGACAACAATGGCCCGAAAGAGGAGGAAATTGGACTCTAGTAAGCCTCTCCCGGTAGAGCCTTTCGGGGCTCCTGGTAGGGACCTTGCCGGAAACAACTCCCCTTCGATTGCCGGGCTGCACCCTCCTGCCGTGCCACTAGTCCCCGTAGTCGAGGGATGCGCTCCCACGAATGAGGAGGTGACGCTAGTCCTCATTGCCGAGCCTCAGGCTCCAACTTGGACAAGGCACATAGTCCATTTCCTCCAAACCGGAGAACTTCCCGAAGAGCAAGAAGAAGCTGAAAGAGTAGCCCGGGAGGGCCAGTATGTATCAGTTTGTCGATAACACACTATACAGAAGAAGGCCCAATGGTGTGAAATTGAAGTGCATTTGCCGGGGAGGAGGAAAGGAACTGCTGGCAGAAATACACAAAGGCATGTGCGGCTCCCACATTGGATCAAGGGCTTTGGCTGGGAAAGCATTCCGGCAAGGATTCTATTGGCCCACAGCCCTCCAAGATGTGGTTGAGCTCGTCACCAAGTGTGAAGCCTGTCAGTTCCATTCCAAAAATATCCACCTTCCTGCCCAAGCACTCCAGACAATCCCTTTGTCATGGCCATTTTTGGTCTGGGGGCTCGATATCCTCGGCCCTTTCCCCCGAGCTGCCGGGGGCTTTGAATTCTTGTTTGTTGCAATCGACAAGTTTACAAAGTGGCCGGAAGTAGATGCCGTGAGAAAGGTGACTGCTCAGTCAGCTATCAAGTTCTTGAAAGGATTGGTGTGCTGCTTCGGGGTCCCTGCCCGGATCATCACCGACAACGGCACCCAGTTCACGAGCCGCACCTTCATGCAATATGTTCATGCCCTCGGAAGCAAGATCTCATTTGCCTCTGTCGCACGTCCCAGAAGCAATGGACAAGCTGAGAGGGCAAATGCTGAAGTGCTGCGAGGACTCAAGACAAGAATGTTTGATAAGCTGCGGAAGCACGGCAGGCAATGGATCAATGAGCTGCCGGTGGTTCTTTGGTCCCTTAGAATGACACCAAACCGAGCTACCGGGCAGACTCCCTTCTCCCTAGTCTATGGGGCAGAAGTAGTTATCCCCACGGAACTCATTTACGGGTCACCTCGAGTGCTTGACTATGATGAAGTAGCGCAGGAACAGCACATGCGTGACGATGCCGTGCTTCTCGAGGAGAACCGTCTCCGGGCTGCTACGCGTGCTGCACGCTATCAGCAAGCCCTGCGTCGCTATCATAGCCGCAGGGTTCATGCCCGGTGTTTTGAGGAAGGTGACATTGTCCTTAGGCGCGTTCAGTCCGCCAAGGGTACAAACAAGCTGTCGCCAAAGTGGGAAGGCCCTTACCGGGTAGTACGAGTCACCAGACCTGGCGCAGTCCGTCTGGAGACCGGAGATGGCATTCAATTGCAAAACTCATGGAATATTGAGCATCTCCGCAAGTTCTACCCGTAAGGCGCGACTGTCGGGCCCTGCCCGGCAGCTACCCTTTTGTACAGGCCTTGCCTCAGCTGCATGTAACCCCTTGTACAAAGCCAGGCGCAGACCCTGAGCAACAGAGAAATAAATGAAGTGCTGGGGGCCCCCGATAAGTTGCATGCATGCATAAGCATATCATAAGCATCACATGATTCATGTAGATAGGTTGCATGATCATGTAGATAGATTGCATCTGGCATCATCTTCATTTGCATAAACTGCAGGCTCCTGCCGTGGACTTAGTCCTAGGAAGAGGATGCGAAGACAAGCCAGCACTGCGGTCTCCAGCAAGCCAAACAGATAAGTTCCATCTCTTATCCATACATGTTTCGTGAGTAGGACTTGTGCATATGAAAACCTCGCCGCCTCAGAAACAAAGGTGCTCCCATCTACTGACACGAACGCTGCTTCGGTCAGGATGGTCATAGTGGCCTTTGGCTAAAAGAGGTTGGCGAGGAGCTGGTCTCTCCCAATGGGTTCTGCGCCCGGCAGGCTCAGCCTCACGGCAGCAGTCCTATTGGGTGCCGGCAAGATAGCTTACCGGGATCTACTTGTTTACATGAAAGTGTTCGGAAACGTAGCATGCAATTTCAAAAAATTTCCTACACTCACGCAAGATCTATCTAGGAGATGCATAGGAACGAGAGGGGGAGAGTGTGTCCATGTACTCTCATAGACCAAAAGCGGAAGCGTTAGCTTAACGCGGTTGATGTAGTCGAACGTCTTCGCGATCCAACCGATCAAGCACCGAACGTACGGCACCTCCGAGTTCTGCACACGTTCAGCTCGATGACGTCCCTCGAACTCTTGATCCAGCAGAGGGTTAAGGGAGAGTTTTGCCAGCACGACGTCGTGGTGACGGTGATGGTGATGTGATCCGTGCAGGGCTTCGCCTAAGCACTACGATGCTATGACCGGAGGAGTAAACTGTGGAGGGGTGGCACCGCACACGGCTAAGAGAACAATTGATGTGCTTTGGGGTGCCCCCCTGCCCCCGTATATAAAGGAGGAGAGGGGAGGAAGCCGGCCCTAGGGGGCACGCCAAGTGGGGGGGAAACCCACTAGGACTCCAAGTCCTAGTCGGTTTCCCCCTTCCTTCTCATGGAGGGGGAAAGGGGGAAGGAGAGCGAGAGGGGGAAGGAAAGGGGGGCCGCGCTCCCTCCCCTTGTCCAATTCGGACTGCCCATGGGGGGGGGCGCGCGCCACCCCTTGTGGGCTGCCCTCTCTCTCCCCTATGGCCCATAGTGGCCCATTACTTTCCCCGGGGGGTTCCGGTAACCCCTCGGTACTCCGATAAATATCCGAAACGATCCGGAACCATTCCGGTGTCCGAATACTATCGTCCAATATATCAATCTTTACTTCTCGACTATTTTGAGACTCCTCGTCATGTCTTTGATCTCATCCGGAACTCCGAACAATCTTCGGTCACCAAAACACATAACTCATAATACAAATCATCATCGAACGTTAAGCGTGCGGACCCTACGGATTCGAGGACTATGTAGACATGACCGAGACACATCTCTGATCAATAACCAATAGCGGAACCTGGATGCTCATATTGGTTCCTACATATTCTATGAAGATCTTTATCGGTCAAACCGCAATGACAACATGCGTCATTCCCTTTGTCATCGGTATGTTACTTGCCCGAGATTCGATCGTCGGTATCTTCATACCTAGTTCAATCTCGTTACCGGCAAGTCTCTTTACTTGTTCCGTAATGCATCATCCCATAACTAACTCATTAGTAACATTGCTTGCAAGGCTTATCACGATGTGCATTACCGAGAGGGCCCAGAGATACCTCTCTGATGCTCGGAGTGACAAATCCTAATCTCGATTTGTGCCAACCCAACAAACACCTTTGGAGACACCTGTAGAGCATCCTTATAATCACCCAGTTACGTTGTGACGTTTGATAGCACACAAGGTGTTCCTCCGGTATTCGGAGTTGCATAATCTCATAGTCAAAGGAATATGTATAAGTCATGAAGAAAGTAATAGCAATAAAACTTAACGATCATAATGCTAAGCTAACGGATGGGTCTTGTCCATCACATCATTCTCCTAATGATGTGATCCCGTTCATCAAATGACAACACATGTCTATGGTTAGGAAACTTAACCATCTTTGATTAACGAGCTAGTCTAGTAGAGGCATACTAGGGACACTGTGTTTTGTCTATGTATTCACACATGTATCAAGTTTCTGGTTAATACAATTCTAGCATGAATAATAAACATTTATCATGATATAAGGAAATATAAATAACAACTTTATTATTGCCTCTAGGGCATATTTCCTACAGTCTCCCACTTGCACAAGAGTCAATAATCTAGATTACATTGTAATGATTCTAACACCCATGGAGTCTTGGTGCTGATCATGTTTTCCTCGTGGAAGAGGCTTAGTCAACGGGTCTGCAACATTCAGATCCGTATGTATTTTGCAAATCTCTATGTCTCCCTCCTTGACTTAATCATGGATGGAGTTGAAGCGTCTCTTGATGTGTTTGGTTCTCTTATGAAATCTGGATTCCTTCGCTAAGGCAATCGCTCCAGTATTGTCACAAAAGATTTTCATTGGACCCGATGCACTAGGTATTACACCTAGATCGGATATGAACTCCTTCATCCAGACTCCTTCATTTGCTGCTTCCGAAGCAGCTATGTACTCCGCTTCATACGTAGATCCCGCCACAACGCTTTGCTTGGAACTGCACCAACTGACAGCTCCACCATTCAATATAAATACGTATCCGGTTTGTGACTTAGAGTCATCCGGATCAGTGTCAAAGCTAGCATCAACGTAACCATTTACGATGAGCTCTTTGTCACCTCCATAAACGAGAAACATATCCTTAGTCCTTTTCAGGTATTTCAGGATGTTCTTGACCGCTGTCCAGTGATCCACCCCTGGATTACTTTGGTACCTCCCTGCCAAACTTATGGCAAGGCACACATCAGGTCTGGTACACAGCATAGCATACATGATAGAACCTATGGATGAGGCATAGGGAATGACTTTCATTTTCTCTCTATCTTCTGCAGTGGTCGGGCATTGAGTCTAACTCAACTTCACACCTTGCAACACAGGCAAGAACCCTTTCTTTGACTGATCCATTTGGAACTTCTTCAAAACTTTATCAAGGTATGTGCTTTGTGAAAGTCCTATTAAGCGTCTCGGTCTATCCCTATAGATCTTGATGCCCAATATATAAGTAGCTTCACCGAGGTCTTTCATTGAAAAATTCTTATTCAAGTATCCTTTTATGCTATCCAGAAATTCTATATCATTTACAATCAACAATATGTCATCCACATATAATATTAGAAATGCTACAGAGCTCCCACTCACTTTCTTGTAAATAAAGGCTTCTCCAAAAGTCTGTATAAAACCATATGCTTTGATCACACTATCAAAGCATATATTCCAACTCCGAGAGGCTTGCACCAGTCCATAAATGGATCGCTGGAGCTTGCACACTTTGTTAGCACCTTTAGGATCGACAAAACCTTCTGGTTGCATCATATACAACTCTTCTTTGAGAAATCCATTAAGGAATGCAGTTTTGACGTCCATTTGCTAGATTTCATAATCATAAAATGCGGCAATTGCTAACATGATTCGGACAGACTTAAGCATCACTACGGGTGAGAAGGTCTCATTGTAGTCAACACCTTGAACTTGTCGAAAACCTTTTGCAACAAGTCGAGCTTTGTAGACAGTAACATTACCGTCAGCGTCAGTCTTCTTCTTGAAGATCCATTTATTCTCTATGGCTTGCCGATCATCGGGCAAATCAACCAAAGTCCACACTTTGTTCTCATACATGGATCCCATCTCAGATTTCATGGCCTCAAGCCATTTCACAGAATCTGGGCTCATCATTGCTTCCTCATAGTTCGTAGGTTCATCATGGTCTAGTAACATGACTTCCAGAACAGGATTACCGTACCGCTCTGGTGCGGAACGTACTCTGGTTGACCTATGAGGTTCGATAGTAACTTGATCTGAAGTTTCATGATCATCATCATTAGCTTCCTCACTAATTGGTGTAGGCATCACGGGAACTGTTTTCTGTGATGAGCTATTCTCCAATTCGAGAGAAGGTACAATTACCTCATCAAGTTCTACTTTCCTCCTACTCACTTCTTTCGAGAGAAACTCCTTCTCTAGAAAGGTTCCATTCTTAGCAACAAAGATCTTGCCTTCGGATCTGTGATAGAAGGTGTACCCAACAGTTTCTTTTGGGTATCCTATGAAGACGCACTTCTCCGATTTGGGTTCGAGCTTATCAGGCTGAAGCTTTTTCACATAAGCATCGCAACCCCAAACTTTAATAAACGACAGCTTAGGTTTCTTGCCAAACCACAGTTCATACGGTGTTGTCTCAACGGATTTAGATGGTGCCCTATTTAACGTGAATGCAGCTGTCTCTAATGCATAACCCCAAAACGATAGTGGTAAACCGGTAAGAGACATCATAGATTGCACCATATCTAATAAAGTACGGTTACGACATTCGAACACACCATTTCGCTGTGGTGTTCCAGGTGGCGTGAGTTGCGAAACTATTCCACATTGTTTTAAATGAAGACCAAACTCGTAACTCAAATATTCGCCTCCGCGATTAGATCGTAGAAACTTTATTTTCTTGTTACGATGATTTTCCACTTCACTCTGAAATTCTTTGAACTTTTCAAATGTTTCAGACTTATGTTTCATTAAGTAGATATACCCATATCTGCTCAAATCATTTGTGAAGGTCAGAAAATAACGATACCCGCCGCGAGCTTCAACACTCATCGGACCGCATACATCAGTATGTATTATTTCCAATAAGTCAGTAGCTCGCTCCATTGTTCTGGAGAATAGAGTCTTAGTCATCTTGCCCATGAGGCATGGTTCGCAAGCATCAAATGATTCATAATCAAGTGATTCCAAAAGTCCATCTACATGGAGTTTCTTCATGCGCTTTACACCAATATGACCTAACCGGCAGTGCCACAAATATGTTGCACTATCACTATCAACTTTGCATCTTTTGGCATCAATATTATGAATATGTCTATCACCATGATCGAGATTCAACAAAAATAGACCACTCTTCAAGGGTGCATGACCATAAAAGATATTACTCATATAAATAGAACAACCATTATTCTCTGATTTAAATGAATAACCGTCTCGCATCAAACAAGATCCAGACATAATGTTCATGCTCAACGCTGGCACCAAATAACAATTATTCAGGTCTAAAACTAATCCCGAAGGTAGATGTAGAGGTAGCGTGTCGACGGCGATCACATCGACCTTGGAACCATTCCCGACGCGCATTGTCACCTCATCCTTAGCCAATCTTTGTTTAATCCGTAGCCCCTATTTCGAGTTGCAAATATGAGCAACAGAACCAGTATCAAATACCCAGGTGCTACTACGAGCATTAGTAAGGTACACATCAATAACATGTATATCAAATATACCTTTGTTCACTTTGCCATCCTTCTTATCCGCCAAATACTTGGGGTAGTTCCGCTTCCAGTGTCCAGTCCCTCTGCAGTAGAAGCACTCAATTTCAGGCTTAGGTCCAGACTTGAGCTTCTTCCCGGGAGTGGCAACTTGCTTGCCATTCTTCTTGAAGTTCCCTTTCTTTCCTTTGCCCTTTTTCTGGAAACTATTGGTCTTGTTAACCATCAACACTTGATGCTCCTTCTTGATTTCTACCTCCGCTGCTTTGAGCATAGCGAAGAGCTCGGGAATAGTCTTCTCCATCCCTTGCATATTATAGTTCATCACGAAGCCTTTATAGCTTGGTGGCAGTGATTGAAGAACTCTGTCAATAACACTATCATCCAGAAGATTAACTCCCAGCTGAGTCAAGTGGTTATGATACCCAGACATTCTGAGTATGTGTTCACTGACAGAACTGTTCTCCTCCATCTTGCAGCTATAGAACTTGTTGGAGACTTCATATCTCTCAACTCGGGCATTTGCTTGAAATATTAACTTCAATTCCTGGAACATCTCATATGGCCCATGACGTTCAAAACGTCTTTGAAGTCCTGATTCTAAGCCGTAAAGCATGGCACACTGAACTATCGAGTAGTCATCAGATCGAGCTTGCTAGACATTCATAACATCAGCATCTGCTCCTGCAGCAGGCCTTTCACCTAGTGGTGCATCAAGGACATAATTCTTCTGTGCAGCAATGAGGATAATCCTCAAGTTACGGACCCAGTTCGTGTAGTTGCTACCATCATCTTTCAACTTAGCTTTCTCTAGGAACGCATTAAAATTCAAAGGAATGGTAGCACGGGCCATTGATCTACAACATAGATATGCAAAACTATCAGGACTAAGTTCATGATAAATTAAGTTCAATTAATCATATTACTTAAGAACTCCCACTTAGATTACTTCTACAACTATCGCTAACGCATAGTGATAAAGTAAAGCAATTACATGGCATTTGCATTTCATACAATAAAGCGACAACCATAAGGCTCCTGCCAGTTGCCGATAACTTTTACAAAACATAATCATCTCATACAACAACGTATATCACATCATGTCTTGACCATATCACATCACAACATGCCCTGCAAAAACAAGTTAGACGTCCTCTACTTTGTTGTTGCAAGTTTTACGTGGCTACTACGGGCTTCTAGTAAGAACCGTTCTTACCTACGCATCAAAACCACAACAGTGTTTCGTCAAGTTTGCTGTTTTAACCTTCAACAAGGACCGGCCGTAGTCAAATTCGATTCAACTAAAGTTGGAGAAACAGACACCCGCCAGCCACCTTTATGCAAAACTAGTTGCATGTCTGTCGGTGGAACCGGTCTCATGAACATGGTCATGTAAGGTTGTTCCGGGCTGCTTCATCCAACAATACCGCCGAATCAAAATAAGACGTTGGTGGTAAGCGGTATGACTATCACTGCCCACAACTCTTTGTGTTCTACTCGTGCATATCATCTACGCATAAACCTGGCTCGGATGCCACTGTTGGGAAACATAGCATGCAATTTCAAAAAAATTCCTACGCTCACGCAAGATCTATCTAGGAGATGCATAGCAACGAGAGGGGGAGCGTGTGTCCACGTACCCTCGTAGACCGAAAGCGGAAGCGTTAGCTTAACGCGGTTGATGTAGTCGAACGTCTTCGCGATCCAACCGATCAAGCACCGAACGTACGGCACCTCCGAGTTTTGCACACGTTCAGCTCGATGACGTCCCTCGGACTCTTGATCCAGCAGAGGGTCAAGGAAGAGTTTCGTCAACATGACGGCGTGGTGACGGTGATGGTGATGTGATCCGTGTAGGGCTTCACCTAAGCACTACGACGCTGTGACCAGAGGAGTAAACTGTGGAGGGGGGCACCGCACACGGCTAAGAGAACAATTGATGTGCTTTGGGGTGCCCCATGCCCCCGTATATAAAGGAGGAGAGGGGAGGAGGCCGGCCCTAGGGGGCGCGCCAAGTGGGGGGAAACCCACTAGGACTCCTAGTCCTAGTCGGTTTCCCCCTTCCTTCTCATAGAGGGGGAAAGGGGGAAGGAGAGGGAGAGGGGGAAGGAAATGGGGGCCGCGCTCCCTCCCCTTGTCCAATTCGGACTGCCCATGGGGGGGCGCGCCACCCCTTGTGGGCTGCCCTCTCTCTCCCCTATGGCCCGTAGTGGCCCATTACTTTCCCCTGGGGGTTCCGGTAACCCCTCGGTACTCCGATAAATATCCGAAACGATCTGGAACCATTCCGGTGTCCGAATACTATCGTCCAATATATCAATCTTTACTTCTCGACTATTTCGAGACTCCTCGTCATGTCCGTGATCTCATCCGGGACTCCGAACAATCTTCGGTCACCAAAACACATGACTCATAATACAAATCGTCATCGAACGTTAAGCGTGCGGACCCTACGGGTTTGAGAACTATGTAGACATGACCGAGACACATCTCCGGTCAATAACCAATAGCAGAACCTAGATGCTCATATTGGTTCCTACATATTCTACAAAGATCTTTATCGGTCAAACCGCAATGACAACATACGTCATTCCCTTTGTCATCGGTATGTTACTTGCCCGAGATTCGATCGTCGGTATCTTCATACCTAGTTCAATCTCGTTACCGGCAAGTCTCTTTACTCGTTCCGTAATGCATCATCCCGTAACTAACTCATTAGTCACATTGCTTGCAAGGCTTATCATGATGTGCATTACCGAGAGGGCCCAGAGATACCTCTCCGATGCTCGGAGTGACAAATCCTAATCTCGATCTATGCCAACCTAACAAACACCTTTGGAGACACCTGTAGAGCATCTTTATAATCACCCAATTATGTTGTGATGTTTGATAGCACACAAGGTGTTCCTCCGGTATTCAGGAGTTGCATAATCTCATAGTCAAAGGAATATGTATAAGTCATGAAGAAAGCAATAGCAATAAAACTTAACGATCATAATGCTAAGCTAACGGATGGGTCTTATCCATCACATCCTTCTCCTAATGATGTGATCCCGTTCATCAAATGACAACACATGTCTATGGTTAGGAAACTTAACCATCTTTGATTAACGAGCTAGTCTAGTAGAGGCATACTAGGGACACTGTGTTTTGTCTATGTATTCACACATGTATCAAGTTTCCGGTTAATACAATTCTAGCATGAATAATAAACATTTATCATGATATAAGGAAATATAAATAACAACTTTATTATTGCCTCTAGGACATATTTCCTTCAGAAAGTATGGAGGCGTTTCACCTCTGCATGGATATCGTACATGCACGAGTGCCCGGCAAAGCTTATCTTTTTCATTAATATGCTGATCAACAAGTACAAATCTCATAGAAAATAAACATGGATATGAGAGATTACATTATTTGAACAAAAATTTGGCAAGTGCCTACAGATTTAAGATTAAAAAAAGATAAGTGCCCTGTAATGCCTTTTCTTGTCCCTCTCCTCCTAGGCACGGCGGTAGAAGGCGAAGAGGGCAAAAGGAGTGCCTGGGCAGAACCTCAGCCTGACCCTGTCGGGCTCCAGGAGAGGTTGCCCGGCGAGGGCGAGAGGGCATGGACGAAGGCGACGGTGAAGAGACCGGCGGAGACGACCCGTCAACCACCACCACGCCCTCGCCCCCTCACCATTGCAAGCAAGGGAAGCTTTGAAAGGGAGAAGGAAGGTGTGTGAGCAGACGCACTACTCCTACCGTCCCTTTTTATAGGAGAACGAGGCAGGGGGCTGGCCTCTCATCCAACTGGCGACCGCCCTGCTCCTCGAATGCGGTTCCCCTATGCCTCCAACGGCTCGGGGAATCAGAGCCACCCCTCTACACCACTCGGAGATTCCTGGCTTTCTGCCATGGCGCCCGTTCCCGCGTCCACCACCTACCCTACGCAATGCATGCGATACACGTGGCGGAGGCGCCCCGGGGTAGGAGGCAAGTGGGATGGCAGTTTCCTACCCCGTGATCATGGGGCGTGGGCTGCCCACAGATCGTGGTTTAGTTTCTCCCCTAAACGCTTCGCACGACGCGTGGGAAAACCGAAAACTGACCCAAGCTCAGGTTAATGAAGAAGCAAAGAAGATCTCAAAGGGCGGAGCCGCCCTTACATTTCTGCCTGTGCACTGGTTAGGGCCTACACCGATGATGCCCAGCAGCGCGTTCGTGCCAGGCCCGGGGGCTCCTGTCGGTGCAACAGACCCTGGGTCCATTTCATGGACTGTGCACAGGCCAGAGACAAGATTACAAGAACAAGATCAGACCAAACAAGGAGGATCAATTCCTTTGAAGGATCCAAGTGCAAGTCGAGAAGGCCAAGGTGAGCCAGAGGAACAAGGCATCGCTAAGGGAAGGACCTACCTTGCCGGGCAGGCGAGCCCGGCAGGGTTTGGTTTTTCCTCGGAAGCAAGCTCCTAGATTGTCCCGGCAGGCCTGCCGGGGCTGGCGGAGGCGAGCCACTCCATCGCTCCACCTCACAAGCGACGCAAGTCATTAATCAAAGCGGTGTTGAGCTCCAAGGTGACTAAGTGGCTGCTTTTTGCCACATGGCAGCCACTTCCTACAGCAAACACCTCCATATGACACCCGTCCTGAGACGTGTCAAACGAGCAGGTGTGAAGCTGGCAAAACAGCCCGGCAGGACCTGCCGGGCGAGCTGTGATGTGACACTGAGCGGCGCATTTAATGCGCTCTGTCAACCTGCAGAGTTAGATATGATAGCACTGTTAGCTACCTAATCAGTACGCAAAGACTGATTTGCCACTGTGGTGACCCCTTAATCTATAAAAGGAGGCCCATGGCGACTGTAGAAAGGGTTGGACCCTCACATATTCATACGCGCGTAGCCACTCTCGCCCCCAGAGCGACCTTGCCAGGTGAGTGTGTTGCTTCCACCACCATTATCCACCATCAATCCACCAGAGCAGGAGTAGGGTTTTACGCCTCACGGTGGCCCAAACCTGGGTAAAGACTGCCCGTGTGATCTCTGTCGTGCTGCGCGATGCTTCTCCGCTCTTTGTGCAATGTGCCCATCCCCCCGCCGAACCAAAAGGGGCTCATGGCCCCATAGGTGGCTGTGGTTTCCCACGACACTAAACGTTTGTGATAGTTACCTTATCGTACATGATTTGCAACCATGAACTGTTTCTGATGTGGTACACATCGTAAACATTGCACCACAGAATAGCGTGTGCGATAGTTGTCATGTACGACGATGTTACGACGGTCAGATGTTTCGTAATCTTATCCGACACTCGTACGACGATTAGCTAATCTTCTTAATTAGTTATCGCATATGGTTCAGGAAAAGTGAATGTGTGTGATTGTCTGCTTATCATACACGTTCTATAATCATGAACCGTTTGTGATGGGCCGCACATCGTAAACGTAGCACAACAGAATACCGACTGTGATGGCAATGTGAGCACAAACAAGTTGCAAGGATGGAGCCCCTATCCCCGACGGTTTTTGGGTCGTGTGGTAAGGACCCCCCTATCGCAGTCACTCACTTGGCGATGGTTCCAAATGCCGCCACGGAAAGGGGTTAAAAAGCATTTGTATAACACCTCGATGTACCAGTGCTATTTGCTCATGAGGAAAAAATTCGTTATTACTATATCCTTAAGTTGTTTCCTTTCTCATTAAAGGGTGATGCTAGGTTATGGTTTAATTCTCATGCTCCTGGTTGTGTGCGTAGTTCCCAGGATATGATTTATTACTTCTCTGAAAAATATTTTCCTGCTCATAAGAAACAAGCTGCTTTACAGGAAATATTTAACTTTGTGCAAACTGAAGAAGAGAGTCTCCCACAAGCTTGGGGGAGGCTTCTCCAATTACTTAATGCTTTGCCTGATCATCCTCTCAAGAAAAATGAAATACTTGATATATTTTAAAATGGGCTAACCGATGCTTCTAGGAACCACTGATACGTCTCCAACGTATCTATAATTTTTTATTGTTCCATGCTATTATATTATCTGTTTTGGATGTTTTACATGCATTAATATGCCATTTTATATTATTTTTGGGACTAACTTATTAACCTAGAGCCTAGTGCTAGTTTCTGTTTTTTCCTTGTTTTTGAGTTTTACAGAAAAGGAATATCAAACGGAGTCCAAACGGAATAAAACTTTCGCGATGATTTTTCTTGGACCAGAAGACACACAGCAAACTTGGAGAGGGTGCCAGAAGAGTCCCGAGGGCTCCACAAGCCCTCAGGGCGCGCCTTAGGGGGGGCGTGCCCCCTGGCTTGTGGGCCCCACGGGACTCCCCTAACCCTAATTCCAGCTCTATAAATTCCCAAATGACCAGAAGCGTCCACCAAAATACTTTTTCGCCGCCGTAACCTTCTGTACCCATGAGATCCCATCTTGGGGCCTTTTTCGGCACCCTGCCAGAGGGGGATTCAATCACGGAGGGCTTCTACATCAACTATATTGCCCTTCCGATGAAGAATGAGTAGTTACCACCGACCTACGGGTCCATGGCTAGTAGCTAGATGGCTTCTTCTCTCTCTTTGATCTTTAATACAATGTTCTCCTCGATGTTCTTGGAGGTCTATCCGATGTAATATTCTTTTGTGGTGTGTTTGTCGAGATACGACGAATTGTGGATTTATGATCAGATTATCTATGAATATTATTTGAATCTTCTTTGAATTCTTATATGCATGATTTGATATCTTTATATTTCTCTTCGAATTATCGGTTTGGTTTGGCCAACTAGATTGGTTCTTCTTGCAATGGGAGAAGTGCTTAGTTTTGGGTTCAATCTTGTGGTGTCCTCACCCAGTGACAAAGTAGGGGTAGCGAGGCACGTATTGTATTGTTGCCATCAAGGGTAAAAAGATGGGGTTTTCATCATATTGCTTGAGTTTATCCCTCTACATCATGTCATCTTACTTAAGGCGTTACTCCGTTCTTATGAACTTAATACTCTAGATGCATGCTGGATAGCAGTCGATATGTGGAGTAATAGTAGTAGATGCAGGCAGGAGTCGGTCTACTTGACACGGACATGATGCCTATATTCATAATCATTGCCTTGGATATCATCATAACTTTGCGCTTTTCTATCAATTGCTCGACAGTAATTTGTTCACCCACCGTATGTTTTCTTTCAAGAGAGAAGCCTCTAGTGAAACCTATGGCCCCCAGGTCTATTTTCCATCATATATTTTCAGATCTATAAACCAAAAACCAAAAAATACCTTGCTGCAATTTATTTACTTTTATTTTCTTTTATGTTTTAGTAATCTTTTGTATCTATCTCTATCAGATCTCAATCTTGCAAGTGACCATGAAGGGATTAACAACCCCTTTATCGTGTTGGGTGCAAGTGTTTGATTGTTTGTGCAGGTGCATAGATTGGAGAATTGCGTGTACCTCCTACTGGATTGATACCTTGGTTCTCAAACCGAGGGAAATACTTATCTCTACTTTGCTGCATCACCGTTTCCTCTTCAAGGGAAAAAACCAACGCAAGCTCAACAAGTAGCAGGATGAATTTTTGGCACCGTTGCCGGGGAGGTTCTACATCAAGCCTACCAAGTACCCACCATAAACTCTCATCTCTTGCATTACATTATTTGCCATTTGCCTCTCGTTTTCCTCTCCCCCACTTCTAAAATCATTTCAGAAAAACACAAAAAGATTTGCCTTTTTTTGGCCTTCTTTCGTTCGTCTTTTCGATTGCTTTTTGGTTGCTTGTGTGCTAGATTGCTTGCTTTGTCACGATGTCTCAAGAAAATACCAAGTTGTGTGACTTTTCCAATACTATAATGATTTTATTAGTACTCCTATTGCTCCCGCCACTAGTGCGGAATGTTATGAAATTAATGCTGCTTTGCTGAATCTTGTTATGAAAGATCAATTTTCTAGCCTTCCTAGTGAAGATGCCGCATCCCATCTAAATACTTCCGTTGAGTTGTGTGATATGCAAAAGAAAAAAGATGTGGATAATGATATTGTTAAATTGAAGCTATTTCCGTTCTCTCTACGAGATCATGCTAAAACTTGGTTTTCATCTTTGCCTAAAAATAGTATTGATTCATGGAATAAGTGTAAAGATGGTTTTATTTCCAAGTATTTTCCTTCCGCTAAGATCATCTCCCTTAGGAACGATATAATGAATTTTAAGCAACTTGATCATGAACATGTTGCGCAATCTTGGGAGAGGATGAAATTAATGATAAGAAATTGCCCTACTCATGATTTAAGTTTATGGATGATCATACAATTTTTTTATGCCGGATTGAATTTTGCATCTAGAAATCTTTTAGATTCTGTCGTGGGAGGTACTTTTATGGAAATTACATTAGGAGAACCTACTAAACTCCTAGATAATATTATGGCTAATTACTCTCAATGGCATACCGAAAGATCTTCCACTAGTAAAAAAGTGCATGCGATTGAAGAAATTAATACTTTGAGTGGAAAAATGGATGATCTTATGAAATTGTTTGCTATTAAGAGTGCTCCTATTGATCCTGATGATATGCCTTTGTCTACTTTGATTGAGAACAACAATGAATCTATGGATGTGAATTTTGTTGGTAGGAACAATTTTGGTAATAACGCTTATAGAGGTAATTTCAACCCTAGGCCGTTTCCTAGTAATTCCTCTAATAATTATGGTAATTCCTACAAGAATTCTTATGGAAATTATAATAATATGCCCTCTGATCTTGAGAACAATATTAAAGATTTTATTAATTCCCAAAAAGTTTTCAATGCTATGGTTGAAGAAAAATTGCTCAAGATTGATGATTCGGCTAGGAACGTTGATATAATTTCTCGTGGGATTGATTCTTTGAAAATTATATCTACGCTACCCAAGCATGATATTAATGAATCTCTGAAAGCTATTAAAATTTCTATTGATGAGTGTAAAGAAAGAACTGCTAGGATGCGTGCTAAGCGAGATTGGTTTGTAAAAGCGTGTTCTTCTAGTTTTTGCGAGAATAATGATGAAGATCTTAAAGTGATTGGTGTGACTCCTATTGAATCTTTGTTTTCTAATATAAATATTTATAAAGATGGGACTGGAGATGAGTCAACTTTAGCTAGAAGGCGTCCCAATGATTCGGAGTTTATAGATCTTAATGCAAAAATTGATAAAAGTGGGATTGGAGAGGTCAAAACTTTAAGTAGCGATGAACCCACTCTTTTGGATTTCAAGGACTTTAATTATGATAATTGTTCTTTGATAGATTGTACTTCCTTTTTGCAATCCATATTGAATTCTCCTCATGCTTATAATCAAAATAAAGCTGTTACTAAACATATCGTTGATGCTATGATGAAATCTTTTGAAGAAAAACTTGAGTTAGAAGTTTCAATCCCTAGAAAGCTTTATGATGAGTGGGAACCTACTGTTAAGATTAAAATTAAATATTATGAGTGCCATGCTTTGTGTGATTTGGGTGCTAGCGTTTCCACGATTCCAAAAACTTTATGTGATGTGCTAGGTTTTCGTGAATTCGATGATTGTTCTTTAAATTTGCATCTAGCGGATTCCACTATTAAGAAACCTATGGAAAGGATTAATGATGTTCTTATTGTTGCAAATAGGAATTATGTGCCTGTATATTTCATTGTGCTTGATATAGATTGCAATCCTACATGTCCTATTATTCTTGGTAGACCTTTCCTTAGAACGATTGGTGCAATTATTGATATGAAAGAAGGAAACATTAGATTTCAATTTCTGTTAAGGAAGGGCATGGAACACTTTCCAAGAAATAAAACTAAATTGCCATATGAATCTATTATGAGGGCTACTTATGGATTGCATACCAAAGATGACAATACCTAGATCAATGTTTTATGCCTAGCTAGGGGCGTTAAACAATAGTGCTTGTTGGGAGGCAACCCAATTTTATTTTTATGTTTTTGGTTTTTGGTTCTATTTTTCAATAAATACACATTATTACCTCTGTAGTAATTGTGTTTTGCTTTTTTAATTAGTGTTTGAGCCAAGTAAGACCTTTGGGATGATCTACGGTGATACTTGATTTGATCTTGCTGGAAAACAGAAACTTTTGCGCTCATTGCCGAAAATTCAATAAATCACAGAAACATGCTTTTGATCTGAATTTTTTACAAAAGATTGATATACAAATTTCCCAGGGTTCCTAATTTTTCAGAATTTTTGGAGTTATAGAAGTATACGAAGTTTACAGATTGCTACAGACTGTTCTGTTTTTGACAGATTCAGTTTTCTATGTGTTGTTTGCTTATTTTGATGAATCTATGGGTATTATCGGGGGGTATGAACCATGGAAAAGTTGTAATACATTATATATTACACCAATATAAATAAATAATGAGTTCACAACAGTACCAAAAAGTGGTGATTTATTTTCTTATACTAACGGATCTAATGAGTTTTCTGTTGAGTTTTGTGTTGTGAAGTCTTCAAGCTTTGGGTAGAGATTTGATGGACTATGGAATAAGGAGTGGCAAGAGCCTAAGATTGGGGATGCCCAAGGCACCCCAAGGTAATATTCAAGGACAACCAAGCATCTAAGCTTGGGGATGCCCCAGATGGCATCCCCTCTTTCGTCTTCAATCCATCGGTAAATTTACTTGAGGCTATATTTTTATTCACCACATGATATGTGTTTTGCTTGGAGCACCTTGTATGATATGAGTCTTTTATTTTTAGTTTGCCACAATCATCCTTGCTGTACACACCTTTTGAGAGGGACATGCTTAAATTGTGAATTTATTAGAATACTCTATGTGCTTCACTTATATCTTTTGAGCTAGGCAATATGCTCTAGTACTTCACTTATATCTTTTTAGAGCACGGCGGTGGCTTTATTTTATAGAAATTGTTGAACTCTCTTGCTTCACTTATATTATTTTTAGAGTCTCTAAACATCATGGTAATTTGCTTGGATTATGAATTTAGTCCTAATATGATGGGCATCCAAGAGGGATATAATAAAAACTTTCATATAAAGAGCGTTGAATACTATGAGAAGTTTGATTCCTTGCATTTGTTTTGAGATATAAAGATGGTGATATTAGATTCATGCTAGTGAGTAATTGTGGATTGGTAGAAATACTTGTGTTAAAGTTTGTGATTCTCGTAGCATGCACGTAAGGTGAACCGTTATGTGATGAAGTCGGAGCATGATTTATTTATTGATTGTCTTCCTTATGAGTGGCGGTCGGGGACGAGCGATGGTCTTTTCCTACCAATCTATCCCCCTAGGAGCATGCGTGTAGTACTTTGTTTCAATAGCTAATAAATTTTTGCAATAACTATGTGAGTTCTTTATGACTAATGTTGAGTCCATGGATTATACGCACTCTCATCCTTCCACCATTGCTAGCCTCTCTAGTACCGCGCAATTCTCGCCGGTGCATTAAACCCACTATATACCTTCCTCAAAACAGCCACCATACCTACCTATTATGGCATTTCCATAGCCATTCCGAGATATATTGCCATGCAACTTCCACCGTTCCATTTATTATGACACGCTTCATCAATGTCATATTGCTTTGCATGATCATGTAGTTGGCACAGTATTTGTGGCAAGGCCACCGTTCATATTTCTTATACATGTCACTCTTGATCACTGCACATCCCGGTACACCGCCGGAGGCATTCAATATTTTGTTCTAGAATCGAGTTGTAATTCTTGAGTTGTAAGTAAATAAAAGTGTGATGATCATCATTATTAGAGCATTGTCCCATGTGAGGAAAGGATGATGGAAGCAATGATTCCCTCACAAGTTGGGATGAGTCTACAGACTTTACAAAAAATAAAAGAGGCCAAAAGAAGCACAAACAAAAAAATGAAACAATTGCTTGGCTTGTCATCGGGGTTGTGCATGATTTAATACTTTGTGTCATGAAGATGGAGCATAGCCAGACTATATGATTTTGTAGGGATAACTTTCTTTGGCCATGTTATTTTGAGAAGACATGTTTGCTTTATTAGTATGCTTGAAGTATTATAGTTTTTATGTCAATATTAAACTTTTGTTTTGAATCTTATGGATCTGAATATTCATGCCACAATAAAGAAAATTACATGGATAAATACGTTAGGTAGCATTCCACATCAAAAATTCTGTTTTTATCATTTACCTACTCGAGGACGAGTAGGAATTAAGCTTGGGGATGCTTGATACGTCTCCAATGTATCTATAATTTTTTATTGTTCCATGCTATTATATTATCTATTTTGGATGTTTTATATGCATTAATATGATATTTTATATTATTTTTGGGACTAACTTATTAACCTAGAGCCCAGTGCCAGTTTCTGTTTTTTCCTTGTTTTTAAGTTTTACAGAAAGGGAATATCAAACGGAGTCCAAACGGAATAAAACTTTCACGGTGAATTTCTTGGACCAGAAGACACCCAGCAAACTTGGAGAGGGGGCCAGAAGAGTCCCGAGGGCTCCATAAGCCCTCAGGGCGCACCCTAGGAGGGGCGCCCCTGGCTTCTGGGCCCCACGGGACTCCCCTAACCCTAATTCCAGCTCTATAAATTCCCAAATATTCCCAAATGACCAGAAGCGTCCACCAAAATACTTTTCCGCCACCGTAACCTTCTGTACCCGTGAGATCCCATCTTGGTGCCTTTTCCGGCACCCTGCCAGAGGGGGATTCGATCACGGAGGGCTTCTACATCAACTCTATTGCCCTTCTGATGAAGCGTGAGTTGTTTACCACCGACCTACGGGTCCATAGCTAGTAGCTAGATGGTTTCTTCTCTCTCTTTGATCTTCAATACAATGTTCTCCCTCGATGTTCTTGGAGATCTATCCGATGTAATATTCTTTTGCAGTGTGTTTGTTGAGATCCGATGAATTGTGGATTTATGATCAGATTATCTATGAATATTATTTGAATCTTCTTTGAATTCTTATATGCATGATTTGATATCTTCGTATTTCTATTCAAATTATCGGTTTGGTTTGGCCAACTAGATTGGTTCTTCTTGCAATGGGAGAGGTGCTTAGTTTTGGGTTCAATCTTGCGGTGTCCTCACCCAGTGACAAAGTAGGGGTAGCGAGGCACGTATTGTATTGTTGCCATCTAGGGTAAAAGGATGGGGTTTTCATCATATTGCTTGAGTTTATCCCTCTACATCATGTCATCTTACTTAAGGCGTTACTCCGTTCTTATGAACTTAATACTCAAGATGCATGCTGGATCGCGGTCGACGTGTGGAGTAATAGTAGTAGATGCAGGCAGGAGTCGGTCTACTTGACACGGACGTGATGCCTATATGCATAATCATTGCCTTGGATATCATCATAACTTTGCATTTTTCTATCAATTGCTCGACAGTAATTTGTTCACCCACCGTATGTTTTCTTTCAAGAGAGAAGCCTCTAGTGAAACCTATGGCCCCCGAGTCTATTTTCCATCATATATTTTTAGATCTATAAACCAAAAATGCAAAAATACCTTGCTGCAATTTATTTACTTTTATTTTGTTTTACGTTTTAGTAATCTTCTATATCTATCTCTATCAGATCTCATCCTTGCAAGTGATCGTGAAGGGATTGACAACCCCTTTATCGCGTTGGGTGCAAGTGTTTGATTGTTTGTGTAGGTGCATAGATTGGAGACTTGCGTGTACCTCCTACTGGATTGATACCTTGGTTCTCAAACTGAGGGAAATACTTATCTCTACTTTGTTGCATCACCCTTTTCTCTTCAAGGGAAAAACCAACGCAAGCTCAAGAAGTAGCAACCATCTAGATAGTTGTGCTGGTTGAGTTTTCAGGGAATGGACTGTTGAACAAGCTGAAGTATTATTGAATAATATATTGAGTAATGATAATGATTGGACTCTTCCTGAACCACCACCTAAGCCAACTCCGAAGAAGAGAGGTATTCTATTTCTCAGTCCTGAAGATATGCAAGAGGCAAAGAAATCTATGAAAGAAAAAGGTATTAAAGCTGAAGATGTTAAGAATCTACCACCTATTGAAAAATACATGGTCTTGATAACCCGACACAGGTAGTAGAGGTAAATTCTCTCTATAGATTTTATGAAGGTGATATTCCTTATAATAAGTCTGCTAGTCAATGCTTGGATGAATTTGACAACTTTATTGTTAAACAGGAAAACTTCAATGCATATGTTAGTAGACAATTGAAATGAAATGCTTATATGATTGAGCACTTGAGTGACTATATGTGTAGAACTGTTAATGATCTCAAGTTTGTTAGTAAACATGCTTCCATGGTAAAAACTAAAGTAGAGCAAGTTCTCAAGGCACAAAATGATTTGCTGAATGAGATGAACAATAAGATGAATGATAATGATGTTAGAGTTATGACTAGAGGTGGTAAAATGACTCAGGAACCTTTGTATCCTGAGGGCCATCCTAAGAGAGTTGAGCTAGACTCACAAAGAATTAATACTGATACACCTAGTCCTTCTAAAAATAAAGAGAATGATGATAGGATTTTGCATGCTTCTAGTGAACCTGCTATAGACACACCTAAGAACCCAAATGATATTTCTATTTCTGATGCTAAGACACAATCAGGTGATGAACATGAACCTAGTGATAATGTTAATGATGATGTTCATGTTGATGCTCTACCTAGTAATGATAATGATGTGGAGATAGAACCTGTTGTTGATCTTGATAACCCACAACCTAAGAATAAAATATATGACAAAAGAGACTTCATTGCTAGGAAACATGGTAAAGAAAGAGAACCATGGGTTCAGAAACCCATGCCTTTTCCTCCTAAACCATCCAAGAAAAAGGATAATGAGGACTTTGAGCACTTTGTTGAAATGCTTAGACATGTCTTTCTGCATATGCGTTTGACTGATATTCTGAAAATGTCTCCTTATGCTAAGTATATGAAAGATATTGTCACAAATAAAAGAAAGATATCGGAAGCTGATATTTCCACCATGCTTGCTAATTACACATTTAAGGGTGGAATACCAAAGAAACTAGGAGATCTAGGAATGCCAACTATACCATGCTCCATTAAAAGAAACTATGTTAAAACTGCTTATGTGATTTGGGAGCCGGTGTTAGTGTTATGCCTTTCTATTTATATCGTAGACTTGAATTGAATAAGTTGACACCCACTGAAATCTCTTTGCAAATGGTTGATAAATCAACTGCTATACCCATCAGTATTTGTGAGGACGTACCTGTCGTAGTTGCAAATGTTACTATTTTAACGGACTTTGTTGTTCTTGATATACCCGAGGACGACAGTATGTCGATCATCCTTGGTAGACCCTTCTTGAATACTGCAGGGGTTGTTATTGATTGCATTAAAGGCAATGTTACTTTTCATGTTTATGGTAATGAACATACGGTACACTTTTCGAAGAAACAACCTCGAGTGAATAGTATCAATTCTATTGGAAAATTTTCAACAATTACTATTGGAGGTTTTGAATTCCCTCTTCCTACTGTCAAAAAGAAATATGATATTCTTATTGTTGGGGACATGCATATCCCCGTTGAGGTAACCTAGTGTTATGCGAAGATTCTCCAGTTTCATGTCACTCGAAAGAAGTTTGTTAATAAGACTTGATCAACCTTATTGATGGATTCCTTTTGACGGGCATGAGATGGATGAATTTAGTAAACACAACTCTCTGTACCCACTCTTTACTTTTTGTTATTTAGAATAAATAAAGCAAAATTACTATTATTTTTCTGTTTTCTGAATTATCCGTCCAATAAAAAAATGACCAGAAAATAAAAGTTCTCCAAATGCCCTGAAAATTCAGTATGATTTTTCCTGTAATATTTAAGAATTTTTGGCACTGAAAACACCTCAGGGGGGTGCACTAGTGGGCCACAAGCCCACAGGGCGCACCGACCCCCCCCCCCCAGGACGCGCCTAGAGGGCTTGTGGGTCCCATGTGGGTCCCCTCGTTTATTCCAGCCACCCATCCACTTCGTCTTCCTCCAGAAAAAATCCCGCCATTGCTCAAACCCGTGTTCTTGCTCATTTTGCTGCCATTTTTGATCTCCTTGCTCGGAACTCCATTTTCAAAACTGTTTCGGGGAATTGTTCATCGGTATGTGACTCCTCCATTGGTCCAATTAGTTTTTGTTCTAGTGCTTTATTTAGTGCAAATTTTTGCTGCTATGGTGACTGTCGGTGTCAAAACCAGCAGATCTCGGGTAGGGGGTCCCAAGCTGTGTGTCTAAGGATCGATGGTAACAATGGACAATGGGGACATGATGTTTACCCAGGTTTGGGCCCTCTTAATGGAGGTAAAACCCTACGTCCTGCTTGATTGTATTGGATGAGTATAGTGGTTACAAGAGTTGATCTACCTCGAGATCGTAATGGCTAAACCCTAGCTGTCTAGCCTATGATTATTCTGATTGCCTCTATGGACTAAACCCTCCAGTTTATATACACACCGGAGGGGCCTAGGGTTGTACAGAGTCGGTTTACAGAAGAAGGAAATAGTACATCCGGACATCAAACTTGCCGTCCACGCATATAGGAGTCCTACCCGGACACGGGGGATGGTCTTCTGCTTTATCTTCATGGCCCATCAGTCCGGCCCATATCGAATAGATCGGACACCCGAGGACCCCCTAATCCAGGACTCCCTCAGTAGCCCCTGAACCATTCTTCGATGACGATGAGTTCAGCACGCGGATTATCTTCGGCATTGCAAGGCGGGTTCCTTCCTCCGAAAATTTTAAGTTAGCTCCATGCATAAAGAAACTGTATCCGGCTCTGCATAACCAATACAACCCTTACCCACGAAGGCAAGATGTCAAACTAGAAACAGTGTCTTTTACTAACAACTTTTTCGGCGAAGCGTCACACTTGACTCTTTAACATTTCGAACCGTTTTCACACCTCCTGTTTCGCGTTTCGAGGTCTAGCCTTCATTGGCATGTCTCGTCAAAATAGAGATCATGCCCGCCCATTATGGGAATCTCATCAATATGGTTTGGGTAATCCAACCACACCTTACGCACGATTTCGTTGGGAACAGGCGAGGTTTATGGCTTAGGAGGGGGACGTTTGGTATTTTCACCGTCTATAAAAGGGTAAAAACCTCTCATTTTTCTTTACGCCTTCCTCTAGCTTTTGTCTCCCAATCTCCAAGCTCCAGCGCCCATAGCTCCAATCTCCTCCACCGCTGCCACCCACCCCAGCAATGGCCGGGTCCGGCTCCAAGGGCAAGTGGGAGGCCTCCACCGTCACTGAAAAGGACGTCAAGGATCTCCGGAGCGCGGGCTATTTGTCCGCGGATATCGCCGCATAGGATCCCTGACAAAGATCAGGTTATTCCTACTCCGGAGCCCGGTGAGAGGGTTGTCTTCATCCCCCATTTCCTCTGGGGGCTAGGGTTTCCCCTCCACCCCTTCGTCCGGGGTCTTATGTTCTACTACGGGCTAGATTTCCATGATCTAGCCCCAAATTCCTTCCTTCACATATCAGCGTTTATCGTCGTGTGTGAGGCTCTTCTCCGCATCCCCCCACACTTCGGCCTGTGGCTCAAGGTCTTCAATCTGAAGCCGAAGGTGGTCGACGGACAGCATGTAGACTGCGGCGGGGCTATGGTGAGCAAGCTCCCCAACGCCGTCTGGCCCAAAGGGGCATTCGTAGAGACGGTCAAGGTGTGGCAGCAGGAGTGGTTCTACATCACCGAACCCCGCGACGCCAACTGGGCGGCCATGCCTGACTTCAGATCTGGACCCCCCACGAGACTCACCTCATGGACCGCCAAGGGTCTTGATTGGGGGTCCAAACCGGAGGTGAAGGTGCTCCAAAAATGCATCTCCGACATGTTGGGTGAGAACACTGGTCTCACAAATGTGATTCAAGTGATGCTTTTCCGCCGCATCATTCCTTGCCAGCTCCGGGCCTCCCCCATGTGGGAGTTCGATCCGGAGAAGCCACGGACCCTGAAGCGCTTCTTCGGCACCACGCACGAAGATATATGGAAGCAGCTCTTCAAGGCTCAGAAAAAGTGGCCGAAGAAGAATGAAGACATCGGGCTCGACATCGAGAACCCAGCCATGGCGGTAAGCATAGTCTTTCTAAAGACCTATCCGATCAATATTTCAGATATGATAGAAATTATATTGCCTGCTTTCTTTACAGGCCTGGATGGCAAAGGCGGAGCGGATCAACTGTTTGGCACCGCTGCCTGAGGATCCGGCCATGCCCCAGCTAATGGAGATGCTGGTCCCGGCGCCCTATCAGGTGCCGGAGAAGAAAACCAAGAAGAAGAAAGGCAAGGAGGCCAAGGGCGGCCCCCACCATAAAGGTCCTTCGGAAACAGTGTCCAGAGAGACCGAAGCCCTCTCTTCCCATGAAGGAGGTGAGGAAGAAGAGGAGGAGGTGGAGAGCGACTCCCCCCGTAAGGGGAGGAAGAAGAAGAGGACGGCCACCGAAGACCCGGAGGGGGAGGCGCCCAAGAGAGGGAAGCTGGCCCTTCCGGACAGTTCAGACTCAGAGACCGAACTAGTCCCCAAGAAACCACCCAGGGTGAAGCCCCTAGCCGAATCGTAAGTATTCGGAAACTTACTGTTTATCTTCGGTCTACCTACTTCCATTATATAAGTTATTTTGTTATTTGCCTTTCAGCCCTCCCTGTGAGCTTCCGCAAACCCCATTATCGGAGGGGAACTCTCTGCCACCCGAAATGGCAGAGAGTGACACGCCGTCGCGAGCCCCCTCGCCTACCATCATGGAGGACACCGAGGTGTCGTCCCGAAGGACCTCTCTTGGCAGAGGGAGGGTGAACGAGCCATCGAGAAAGTGCCCGAGGTTAATACCTCAGTCGCCGAAGACCTAGGGGAGGCGACCCCTATGACAACCGACGGTGGGGACCCCCAACAATCCGGGGCCCAGCCGAACACCATTCCGGAGACCAACACGGCCCCGGGATTGGATAAGCAGCCTCCTTTGAAAGAGGGGGGAGGAGCATCAGCTCCATCGGCGACCTCCACTAATCCGGCGGTGCCCAACACTCTGGAGGAAGCACTGCAGCGTGCTTCCATTGTGGCGGAGCATCGCACCCTGATGGGTGCGGTGGTGGAGAAGGTTCAGTCTGCTAAGAGCAGACTGAACGAAGCCTTCACCAGCCTACTGACAAGCTTTGAGGTATGCGATGTAATGTTCTAAAAACTTTTCATATAGAGGAATATACCTGTGTACAGACAGTAGCCCCTGAGGCTCTGTTCGGTTAAAAGAAACCGGACAGAGGATCCATATAGTATTCGGGATAGTTAACCTGCTGTGTTATTATTGTAACAGGCTTCCCTATTGGCGGCAACCGCCCAGGCCGCAAAAGTTTCTGAACTCAATCAGAAGCTTCAGGTGTCCGATAAGGAAATCGACCGCATTAACAAGCGGTTCGATGAGATGCAAGGTATGCGTATAATGTTTAAAGGTTTATTTTGATATCAGAAGTGATATGTATATTTAGAGATTAACTCATGGAATGCCTTGATTATAATCACAGCTGGCACAGCCGAGGTCGAGGCCCTCAAAGGCGCCCTTGCCCAAGCCAAAAAAGAGACGGAGGCGAATAAGGCAGCCGCTGACAAGGCGGCTGCCGAACTGAAGACCAAGCAAGATGCCCGCCGCCAGCACGAAGCTCGGGTGGCCGAAGTAGAGCAGGAGCTGAAGGATACCATCAGCAAATGCGAAACTTTGGAGCAGAAGACTTTGGACCAGTCGACCGAGCTCTCCAAGGCTCTCCATGATGCCAAAGAGGCGTGGATCAAGTCCCGGAGTGCTCGTGAAGAGATCCATCAGGCGAGGCAGATAGCGGCTGGTAAGGCCTTTCTTTTGCAGAGTGTCTTCGGAGGTCAGACGTATGCTTTGCTGACCCGAGTGTGGAGTTCTCCAGGCGCGTTTACGGATCTTCCGAAGAGTGCCGCTGATGCCGCACAGTACTTCCGAGCCCAGGAGGGGAACTCGACCGAGAAGCTGTTCTGGTCGCAATTTATCGCGCCGGAACACTCGACACCTCTCCTAGGTGACCAACTGAAGCAGCTGATGGAGCTGCATAGGGTGGCAGGTTTGTCCATGAAGGACCTGATAGTCCAGCTCTGGCCGGCCGAGCCAATCCCTAGTAGCTACTTCGGTTTGGTGAAGTGGCTTGTCGACGCGCGGCCTCGGATTGATGCATTGAAGCACTCAGCCTGCATAGAGGGTGCCCGGATGGCCTTCGCCCGCGTCAAGATGCAATGGGCAAAGATGAAGGCCACCGAAGTGGCAACCGCAGGCCCGCCCGAAGGCAAAGATCACCGGAAGCCGGAGAGGTACTTCGATGACGTCCTAGAAGGAGCCCGAGTGATCGAGGGTCAATGCTCTAAGGATGTAATATTTGATTGAGTGTGTTCGGGTTGTACAAACAATGCGATGAACCCATGATGTTTATATATCTATGTTTGCGCCTTTTCTTTCAAGCGATTTTTCCTCCTGTGCGGCCGTTTATTGTTTTAATTCTGAAAGTTGCCAGTCGTCGGCTTCAGCCCCCATGTAGATGCTACAGGGGTGTTCGGCGTAACGCGTGACCACACTTTATCCAATGTCTTGGTCCGTAAAGGAGGTGTCAGCGTGGTGAACCAGGCAATCAGACTATGCGGCTTTATTACTTTCACTTAGCCATAGGAGTTTGACTGTGGAGCTAAGTACTAGCCCCTGGTGCGTGTGTGGCTATCCGGACTACGGTGCCTTTTCCACGCGGCTGGACGAAGACCAGCCCCTCGTATAACATGGAGTGAATCGTTAACGATTTGTAGTATAATACTAAGTTGCCGAATCACCGACCGGCGCGCGCTTATCATGACAGACAGTTTTCGGCTTTCTCTACTGAGGTACTTGACCGGACGAACCAGAAATACAATCGCAGTAGTTCTCCCTTTACTACCTTAGCCGAATGAGCGGAACGTAAGGTGGTAAGCACGGGAGCCGGGCAACCCAACTATAGACCAAAGACATGATTCAGAGCCGATGCATATAATGCAATATCCGAGACACCGAAGAGTACCCTACAGGTGTTCGGACTTTGGAATGTGCAGGACTGAATACAGCCCCCGGTGTTAAGGCCGGACTAAAGCACGTGTGGCAGTCTGAAGTAGGGAGGGCATACAGATGACAAAAATAAATGAGTGCCAAACAAAAGTGGTGGTCAACTGCTTCCTTTATACCCTGATGAGTACGTTGAGCCGTATTATTACAGATAATGCCATAAATATCGAGGCTATTTTACATGCCAAAAGTTTTACACAAGGAAAAGGTTTACACAGGGCCTAAAAGTAGTGGTTTGAAGATCCCAATGGTGCCCTGCCGCACGTCTGCGCCATTTCTCCTTGGTGGGAAATCCTTTAAGAGGAGGAGGTGATGGTCATCTGTAAGAAAGAGGGACCTAGAAAAGAGCCTCCATAGATCAGGTAGGTTTTTTAACGAACCTATAGTGGAAAAAATAGTTGAGGTCCGAATAGGGTCAAACCGTACTATGGACCTTTTCTGCAGTGTGCCTCCGGCGCTGCCCAAGGTATTTTAAGTGCATAGTTATGTACGCGCGGTACGTATGCCGCAACCTTATGGGGCGGTCGGCTGAGGCTAAACTGCTATTTAAGCTCTAGCTCCACCGGGCTATCGCATTGTAGTGCGGATCGGACTCGCTTAGCAGAGTCGTGGGTCTTGATGACCGATGGGTTGTCCGGCTTGATGAGGCCGCCCTGTACTTCGGCTGCTAGGGCCGCAGTATGCTCCTCAGTACGGAGGGAGTGCTCCATATTCCCATTTACTACGATGACGCCATGAGGTCCAGGCATTTTGAGCTTCAGATAAGCATAGTGCGGGACCACATTAAAGCGGGCGAAGGCCGTTCGTCCGAGCAGTGCACGATAACCACTGCGAAAAGGGACGATGTCGAAGATCAAGTCTTCGCTTCAGAAGTTATCTGGAGAGTCGAATATGACTTCCAGTGTTAAGGAGCCCATGCAGCGGGCCTCCACGCCAGGTATCACTCCTTTAAAGGTAGTGTTGCTAGGTTTGATTCTTGACGGGTCGATACCCATCTTACGGACAGTATCCTGGTAGAGCAAGTTGAGGCTGCTGCCGCCGTCCATAAGGACTCTAGTAAGATGGTATCCGTCAATGATAGCATCGAGTACCAGGGCCGCCAAACCTCCGTGACGGATACTGGTTGGGTGGTCCCTGCGATCAAAGGTGATCGGACAAGCCGACCATGGGTTGAATTTTGGGGCGACAGGCTCTATGGCGTAGACGTCCCTTAACGCGCGTTTGCGCTCCCTCTTGGGGACGTGGGTGACGTAGATCATGTTCACCGTTTTTACCTCGGGGGGAAACTGTTTCTGTCCCCCGATGAGCGGTGGGCAAGGCTCATCATCGTCCTCGCTTGGAGGTCCTTTCCCCTTATGTTCGGTGTTTAATTTACCGGCCTGTTTGAAAACCCAGCAGTTTCTGTTGGTGTGGTTGGCAGGCTTGTCATGGGTGCCATGAATCTAGCAGGGTCAATCCAGTATCTTGTCCAAGTTGGATGGACCGTCCCTAGTACCTTTGAATGGCTTCTTCCGCTGACCGGGTTTAGAGCCACTGACTCCGGCGTTTACCGCCATATCCTCTGTTTCTTTGTTGTTGTTCTGACGCTTGTTTTTGCTGCGTCGTGGCCATCCATTGCCGTCCCAGGCCTCAGAAGTGTCGGGATCGCTGGTACTATTGCTTCTACGAGCCAACCAGCTATCTTCGCCCGCACAGAAGCGGGTCATGAGTGCAGTAAGAGCTGCCATGGTCTTCGGCTTTTCCTGACCGAGGTGTCAGGCGAACCATTCATCACGGATGCTGTGCTTAAATGCCGCTAAGGCCTCGGCATCCGGACAGTCCATGATTTGGTTCTTTTTAATTAAGAACCGATTCCAAAGTTTGCTAGCGGACTCTCCGGGTTGCTGAATTATGTGACCCAGGTCATCAGCATCCGGTGGCCGGACATAAGTGCCCTGAAAGTTGTCCCGAAAAGTATCCTCTAAGTCTTCCCAGCTTCCAATGGAGTTCTCTGGGAGGCTATTCAACCAGTGTCGTGCTGGTCCTTTCAGCTTTAGAGGGAGGTATTTAATGGCGTGGAGATAGTCTCCTCGAGCCATGTGAATGTGGAGAAGAAAATCTTCAATCCATACAGCGGGATCTGTCGTTCCATCATATGGCTCGATGTTTACGGGTTTAAACCCTTCTGGAAACTGCTACTGCATTACCTCATCGGTAAAGCACATGGGGTGCGCGGCACCTCTATACCGGGCGACATCGCGACGGAGTTCGGATGACATCTGTATTCGGGGCTGACCCTGAATTTGGTTATGTTTGTTGTTCCAGGCCTGGTGGCCGTTATCTCGTGCTGGAGCACATCCTCTTGATCCACAGATTGATGTGGTCTAGTTGGCTCTATTGGTCAGGTCCTGACGTAGGTCGTACGTGTAGCCCGGAGCTGCTGTCTCCTTGCCTCTACGGCGAGGGGGCGCGGGCTGATGTTCGGTATAATTGGTCGTTTTGTCCCGTTCACGTGGTGGTCGGTCCAGTTGATCGGCATGATTGTATTTTGACGGTATTGGCTCAAAGGCCTCCTCGTCAAATTGTGGCAGTAGCCTGCGCTTAGGATAGCTCTTTGTTTGGCGCTCAAAGTCGTATCCTTCTTCGGCGGCCAGGACCTTAGTCCATCTGTCGTTGAGCGTATCTTGTTCGGCTTGAATCTGTTGTTGTTTCCTTTTCAGGCTTCGTGCAGTGGCGATCAGCCATCGCTTGAAGCATTCTTGTTCGAGGGGTTCCTCTGGGACGATGAAATCTTCGTCACCGAGGCTAATATCCTCTTCGGAGACAGGTAAGTAGTTACTATCTTCCGAATCCCCGTGATCGGCAAGTTCGTCGGGGTTGACTTGACCCTCTTCCCTCTCATCCTGCTCGAACGCAAGCTCAGCGGGGTGGTCGGAGTCTTCGGTGTTGTCCGGAGTGTCATTATCTTCGGTGCTGATATTGCTTTCCTTTGCCCGACGCAATCGTGGGCGGCGCCGCTGACGTCGGCGCTTTGGTGGTTCGTCGACGGGCTTCTCCTCATCTGGATCTTGAGTGCCATCATCGTCCTTCTTTTCAGGCATGTCCACCATGTATACATCATAAGTAGAAGTGGCCGTCCAACACCCAGTGATGGGCGGGTTTTGGCCTGGTTCAACTCTGACATCGTCGTCCATGCCATCGATGTCTTCGGAGGCGTAATCTAGCATATCGGTTAAATCCTCGACAGTGGCTATTAAGTGGGTGGTGGGTGGGACGAAAAATTCCCTACTCTCAGCCCCCAGTTCAAGCTGGGCGTAGCTCGGAGGTGATACTTCCATGATGGTGAGAGATCGCATTAGGTCCAGTGTTTCATTTAAGAGTGAAAGCTGGACAAGCGTCTGAGGATCTGCGGAGCTAGGTTCGGTAATAACCACTTGACCGAGCCTGATAGATGCAGACCATGAGAGTTCGGAGTTAACGTCCAGAGGCGAATCCGGCTTCCTGATGATGGGGAGAGTCCCGTTTGACTCTGGGTCCGCCGACGGCATGGTTGCATCTGGGTCTCCGACTAGAAGCTCCGTAATAGCAGAAAGTCCGACGGGGTTTACCCCCTGGTCTTCGGACGAAGTGTTCCGCTCCGGATCTAAGGCCAGGGCGGGCATGATAGTCGATCCCAGGACGGGATCTGATAGCAGATCCGAAGGGCCTTCTTTGTATGGGTGGGGAGCGGCGGCCGAGGCCATGAACCCCTTCGAAGATTAGATCTCCTCGGATATCGGCGATGTAGTTCAAACTTCCAAACCTGATCTGGTGACCAGGGGCGTAGCTGTCGACCTGCTCAAGGTGACCGGTCGAGTTGGCACGTAGCGTGAAGCCGCCAAACACAAAGAGTTGACCAGGGAGATGTTGGGGAACGTAGTATTTCAAAATTTTCCTATGATCACGCAAGATCTATCTAGGAGAAGCATAGCAACGAGTGGGGAGACTGTGTCCACGTACCATCGTAGACCGAAAGCGGAAGCGTTTAGTAACGCGGTTGATGTAGTCGAACTCATGATCCAACCGATCAAGTACCGAACGCACGGCACCTCCGTGATCTGCACACGTTCAGCTCGGTGACGTCCCTCGAACTCTTGAACTAGTTGAGGCCGAGGGAGAGTTCCGTCAGCACGACGGCGTGGTGATGGTGATGATGAAGTTACCAGCGCAGGGCTTCGCCTAAGCACTACGACGATATGATCGAGGTGTGTAACTGTGGCGGGGGGCACCGCACATGGCTAAAAGATCAACTTGTGTGTTCTAGGGTGCCCCCTCCCCACGTATATAAAGGAGGGAGGGGAAGGCCGGCCGGCCCTAGGGGGCGCGCCAGGAGGAGGGGAATCCTACTAGGACTCCAAGTCCTAGTAGGTTTCCACCTAAAGGAGAAGGGGGAAGGAAGGGAGAGGGGGGCCGCGCCCCCAACCCCTTGTCCAATTCGGACTGGGCTTGGGGTGGCGCGCCACCTCCTGGCCACTGCCTCTCCTTCCCAATAAGGCCCATCAACTCCCCGGGGGGTTCCGGTAACCCCTCCGGCACTCCGTTTTTTACCCGAAACTATCCGAAACACTTCCGGTGTCCGAATAACATGGTCCAATATATCAATCTTTATGTCTCGACCATTTCGAGACTCCTTGTCACGTCTGTGATCTCATCCGGGACTCCGAACAATCTTCGGTACATCAAATCACATAACTCATAATACAAATCATCATCGAACGTTAAGCGTGCGGACCCTACGGGTTCGAGAACTATGTAGACATGACCGAGACACCTCTTCGGTCAATAACCAATAGCGGAACTTGGATGCTCATATTGGCTCCTACATATTCTACGAAGATCTTTATCGGTCAAACCGCATAACAACATACGTTGTTCCCTTTGTCATCGGTATGTTACTTGCCCGAGATTCGATCGTCGGTATCATCATACCTAGTTCAATATCATTACCGGCAAGTCTCTTTACTCGTTCCATAGTGCATCATCCCGTAACTAACTCATTAGTCACATTGCTTGCAAGGCTTCATATGATGTGCATTACCGAGAGGCCCAGAGATACCTCTCCGATACTCGGAGTGACAAATTCTAATCTTGATCTATGCCAACCCAACAAACACCTTCGGAGACACCTGTAGAGCATCTTTATAATCACCCATTTATGTTGTGATGTTTGATAGCACACAAAGTGTTCCTCCGGTATTCGGGAGTTGCATAATCTCATAGTCTGAGGAACATGTGTAAGTCATGAAGAAAGCAGTAGCAATGTAACTGTAATGATCATAATGCTAAGCTAATGGATGGGTCTTGTCCATCACATCATTCTCCTAATGATGTGATCCCGTCAATCAAATGACAACACATGTCTATGGTTAGGAAACATAACCATCTTTGATAAATGAGCTAGTCAAGTAGAGGCATACTAGGGATACTCTGTTTGTCTATGTATTCACACATGTATTAAGTTTCCGGTTAATACAATTCTAGCATGAATAATAAACATTTATCATGAAATAAGGAAATAAATAATAACTTTATTATTGCCTCTAGGGCATATTTCCTTCAGGAGAAAAGTCTCCCCGGAAATAGCATCGTTATCGACAACGAGGCGAGCCATCGATTCTTCTATCGACAACACAACAGAACTCTCAATGAAAGCACCAATGACGGTGTCAAAACCGGCAGATCTCGGGTAGGGGGTCCCAAGCTATGTGTCTAAGGATCGATGGTAACAATGGACAATGGGGACATGATGTTTACCCAGGTTCGGTCCCTCTTAATGGAGGTATACCCTACGTCTTGCTTGATTGTATTCGATGAGTATAGGGGTTACAAGAGTTGATCTACCTCGAGATCGTAATGGCTAAACCCTAGCTGTCTAGCCTATGATTATTCTGATTGCCTCTATGGACTAAACCCTCCGGTTTATATACACATCGGAGGGGCCTAGGGTTGTACAGAGTCGGTTTACAGAAGAAGGAAATAGTACATTCGGACATCAAACTTGCCGTCCACGCATATAGGAGTCCTACCCGGACACGAGGGATGGTCTTCTGCTTTATCTTCATGGCCCATCAGTCCGGCCCATATCGAATAGACCGGACACCTGAGGACCCCCTAATCCAGGACTCCCTCAGTGACCATGTTCTTGAGTTTGCATGTCAAATTTATATGGTCTAAAGCAGCTTTGTTGCATGATATAGCCTCTAGACACTTGTGGGAGTAGTTGCTATTAGTTTTGTTGAGTTTGGTTCAGTTTTATTTTGAGTCACTAAAAATTTCAGAAATTTTCAGAGAAAAGAGAAACCAGGAGGAGGTGCTTAAGGGGTTCTTCGAGCCGGAATCCCGAGGAAAATGAGAATGAGGAGAAGAAGAAGCCCAAGTACAACCTTCCTCGCGCTGCGGAGGTTCGGCCGTGTGAGTGGCCAAGTGATACATTCTTGAGGGAGGCAGGAATTTATGATGACTTCTATTATTTGGCGGAGAATGCCGGCATCACAGCCTTCCTCCAAGATAAGTGTGACCAATACCTCCTACTCACTAATACCTTCGTGCAAAATTTTCACTTTCATTCTAGGAAGGATCCTCCCATGGTAGAATTTCACTTGTATGATGTGCCTAAGCGAATGTCACTTTATGATTTTTGCGATGTTTGCAAAATACCTTATGAGGGTGGCATCAGTGAGCCACGTCCTAGGGATGTGGAGGATTTCATTGCTGATGTTACTGTGGGGGAAGAGAGAGGGGTGTCAGAGGCGAGAGTGGCTAGTTTACATTTTCCTGTTTTACGCTATTATTCATTATTTGCCGGGAGTTGTTTGATTGGTCGATGGGAGAGTGGAGGCCTCAGTGCCCCTGACCTTGCCATTTTGCGCCATGCTTTATATGCTGAGAGAACTTTTAGTTTGGGCACCATTGTTGCTCGGCGGTTAAACACAAACCGTTCGAAGGGCACTATTTTTGGAGGTGTCTATGCCTCTCGCCTTGCTAAACATTTTGAGATACCCATTAGGCATGATGAGGAGGAGATGTTGCTACCCACTAAATACTTAAACTATGCTAGTATGGTAGCACACGATTTTATTAAAAAAGATGACGACAAGCGGCTCCTCTACAACCTAGTATTTAGTCAGGGTATTTGTGAGATTATTACCTTGCCTGCACCTTCTTTGTTCGACATTCGTTCAGGCAGGTACACTATTATGCCCGAGGACATTTCAACATATTGGAGGCTGACACAACCTCCAGCACCTGATCCAGCGCCAGTTCCTGGTCCATATCAGGAGCCTGTTTATTAGTGGGAGCCACAGGAGCTTGCCAACCAGTGGAACCCTCTGGATCCTCCGCAGTATCCAGGAGAGGGTTATTTTGAGCCGTGGCCATAGAGCAACTTAGGCAAAAAGCCTAAGCTTGGGGGAGTACGTATTTCTCACCGACATTACATTCATGTTCACACATTCATTCCAGTTGTCGGTGTTCATACTTTTTCATTGTATTTTCCATGTTAGTTTATTTTTCTTGCTTTCTTCTTGTGTGTTTGAAAAAGCTTTTGAGAAAATCCAAAACAAATAGTTCTCGCTTATTTTTAGTTTTTCTTTCAGGTTTATTTCGTAGTAGAATTAAAAGAAAACCCAAAAAGATTTCTCATTCTTCTTATGCTTGTTGGGAGCTTTCCCGTGTAAATAGTTTTTCTCGTTTTCGTTTTACTTTCTTCGGAAAAACAAGAACTCCAAAAATATTTCAGTGTGTTTCTTTGAAATTCTTTTTCTTTGGTTCGTAAGGAGAAGACCACAATGAAAATGTTGAGTGGCTCTCGTATGCATTATTGTTGATCTAACAAAGAGCCCATATTACCTTGTCTTCTCCTTTGAATAAATGTTTGCAGATTCCAGCTTAGTCCAATGCACATGCACTCTTATTATTATTCTCACCGTTCGGGCGTGCAAGTGAAAGGCAATAATGACGATATATGATGAAATGATTGGGATGAGGAAAAGCTAGTATGAACTCGGCCTATTTTGTTTTTGTAAATATGATTAGCTCATTGTTCCTGATTCAGCCCATTATGAATGAAACATGCTTGCAATGACAATTAGATATTATAGTTTCTCATGCCATGCTTAATCAGCTAGGAGTGGATAATGGTTTGTCTTGTGTGCCAACATGCAATTTAAAATGGTTGTGATGTAGTATGATAGGATGGTATTCTCCTTTGAATGATTTAAGTGGCTTGACTTGGCACATGTTCACGCATGTAGTTGAATCAAAAACAACATAGCCTCCACGATATTTATGTTCATGGTGATTTATATCCTACTCATGCTTGCATTCAATGTTGATTATATGTTTATGACCGTTGTCGCTCTCTAGTTGGTCGCTCCTCAATCTTCTGCTAGCCTTCACTTGTACTAAGCGGGAATACTGCTTGTGCATCCACTTCCTTAAACCCAAAGTTGTTCCATATGAGTCCAACATACCTACCTATATGCGGTATTTACCTGCCATTCCAACTAAATTTGCATGTGCCAAACTCTAAACCTTCAAATAATAATCTGTTTTGTATGCCCGAATCGCTCATGTAGTGACTGGGGGCTGTCAGTATCTTCCATGCTAGGTGGGTTATTCTCATGATGAGTGTTTATTCACTTGTCATTCACGAGAAAGTGGCTGGTAATCAGGATGCCCAGTTCCATGCTCAAAATCAAATCCAAATATAAAAATTATACAAAACTCCCCCAGGACTGTTGTTAGTATGGATGGTACCCGTGGATTCGGCTAGCCGTGGAGTGTGATAGTTGGTGGAGGGGGAGTAAAAACTTTACCATTCTATTTGGGAACCGCCTATAATGTATCTAGCATGGAAGATAGTGAGATCTCTTTGTTGTTATGTTAACAATGAAAGCATACCGCTCAAAATTATATTCATCTTTGTTTTAAAAGCTCCGAGCTCTGGCACCTCTGCAAATCACTGCTTCCCTCTGCGAAGGGCCTATCTATTTACTTTTATTGTTGAGTCATCATCCTCTTACAAAAAGCACCAGTTAGAGAGCACCACTGTCATTTGTATGCTTTGTTATTAATTGATGTTGAGTATGAGTGTGACTGGATCTCTTTTGCCATGAATTATAATGTCTAGTCAGTCCTTGATCTTCAGGGGTGCTCTGCATTTATGTTTTGCGGTCTCAGAAAGGGCTAGCGAGATATCATTTTGTCATATTATATCATGATTGTTTTGAAAAAGTGTTGTCATCCAAGATTTATTATTATTGCTCCCTAGTTGATTATGCCATTGATATGAGTAAATGTGAGACCTAAATGTTATTGTGAATATGGTTAGTTCATAATCTTTGCTGAAAACCTGAATATTGGCTATACATATTTGCAACAACAAGATCAAACAGAGTTTGTAAAAGTTTTTCTTTGTCACTTTCAGTTTGTCAACTGAATTGCTTGAGGACAAGCAATGGGTTAAGCTTGGGGGAGTTGATACGTCTCCATCGTATATACTTTTCCAAACTCTTTTGCCCTTGTTTTGGACTCTAATTTGCATGAATTGAATGGAACTAACCCGGACTGACGCTGTTTTCAGCAGAATTGCCATGGTGTTATTTTTGTGCAAAAATCAAAGTTCTTGGATTGACCTAAAAATTTACGGAGAATTTTTTGTGGAATATATAAAAAATTCTGGCGCAAGAAGTAACCAAAGGGGGTCCACCCAGAGGCCACAAGCCCTGGGGGCGCGCCCCCCTGGGGCGCGCCTAGCAGGCTTGTGGGCCCCCTGGACCTCCTCCGACCCTAACTCCAACTCTATAAGTACCTATTCGGGGAGAAAAAAATCAGAGAGAAGGATTCATCGTGTTTTACGATACGGAGCCACCGCCGCCTCCTGTTCTTCATCGGGAGGGCTGATCTGGAGTCCGTTCAGGGCTCCGGAGAGGGGGATTTGTTGCCATCATCATCATCAACCTTCCTCCATCACCAATTTCATGATGCTCACCGCTGAGAGTGAGTAATTCCATCATAGGCTTGCTAGACGGTGATGGGGTGGATAGGATTTATCATGTAATCGAGTTAGTTTTGTCAGGGTTTGATCCCTAGTATCCATTATGTTCTGAGATTGATGTTGCTATGACTTTGCTATGCTTAATGCTTGTCACTAGGGCTCGAGTGCCATGATTTCATATCTAAACCTATTATGTTTTCATGAATATATGTGAGTTCTTGATCCTATCTTGCAAGTTGTAGACACCTATTACGAGTTATGATCCGCATACCCCAAGGTGACAATAATTGGATTCTTTCCGGTGATTACCGTAGTTTGAGGAGTTCATGTATTCACCAAGTGCTAATGCTTTGGTCCGGTTCTCTATTAAAAGGAGGCCTTAATATCCCTTAGTTTCCATTAGGACCCCGCTGCCACGGGAGGGTAGGACAAAAGATGTCATGCAAGTTCTTTTCCATAAGCACGTATGACTATATACGGAATACATGCCTACATTATATTGATCAATTGGAGCTAGTTCTGTGTCACCCTAGGTTATGACTGCTACATGATGAATATTATCCAACACAATTATCATTGCTAATCCAATGCCTACAAGCTTTTCACATATTGATCTTTGCTAAGTTACTTTCGTTGCTACTGCTGTTACAATCACTACAAAACTGCTACTGTTACTTTTGCCACTGTTACCGTTACTTCCATATTACTTTGCTACTAAATACTTTGCTGCAGATATTAAGTCTTTCAGGTGTGGTTGAATTGACAACCCAACTGCTAATACTCGTGAATATTCTTTGGCTCCCCTTGTGTCGAATCAATAAATTTGGGTTGAATACTCTACCCTCAAAAACTGTTGCGATCCCCTATACTTGTGCGTTAGAGAGAGTGCTTGTAAAGCCCAAAATTGATATCATTTATCGGCAGATTGAAACACGCTAGTTTTGTTTGAACTTTTAGATGCTACTCACACTCTTACTAGCTTTGAATTTCATTTTCAGTTTTGTCATCAACAAGTAGGTATTAGCTATATACAAGTACATCAAGTTTTAATCTTCTAAATTAGCTTCGCAAATAAGGATTTTGCTATAATCGACTTGGTCTAACAAAACATGTGCAATAACCTTGTTGATGCTCTTCCTTTAGCTAAGTTTATAGGTGGACACATCGTGGGCTATCTAGGTGTGCCAATCATAAGTGAACACTAACCTCCTTTGAATCTCAAGATTAAACTTTATATTCCTAACATATTATGTTTCTTGCTTGACAACAATTAGAACTTAAGCTTTGGGAGGAGGATGAGTGCATCTACACTCATTTTTTCCTCAATTTAATCTTGATGAGGGAAGATGATGAAGTCATTCCAGAGCTCTGCCTCCACGATGGTGGGGGTGCTCTGGTGTGGCGCGAGCAGAGTACAAGCTTGACGACGGAGGTGACCTGGCTTTGCTACTCCCGCGGGGGTCTGTGGGATTCCCCCAAGAGGGAGGAGTGAAGCAGCAAGTAGCAATTTTTCACTCAGTGAAGAACCAAGGTTTATCGAACCAGTAGCAACTATTAAGCTACACAAGGCAACAACAACTGCACACAAAGCAGAAACAAAACTTGGTGCCCAACACAGCAAGAGGGTTGTCAATCCCCTTGTCTTGCTAGTTACAAGGTAAAACACAAGTGATAGAGATAGATAGTAGCAAAGAGTAGAGAGGAAAAATAGTGTAAATTGTGTAGAAGAATTTAAGCAATGGAGAATAGACTCGGGGGCCATAGGTACACTAGGGACATCTCTCTCGAAACAGCAAGTAGCGTGGTAACAAATTACAGTTGGACAATTGAAAAGATTGCAATATTTATGACTATGTTCATTCATGGTATAATCTCATACATGCATTACGTCTGTGATGAGTAGACCGTTAATCCAACTGCATCTACTACTAGTACTCCACTCCAAAATCACTATTCAGCATGCATCTCAAGGTAATACATTTGCAAAAAATAGAATATGGCACTAAACAAGATGACATAATGTAGATAGGATGAAGTCAATCAATATGACAAAAACCCGTCGTTTTACTCTTAGTGGCAACAATACAATACATGCCTTAGATAGATCGGTGAGCATGCAAAGCTATTTAATTTTACAACAAATAAAATCTCAAAATATTCAATTGATTTCAATGAACAATCCGATCATAAAGTGAAAATTCATCATATCTCATCAACTACTACTCTGGACCCATAACTCCTGGTGGAACTACTCACACATCATCATGAAGGCAACAAGGTTGCTGAAGAAGACTTTGGCAATGGCTTCCCCCTTAGCGGATCTCCAGAAAAGGCCTCCAGATGGGATCTTTGTAGGATAGATGCTTACGGCGATGATAAAATCTTCTGGAGGCATGATGAATAGTTTTGATATTTATAGGGATTTATGGTGGTGAAATCGGGTCAAGGCGGTGCTTGTGGGCCCCACACGGGCAGTGGTGCGGCCAACCCCTGCCCATTTCGGGCACCCGTGTGGGCCTCGTCCTTGTTTAGATCACTCATGAACCTTCTTGTGTTTCTTATTGCCCCCAAAAATCGTGTTAAATCATCAAAGTATTTTGACCTCCATAGATATTGATTTCCTGCAAAACCAAAAACAAGCAGAAAACGGGAACTAACACTAGGCACTAAATTAATAGGTTAATTTAGTCCATAAAAATAATATAACTTACTACAAAAAATATATAAAAGTGATAACATAATAGTATGAAACAATCAAAAATTATATATACGTTTGAGACGTATCAAGCATGGCGCGTTGACAACGGGGTGACACGAGCTCCTACTCAAGGATAGCTGAAAGTGCAACTAATCACCGGGTGGTTTTGGTAATTCATAACAACATAGAGCTCATTGAACTAATATCCATTTGAGATAAATATTTCAGGAAGTTCAATGAATGGCATGGCATGGACTAGAGATGTGGACCCCTCAAAATGCTAAGGAAAAATATTGGCAAAAGCTCAAGACTCTTCATCTTTATTTTAGTGATCCAAGATCACATTGAGTCCATAGGAAAGCAAACACTATTAAAAGGGGATGAGGTGTTTCTTAATGGCTTGCTAGCTCAAATGCTTAGAGATATTGCTTCAAAACCCTCAGCCACTTTCTCCATCCAAATATGTCAAAACCCTAAACTCCAACTCGGCCCCACCGATTCTTTCTACCCGAAGCCACCGAGTTCATATGACATAGCCACAGCCAGAAACCCTAACAGTTCGGTCACACCGATACGGATCTCGGTCTCACCGAGATGGCCTTGCCAACTCTCTGTTGCCTGTTGCAATTATTTTGGTCTCACCGAAATAGCAATCGATCTCACCGAGATGGCTTGACCAACTCTCTGTTTCCTTATTGCTTCACTTTGGTCTCACCGAGTTGATGCAATCGATGCCACCGAGATGCGGTTTGCCCTAAGCCCTAGCACATCGGCCCCACCGAGTTGTTCCAGTCATCCCATCTAGATTCCTAACGTTCACATTTTTTAACTGATCGGTGTCACAGAGTTTAACCATGCGGTCCCACCGAGATGAGTCAAATGTGTGTAACGGTTGGATTTTGTGTGGAGGCTATATATACCCCTCCACCCCCTTCTCCATTTGTGAGAGAGCCATCAGAACGTGCCTAAACTTCCACCATACATTTTCTGAGAGAGAACCACCTACTCATGTGTTGAGATCAAGAGAATCCATTCCTATCATTTGAACCTTGATTTCTAGCCTTCCCCAAGTTGCTTTCCACTCAAATCACTCTTCCACCATAGACAAATCTGAGAGAGAGAGAGAGAGAGAGTTGAGTGTTGGGGAGACTATCATTTGAAGCACAAGAGCAAAGAGTTCATCATCAACACACCAACTATTACCTTTTGGAGAGTGGTGTCTCCTAGATTGGTTAGGTGTCGCTTGGGAGCCTCCGTCAAGATCTAGAGTTGAACCAAGAAGTTTGTAAGGGCAAGGAGATCGCCTACTTCGTGAAGATCTACCCGAGTGAGGCAAGTCCTTCGTGGGCAATGGCCATGGTGGGATAGACAAGGTTTATTATTCGTGGACCCTTCGTGGGTGGAGCCCTCCATGGACTCGCGCAGCCATTACCCTTCGTGGGTTGAGGTCTCCATCAACGTGGACGTATGATAGCACCACCTATCGGAACCATGCCAAAAATCTCCGTGTATCCATTGCGTTTGCCTTCTCCAAACCCGTCCCTTTACCTTCATATGCAATGTTTTACTTTCCACTGCTATACTCTTAGAATTGCATGTGTAGGTTGATTGCTTGACTTGTGCTAATTGCTAACATCTGTCCACAACTAAAATTGGGAAAAGGATAGATTTTTATTTGGTCAAGTAGCCTAATCACCCCCCCTCTAGACATACTTTCGATCCTACAAGTGGTATCAGAGATTTGGTCTCCATTTGCCTTGATTTCCATAGCTTTGGTGATCATAGCCTTAGTTTCACAACCTAGGAGAGTATGGCGGCTAGCGAGGGAAATTATCACCGTAGAGGTCCTTACTTTAATGGTGCGAATTTTGCTAGTTGGAAGCATAAGATGAAAATGTTGGGGAATGTTGCATGGAAAACAAAAAAAAATCTATGCACACGCAAGATATATCCAAGGAGATGCATAGCAATGAGAGGGGAGAGTGTGTCTACGTACCATCGTAGACCGTAAGCGGAAGCGTTTAGTAACGCGGTTGATGTAGTCGAACTTCTTCGTGCTCCAACTGATCAAGTACAGAACGTACGACACCACCGCGTTCAGCACACGTTCAGCTCGGTGACATCCTCCGCCTTCTTGATCCAGCAAGATGGCGAGGTAGTGGATGAGTTCCGGCAGCACGACGGCGTGGTGCCGGTGATGGTGAAGCTATCTCCACACGGCTTCGCCTAAGCACTACGAAAATATGACCGAGGGTGTAAATGGTGGAGGGGGGCGCCGCACACGGATAAGCAATTGTTGTAGTTGTGCTAGGCGCCCCCCCTCCCACATATATATAGGTAGGGGGAGGAGGGAGCAGCCAGGAGGCGCCCCCAAGTAGGCCGAATCCTACTTGGGGTCCTTCCAAAGTGCCCCCCCCCTACCATATTTGTCGGAGGGGGGAAGGAAAGGGGAAAGAGGGAAGGAAGGGGGAGGCCGAATCCCCCCTTTCCTTTCCCCACTTGGGCGGCTGCCATAGGTGGTGCACCAGCCCCTTGTGGGCTGGTGTGCTCCCCTTTAATGGCCCAATAGGCCCATTACCCTCCCGAGGGTGTCCGGTACCCCCTCTGGTATTCTGATGACTACCCGATACACTCCAGAACACTTCCGGTGTCTGAATACCATCGTCCTATATATCAATATTTACCTCTCGACCATTTCGAGACTCCTTGTCATGTCTGTGATCTCATCTAGGACTCCAAACAACATTTGGTCACCAAATCAAATAACTCATATAACACTATATCGTCAACGAACGTTAAGCGTGCGGACCCTACAAGTTCGAGAACTATGTAGACATGACCGAGACACCTCTCCGGTCAATAACCAATAGCGGAACCTGGATGCCCATATTGGCTCCTACATATTCTATGAAGATCTTTATCGGTCGAACCTTATGACAACATACGTAATTCCCTTTGTCCATCGGTATGTTACTTGCCCGAGATTTGATCGTCGGTATCTTCATACCTAGTTCAATATCGTTACCGGAAAGTCTCTTTACTTGTTCCATAATACATAATCTTGCAACTAACACCTTAGTCACTTTGCTTGCAAGGCTTCTTATGATGTGTATTACCGAGAGGGCCCAGAGATACCTCTCCGATACTCGGAGTGACAAATCCTAATCTCGATCTATGCCAACTCAACAAACACCTTCGGAGATACCTGTAGAGCATCTTTATGATCACCCAATTACGTTGTGACGTTTGATAGCACACAAGGTATTCTTCTGGTATCCAGGAGTTGCATAATCTCATAGTCGAAGGAATATGTATTTGTCATCAAGAAAGCAATAGCAATAAACTAAACGATCAATATGCTAAGCTAACGGATGGGTCTTGTCCATCACATCATTCTCCTAATGATGTGATCCCATTATCAAATGACAACACATGTCTATGGTTAGGAAACCTTAACCATCTTTGATCAACGAGCTAGTCTAGTAGAGGCTTACTAGGGACACGGTATTTGTTTATGTATTCACACATGTATTTAAGTTTCCGATCAATACAATTCTAGCATGAATAATAAACCATTATCATGAATAAGGAAATATAAAATAACAACTTTACTATTGCCTCTAGGGCATATTTCCTTCAGTCTCCCACTTGCCCTAGAGTCAATAATCCAGATTATATTGTAATGAATCTAACACCCATGGAGTCTTGGTGCTGATCATGTTTTGCTCGCAGAAGAGGCTTAGTCAATGGGTCTGCCACATTCAGATCTGTATGTATTTTGCAAATCTCTATGTCTCCATCCTTGACCTTTTCACGAATGGAGTTGAAGCGTCTCTTGATGTGTTTGGTTCTCTTGTGAAACCTGGATTCCTTCGCCAAGGCAATTGCTCCAATGTTGTCACAAAAGATTTTCATTGGACCCGATGCACTGGGTATTACACCCAGATCAGATATGAACTCCTTCATCCAGACTCCTTCATGTGCTGCTTCCGAAGTAGCTATGTACTCCGCTTCACACGTAGATCCCGCCACGACGCTTTCCTTGGAACTGCACCAACTGACAGCTCCACTATTCAATATAAATATGTATCCGGTTTGTGACTTAGAGTCATCCGGATCAGTGTCGAAGCTAGCATCGACGTAACCATTTACGACGAGCTCTTCGTCACCTCCATAAATGAGAAACATATCCTTTGTCCTTTTCAGGTACTTCAGGATGTTCTTGACCGCTGTCCAGTGATCCACTCCTGGATTACTTTGGTACCTCCCTGCTAGACGTATGGCAAGGCACACATCAGGTCTGGTACATAGCATAGCATACATGATAGAACCTATGGCTGAGGCATAGGGGATGACTTTCATTTTCTCTCTATCTTCTGCAGTGGTCGGGCTTTGAGTCTGACTCAATTTCACACCTTGTAACACAGGCAAGAACCCTTTCTTTGACTGATCCATTTTGAACTTCTTCAAAACTTTATCAAGGTATGTGCTTTGTGAAAGTCCTAGTAAGCATCTTGATCTATCTCTATAGATATTGATGCCCAATATATAAGCAGCTTCACCGAGGTCTTTCATTGAAAAATTCTTATTCAAGTATCCTTTTATGCTATCCAGAAATTCTATATCATTTCCAATCAACAATATGTCATCCACATATAATATCAGAAATGCTACAGAGCTCCCACTCACTTTCTTGTAAATACAAGCTTCACCTTAAGTTTGTATAAAACCATATGCTTTGATCACCTCATCAAAGCATATATTCCAACTCTGAGATGCTTGCACCAGTCCATAGATGGATCGCTGGAGCTTGCACACTTTGTTAGCACCTTTAGGATAGACAAAACCTTCTGGTTGCATCATATACAACTCTTCTTTAAGAAATCCATTAAGGAATGCAGTTTTGATGTCCATTTGCCAGATTTCATAATCATAAAATGCGGCAATTGCTAACATGATTCGGACAGACTTAAGCATTGCTACGAGTGAGAAAGTCTCATCATAGTCAACTCCTTGAACTTGTCAAAAACCTTTCGCGACAAGTCGAGCTTTGTAGACAGTAACATTACCATCAGTGTCAGTCTTCTTCTTGAAGATCCATTTATTTTCTATGGCTTGCCGATCATCGAGAAAGTCCACCAAAGTCCATACTTTGTTTTCATACATGGATCCTATCTCAGATTTCATGGCCTTAAGCCATTTGTCAGAATCTGGGCTCATCATAGCTTCTTCATAGTTCGTAGGTTCGCCTTGGTCTAGTAACATGACTTCCGGGACAGGATTACCGTACCACTCTGGTGCGGATCGTGTTCTGGTCGACCTACGAGGTTCAGTAGTAACTTGATCTGAAGTTTCATGATCATTATCATTTGCTTCCTCTCTAGTTGTTGTAGGCATCATGGGAACGATTTTCTGTGATGTGCTACTCTCCAATTCGAGAGAAGGTACAATTACCTCATCAAGTTCTACTTTCCTCCCACTCACTTCTTTCGAGAGAAACTCCTCTAGAAAGGACCCATTCTTGGCAACAAAGATCTTGCCTTCGGATCTGTGGTAGAAGGTGTACCCAATTGTTTCCTTAGGGTATCCTATGAAGACGCACTTCTCCGATTTGGGTTCGAGCTTATTAGGCTGAAGCCTTTTGACATAAGTGTCGCAACCCCAAACTTTAAGAAACAACAGCTTAGGTTTCTTGCCAAACCAAAGTTCATACGGTGTCGTCTCAACGGATTTAGACGGTGCCCTATTTAACGTGAATGCGGTTGTCTCTAATGCATAACCCCAAAACAATAGTGGTAAATCGGTAAGAGACATCATAGATCGCACCATATCTAATAAAGTACGGTTAGGATGTTCGGACACACCATTACGCTGTGGTGTTCCAAGTGGCGTGAGTTGTGAAACAATTCCACATTGTTTTAAATGAAGGCCAAACTCGTAACTCAAATATTCGCCTCCGCGATCAGATCGTAGAAACTTTATTTTCTTGTTACGATGATTCTCTACTTCACTCTGAAATTCTTTGAAATTTTCAAATGTTTCAGACTTGTGTTTCATCAAGTAGATATACCCATACCTACTCAAATCATCTGTGAAGGTCAGAAAATAACGATACCCACCGCGTGCTTCAACACTCATCGGACCGCATACATTGGTATGTATTATTTCCAATAAGTCATTAGCTCGCTCCATTGTTTCGGAGAATGGAGTTTTAGTCATCTTGCCCATGAGGCATGGTTCGCCAAGTATCAAATGATTCATAATCAAGTGATTCCAAAAGTCCATCCGTATGGAGTTTCTTCATGTGCTTTATACCAATATGACCTAAACGGCAGTGCCACAAGTATGTTGCACTATCATTATCAACTTTGCATCTTTTGGCATCAATATTATGAATATGTGTATCACTACGATCGAGATTCAATAAGAATAGACCATTCATCAAGGGTGCATGACCATAAAAGATATTACTCATATAAATAGAACAACCATTATTCTCTGATTTAAATGAATAACCGTCTCGTAATAAACAAGATCCAGATATAATGTTCATGCTCAACGCTGGTACCAAATAACAATTATTGAGGTCTAAAACTAATCCCGAAGGTAGATGTAGAGGTAGCGTGCCGACGGTGATCTTATCGACCTTGGAACCATTCCCGACGCGCATCGTCACCTCGTCCTTAGCCAATCTTCGTTTATTCTGCAGCTCCTGTTTCGAGTTACAAATATGAGCAACCGAACCAGTATCAAATACCCAGGCGCTGCTACAAGCATTAGTAAGGTACACATCAATAACATGTATATCAAATATACCTTTGTTCACTTTGCCATCCTTCTTATCCGCCAATATTTGGGGCAGTTCCGCTTCCAGTGACCATTCCCTTTGCAGTAGAAGCACTCAGTTTCAAGCTTGGGTCCAGCTTTGGGCTTCTTCCCGGGAGTGGCAACTTGCTTGCCATTCTGCTTGAAGTTCCCTTTCCTTCCCTTGCCCTTTTTCGTGAAACTAGTGGTCTTGTTAACCATCAACACTTGATGCTCCTTCTTGATTTCTACCTCCACGGCCTTAAGCATTGCGAAGAGCTCAGGAATCGTTTTATTCATCCCTTGCATATTATAGTTCATCATGAAGCCTTTGTAGCTTGGTGGCAGTTACTGAAGAACTCTGTCAATAACACTATCAACTGGAAAATCAACTCCCAGCTGAGTCAAGTGGTTATGATACCCAGACATTTTGAGTATGTGTTCACTGACAGAACTGTTCTCCTCCATCTTGTAGCTATAGAACTTGTTGGAGACTTCATATCTCTCAACCCGGGCATTTTCTTGAAATATTAACTTCAACTCTTGGAACATCTCATATGCTCCATGACGTTCAAAACGTCTTTGAAGTCCTGGTTCTAAGCCGTAAAGCATGGCACACTGAACTATCGAGTAGTCATCAGATCGAGCTTGCTAGACGTTCATAACATTTACTTCAGCTCCTGCAGCAGGTCTGTCACCTAGCGGTGCATCAAGGACGTAATTCTTCTGTGCAGCAATGAGGATAATCCTCAAGTTACGGACCCAGTCCGTGTAGTTGCTACCATCATCTTTTAACTTAGCTTCCTCTAGGAACGCATTAAAATTCAGGGGAATGGTAGCTCGGGCCATTGATCTACAACATAGATATGCAAAACTATAAGACTAAGTTCATGATAAATTAAGTTCAATTAATCAAATTACTAATGAACTCCCACTTAAATAAACATCCCTCAAGTTATCTAAGTGATACGTGATCCAAATCAACTAACCCATGTCCGATCATCACGTGAGATGGGGTAGTCTTCAATGGTGAACATCTCTATGTTGATCATATCTACTATATGACTCACGTTCGACCTTTCAGTCTCCAGTGTTCCGAGACCATGTCTGTACATGCTAGGCTCGTCAAGTTTAACCCAAGTATTCTGCATGTGCAAAACTATCTTACACCCGTTGTATGTGAACGTAGAGTCTATCACACCCGATCATCACGAGGTGCTTCGAAATGACAAACTTTGGCAATGGTGCATACTCGGGGAGAACACAATTATCTTGAAATTTAGTGAAGGGATCATCTTATAATGCTGCCGCCGTTCTAAGCAAAATAAGATGCATAAAGGATAAACATCACATGCAATCAAAATATGTGACATGATATGGCCATCATCATCTTGTGCTTTTGATCTCCATCTCCAAAGCATCGTCATGATCTCCATCGTCACCGGCTCGACACCTTGATCTCCATCATAGCGTCGAGGTCGTCTCGCCAACTATTGCTAACGCATAGCGATAAAGTAAAGCAATTACATAGCGCTTGAATTTCATACAATGAAGAGACAACCCTAAGGCTCCTGCCGGTTGTCGATATTACAAAACATGATCATCTCATACATCAACATATATCACATCATATCTTGACCATATCACATCACAACATGCCCTGCAAAAATAAGTTAGACGTCCTCTACTTTGTTGTTGCAAGTTTTACGTGGCTGCTACGGGCTTCTAGCAAGAACCGTTCTTACCTACGCAAAATCCACAACAGTGATTCATCAAGTTTGTTGTTTTAACCTTCTTCAAGGACCGGTCGTAGTCAAATTCGATTCAACTAAAGTAGGAGAAACAGACACCCGCTAGCCACCTTTTATGCAAAACTAGTTGCATGTCAGTCGGTGGAACCGGTCTCATGTGCGTGGACATGTAAGGTTGGTCCGGGCCGCTTCATCCCACAATACTGCCGAATCAAAATAAGACGTTGGTGGTAAGCAGTATGACTATCACCGCCCACAACTCTTTGTGTTCTACTCGTGCATATCATCTACGCATAGACCTGGCTTGGATGCCACTATTGGGGAATGTTGCATGGAAAACAAAAAAAAATTCTACGCACACGCAAGATCTATCCATGGCGATGCATAGCAACCAGAGGGGAGAGTGTGTCTACGTACCCTCGTAGACTGTAAGGGGAAGCGTTTAGTAACGTGGTTGATGTAGTCAAACTTCTTCGTGCTCCAACCGATCAAGTACCGAACGTACGGCACCTCCGCGTTCAGCACACGTTCAGCTCGGTGAGGTCCTCCACCTTCTTGATCTAGCAAGACGGTGAGGTAGTCGATGAGTTCCAGCAGCACGATGGCGTGGTGACGGTGATGGTGAAGCTATCTCCGCAGGGCTTCGCCTAAGCACTACAAAAATAAGACCGAGGGTGTAAACGGTGGAGGGGGCGCCGCACACGGCTAAGCAATTGTTGCAGTTGTGCTAGGTGCCCCCTCCACAATATATATAGGTGGGGGAGGAGGGAGCAGCCAGGAGGCGCCCCCAAGTAGGCCGAATCCTACTTGGGGTCCTTCCCAAGTGGCGCCCCCCTTACCATATTTGCGGAGGGGGGAAGGAAAGGGGGAAGAGGGACGGAAGGGGGAGGCCGAATCACCCCTTTCCTTTCCCCACTTGGGCGGCTGCCATAGGGGGTGCACCATCCCCCTGTGGGCTGGTGTGCTCCCATCTAATGGCCCAATAGGCCCATTACCCTCCCGAGGGTGTCCAGTACCCCCTCCGGTATTCCGATGACTACCCGGTACACTCCGAAACACTTCCGGTGCCCGAATACCATCGTCCTATATATCAATCTTTACCTATCGACCATTTTGAGACTCCTCGTCATGTCCGTGATCTCATCCAGGACTCCGAACAACATTCGGTCACCAAATCATATAACTCATATAACACTATATCGTCAACGAACGTTAAGCGTGCGGACCCTACGGGTTCGAGAACTATGTAGACATGACCGAGACACCTCTCCGGTCAATAACCAATAGCGGAACCTGGATGCCCATATTGGCTCCTACATATTCTATGAAGATCTTTATCGGTCGAACCTTATGACAACATACGTAATTCCCTTTGTCCATCGGTACGTTACTTGCCCGAGATTCGATCGTCGGTATCTTCATACCTAGTTCAATCTCGTTACCGGAAAGTCTCTTTACTCGTTCCATAATACATAATCTTGCAACTAACACCTTAGTCACTTTGCTTGCAAGGCTTCTTATGATGTGTATTACCGAGAGGGCCCAGAGATACCTCTCCGATACTCGGAGTGACAAATCCTAATCTCGATCTATGCCAACTCAACAAACACCTTCAGAGATACCTGTAGAGCATCTTTATGATCACCCAATTATGTTGTGACATTTGATAGCACACAAGGTATTCTTCTGGTATCCGGGAGTTGCATAATCTCATAGTCGAAGGAATATGTATTTGTCATCAAGAAAGCAATAGCAATAAACTGAACGATCAATATGCTAAGCTAACGGATGGGTCTTGTCCATCACGTCATTCTCCTAATGATGTGATCCCGTTATCAAATGACAACACATGTCTACGGTTAGGAAACCTTAACCATCTTTGATCAACGAGCTAGTCTAGTAGAGGCTTACTAGGGACACGGTATTTGTTTATGTATTCACACATGTATTTAAGTTTCCAATCAATACAATTCTAGCATGAATAATAAACCTTTATCATGAGTAAGGAAATATAAAATAACAACTTTATTATTGCCTCTAGGGCATATTTCCTTCAGAAAATGCATATACTTGGTCATAACCCCACCGTTTGGGCTATTGTGCGTATTGGCTTGCAAGGTGATTTCTTCGAGGATGGAAAAGAACCGGACCGTGAAGCAACAGCGGAAGAAATGAATATGTTGCAATACAATGCTCAAGCTTGTGATGTTCTCTTCAATGGATTGTGCCCCGAAGAATTCAACAAAATCAGCCGCCTTGAGAATGCAAAGGATATTTGGGATACTTTGGTTGATATGCACGAAGGTACCGAGTCTGTCAAGGAATCCAAGTTGGATGTGCTTCAAAGTCAACTTGACAAGTTCAAGATGAAGGATGGTGAAGGAGTTGCTGAAATGTACTCTAGGCTTGGTCTCATCACAGATGAGATTGTCGGCTTAGGAAGTGAAGAGATGACCCACAAATTCATCATCAAGAAGATCCTAAGAGCCTTGGATGAAAAATACGATACCGTGTGCACTTTGATCCAAATGATGCCCAATTACAAAGATCTCAAGCCCACGGAAGTCATTGGTAGAATTGTTGCTCATGAGATGTCACTGAAGGATAAGGAAGAGCTCCACAACAAGTCAAATGGTGCTTACAAAGCTTCAAGTTATGCTCCTACAACTTCAAGCGAGAAGCAAGTCTCTAATGAAGAATTGAGTTTAATGGTGAAGAACTTCAACAAGTTCTACAAGAATAGAAGCAAAGAGAGAAGCTCCAAGTCAAGGTCCTACAATGACAAAAGATCTTCTAGTCGTGATCGTAATTGCTAGAATTGTGGAAGACCCGGACACTACTCAAATGAGTGTACAGCTCCCTACAAGAAAAGAGAAGACTCACCAAAAAGGAGGAGTAGAAGAGATGAATCACCGCCAAAAGAGAGAAGGAGTAGAGATGATCGTTATGAACAAAGACCCTCTCGTAGAAGCAAGGATTCGGAAAGGAAGGACAAGTCATCAAAGAGCTACACAAGACGAAGACATCAAGCTCATGTTGGTGAATGGGTATCCGGTTCCGACTCCGACAACTACTCCGAGAGAAGCTATCACTCCGACTCTGACTATACTCAAGATGAAGGTGTTGCCGGTCTTGCACTTGTGGCATCCAACTCCTACGACATATTTGATTCACCAAATGAAGGAATTGGAAGGTGCTTCATGGCTAAAGGCCCTAAGGTATCACACCCCGAGTATGTTGATTTTAATAGTGATTAAGATGATTTGCTAGGTGATGATGATGTACTTGTTGACAACACAAGTGATGAAAACTATGATGAACTTGCTAGTAATCATGCTAATCAAGATGAAACAAATGACAATGATAAGAAGGAGATTGAGCATCTAACTAAAGAACTAAACACTCTTAAGTTAGCTCATTAAACAACTCTAGAGGATCATAGAGAGCTCTTAAAGACTCATGAGAAGCTACGCTTCGAGAAGCTAAATTTAGAGCAAGAGCATGAGTTTCTAAAAGCTACCAATGATGATCTTCAAAAGAAGAGTTCTTCTTATCTTGCCAAACGTCTCCTCTTGTCTACTTATATGCCACAAGTAAAATCTAGCAACAAGAGCAAGAAAGATTCTTCCTCTAGTAGTAACAATAACCATGTTAAATCCAATATTGTTGCTTCTAGTAGTTCTCTTCATTCCACTAATGATTCTCTTAGCCAAGTTACACTTGAGAAAGAACATAGCTTATTGAAGGGAATTATAGAGAAAGGTGTTTACAAGAGCCTTGCCGGGAGTAAGCAATTTGAGGAAATTGTACGCAAGCAAGGAAGGCACCGGAAGAATCAAAGTGTTGGTTTTGAACGAAAGTTCAATGCCAATGGAGTTGAGTGGGAAGAAGATCAATACCCCAAGACGAACTTTGTTCCTCAACAAGAGAAGTATGACCCCACTTCTTTCAAGGGAACACAAGCTCAAGATGATCTTCCACCACAAGACCACAAGCTAAAAGGCAAGGACAAGCTTCAAGAAGAGATTGACTCATTTGAAGAAGCTCCTAAGGCCATGGTCAAGTGCGTTCCCAAGACTATGTCAAGCTCTCCATCATCAAGTTCAACTACAAATCCAAGGATTCCCATCAAGTTGATGTGGATCCCAAAGAAGAAGAACTAGAGTGTTCTTGAGGGTGACTCCGCCAACATACTTCACTCATATTCATTTTGGCAAGGACTTGTGCAATCAACTTTCATATCTTGCACTAGTTCATGGAGTCACAAACCCTCTTGTTGGTAAGACAAGGAACAAGGTAACCTAATGCTTTCATGGACATCATCATATGTGCAATTCACTCTATGTCTATGGATATCCTTGTATGTTCCTTGTGAGACTAACCCGTGTAGGTATTGAAAGTGCAACACTCCAATGGATTGCTCCAAATGATCTACATCAACATAGAGCATCCACATCTTCACTATCTACATGAAGTCATCATCAACAAAACCCAAGGTTAGTTCATCCCTCTTAGGGGGGATATCACATCTAGTGGGATCTTTGCTCTAAAAATTGAGCTAAAGCAACTCTAATGGTGTGAACACATTAATGCCTTATGTAAGAGTGGTAACCCCACTTGTGCTTAAACGATGAGTATGACCTACGATCAAATGTTCTCATTTGAATCCTCAATCAACATACTCATATATAGATGACCTAGTCATCGCCAATTTCTTGGTAGATGCTAGAATTGTTTGTGCATGCTTTGACACATATTTCATTTGCTATCTTATTGTGTGAGCATGTTGGTTGCATAATTTCTCCATTCAAGGACATCCATTTGTTGTTTTGATTGTCTTGCTTTTCATTGGCCAAATGGATGGACAAGAATGCCTAAGAACCTTCTCTATCTATCTATGCTTTTCTTGTCTCAAACTTTATTCATGCTACATCACAAAAATTGAACAAGTCTTTTTTGGACCCTCCGGGTGAGGAGCACTCGGAGCCACCGATCCGTCAACGGCTACTTTCCAAAACCCTCATGTGCATTTCGGTCAGACCAACAATTCCAACTCGGTCACACCGAAAGCACTAGACTAATCTAGGTTTTCATCTCGGTGATACCGATTAGAATGACTCGGCCCCACCAAGTTGCAATAATTGCGTGCAGTTTTGCATCTCGGCGCCACCGAACCATTCCATTCGGTGCCACCGACAGCACATGGGTATATATTCAGCGAACCCGTACGGTTGAAAATCACTTCAAACCACTCGAGCCCGCGCCCCATTGCTGCCGCCCCCTTGGTCTCCGGATCGTCGCCGTCTTTGCCTGTGCGCCTTCGCCGCAGGTCTCCGTCACCGTTAACAGGAATCTCCACCGCCGTTGCCGCCGTAGAGGATCGTCACCAAACTAGGGTACGATTCGATCTCCTCATGCTATCCATTTCCGATTCTAAGCACAAGGATAATGCCATGTATCTTGCCACATTTGAAATCATCCTATCCACTGAAAAGTTCCATTAGATTAGATTCAAAGAAAATTTTTAGGGTTAGGTCTCCGCCGAACTCATCTCGGACCGACCGAAATGAAACTTTCAGTCCCACCGATTGGCTCTGGCCATTGCACTAAGTACAACTCGGTGCCACCGAAATGTACTAATCGGTGAGACCGACACTAGAATCTCTGTGAAACCCTAGCATCTCAAAGCCGCCAAACCACAACTCGGTCTGACCGATTTTGTGTGTTTTGGCTCTGTGTGTGCTTCGGTGTCACCAAGATGTTCATATCGGTAGCTCCGAAATGCTTTCTACAGAAAACTAAAACTAAAGTTTTGATTCAAATTTTCTGAAAAATCATCTGCTTTTTGTGATGCTCATCCACTCTACCCATACCTATCTATTCACAGGGTCTGCTTTGCAAGATGTATGATGCTAGTGACAGCCAGAACAAGTCAGAGCAAGAGGTTAATCTGAGTGAGGGCACAAGCCCTAGCAGTAACTATGATGAGGGCAGCAGAAGCACTCCAAGCAATCTGCCCAAGGCTGCCACAAGGACAAGGAAGAATATAACCTCAGAAAGTGAGGATGAGGATTTTGTGGTTGAAGAAGAGGTCACTTCAACAAAGAAGAAAGTGCTAAGAAAAGAGTATGGCACTGCAGCTGCTACCAAACCAGGTCCAAAGAAGAATATCCCTTTCAAAAGGGTTCCAATGCTAAAGGCCAGAAAATCCACATTTGCTCAAGAGCAAGTGACAGCTGAGGAACCAAGTGGTGCTGGAGAGGATGCCAGCAAGAGAAAGAGGAAAGAAAGGGTGAACAAAACAACTGCCAGAGTGATTGGTAGGCCATCAATGATGGTTGATGAGGAAGAAGAAGAGGAGGAACCAGTTGCACCCCCTGCCAAGTCTCAAAAGCTCATGGCAGATGCCATTAGGACAGGTGCTACCCCCTCCAAGCCTAAGCCTAAAGCTGCTGCACCCAAGAGGTCAACTAGAAACATCCCAGCTGCTGAAAAGAACAAGGCCCCAGTGTCAGAAGTTCAAGAGGATGAAGAGCCACAAGTGCTCAGAAAGTTGAAGCCAAAGATTCCAGATCATGACGATGGACATCCAGTTGCTGAAAACATGAAGCTCAGGAAAGACAAAGGACTGAGAGAATGGAGGAAAATTGATCCCTACTCAGCAAGGAGAATAACAGCTTGTGACTATCGTTTCCACACCTGTGAACAACAAGATTTCTATGAAACAGTTTTGCTTGACAAGAAGCCCATTGTGAGTGATATGAAGTGGGTGGATTGGAAGTACATCGATGCCAATGAAGACTACTTCCCCCATGTTCATGAGAGTTTCAGGCTTACAGGAGTTGATGCTTTTGTTGGACAAAAGCTAACAAAATGGAATGATGAGATGGTGATGCAGTTCTATTCCATAGCACACTTTTATTCGGATGGCAGAATTGTGTGGATGACTGAGGGCACAAGATACCAGTCATCTATCTCTGAGTGGGCTGCTCTCATCAATGCCCCAGAAGAAGATGAAAATGACATTGATGTCTACAGAAAGCCCAGGATGGATCACAACACTATGGCACACATGTACAAGAGCATTCCTGACAAGGACTTGGACACTCACAAGTTTGGATCCATATACTATCTGCTTGCTGGTTTAGCCACCACAAACTATATCTTGAGGCACACCTTGTTGCCCAAATCCGGAGATGATAGAATGATTTGTGGCTACTCCATCAACCTGCTCCACTTTTTTGATGTTCCACAGAAGTTCAAAGTCATGAGCCTGATTGTTGAGACAATCAAAAGGACAGCTGCTGACCAGAAGAGGTCATGTGGATATGCACCACACATCCAGATGTTTATCAACTACAAGGTTGGTACATGCACATATCTACTTGACAGAGAGCACCTTTCTCGTCAGCCAAAGTTTGAAGATAATGAAGTGGTGATGGATGCTTCACATCCAACTTCGGTTGAGACTCAAGAGAAGGCAGAGGCAGCAAAAGCAGCAAAGGAAGTAAATGCACCCAATGCATCAATAGTCAATCTCAAATCAAAGCAAGACCAGTTGACATATCTGCTAGAAGCAACACTGAAAATTAAGCGAAGTCTGGCCAACTTAGCCAAGAACCAGGAGAGCCTAGAGCAGATAGTGGAGGATAAAATGTACAATCTTGATGTCAAGGTCACTGAGATACATTCTATTGTGGAGAAGCTGAGAGATGATGCTGAGGAGAGCGGTGACAGACCTACCATTGACAGATTTTAGACTGTGCCAAGGGCACCCAAGTCTTCAGCTGTGCCAATAGTAGACACCAGGACTACCTACTCTGCACCTGCCGCCAATGCTACAGTGCCACCCCCAGTATCAACTCCACCAGCTCAGCAGACATCAGCCGATGCATTTGCAGAAGCAGTTCTCTCAACGCCTTCTACGCACACCGGAGCAACAAGCCAGAAGACCCCTTCAAGAGCTCCCGGAGATCATGCCTAGAGTGTTGTATAGCACTATACTTTTTCAAGCTTTTTGGTAACTTGTTTCCAAAGGGGGAGAAAATGTATAGATCATAGGCTTCGAGAGAGAGTGTGTGTTTCTCGTTCTTTTGCTTGTTGGTTTTTATTGCCAGTTGCTACTTTGTTCGTTTGGTTTGTGCTACTTATTGTTTTATGCTCATGAGATACTTTGTGTGGTTGTGTGATTGATCACACTATGCTAAATATGTGATCGATGCCTATCTCTATGATTATTTGTGTATGATCATTCACTTATGTATTTGGTGATGCGTGCATGTTATTTCACTCTTTATCATTTTGTGCGCTCCACCAAGATGTATGTGACATGGAAGAGTGACCCACGATCCTAATTGATAGTGCATTTGCATTCAAACGCAAATTTCAAATAATGCACAAATTTAGGGGGGGGGCGCTCTTGCTTATCACATACTTCTCAAAGCGACGATGTATTTCATTCATTTTATCAGTTGTCGAAGCTTTGATCTATATGTTGTCATCAATTACCAAAAAGGGGGGGTTGAAAGTGCAACTAATCCCCTAGTGGTTTTGGTAATTCATAACAACATATAGCTCATTGAACTAATATCCATTCAAGATAAATATTTCAGGAAGTTCAATGAATGGCATGGCATGGACTAGAGATGTGGACCCCTCAAAATGTTAAGGAAAAATATTGGCAAAAGCTCAAGACTCTTCATCTTTATTTTAGTGATCCAAGATCACATTGAGTCCATAGGAAAGCCAATACTATTAAAAGGGGATGAGGTGTTGCTTAATGGCTTGCTTGCTCAAATGCTTAGTGATATTGCTCCAAAACCCTCAGCCACTTTCTCCATCCAAATATGTCAAAACCCTAAACTCCAACTCGGCCCCACCGATTCTTTCTACCCAGAGCCATCGAGTTCATATGACATAGCCACAGCCAGAAACCCTAATAGTTTGGTCACACCGATACGGATCTCGGTCTCACCGAGATGGCCTTGCCAACTCTCTGTTGCCTGTTACAATTATTCCGGTCTCACCAAAATAGCAATCGGTCTCACCGAGATGGCTTGACCAACTCTCTGTTGCCTTATTGCTTCACTTTGGTCTCACCGAGTTGATGCAATCGGTGCCACCGAGATGCGGTTTGCCCTAAGCCCTAGCACATCGGTCCCATCGAGTTGTTCCAGTCGGTCCCACCGAGATTTCTAACGTTCACATTTTTTAAATGATCGGTGTCGCCGAGTTTAACCATTCGGTCCCACCGAGATGAGTCAAATATGTGCAACGGTTGGACTTTGTGTGGAGTGTATATATACCCCTCAAGCCCCTTATCCATTTGTGAGAGAGCCATCAGAATATGCCTACACTTCCACCATACATTTTCTAAGAGAGAATCACGTACTCATGTGTTGAGATCAAGAGAATCCATTTCTATCATTTGAACCTTGATTTCGAGCCTTCCCCAAGTTGCTTTCCACTCAAATCACTCTTCCATCATAGACAAATCTGAGAGAGAGAGTTGAGTGTTGGGGAGACTATCATTTGAAGCACAAGAGCAAGGAGTTCATCATCAACACACCATCTATTACCTTTTGGAGAGTGGTGTCTCCTAGATTGGTTAGGTGTCGCTTGGGAGCCTCCGTCAAGATCTGGAGTTGAACCAAGAAGTTTGTAAGGGCAAGGAGATCGCCTACTTCATGAAGTCCTACCCGAGTGAGGTAAGTCATTCGTGGGCGATGGCCATGGTGGGATAGACAAGGTTGCTTCTTCGTGGACCTTTCGTGGGTGGAGCCCTCCGTGGACTCGCGCAGTCATTACCTTTCGTGGGTTGAGGTCTTCATCAACGTGGACGTACGATAGCACTACCTATCGGAACCACGCCAAAAATCTCCGTGTCTCCATTGCGTTTGCCTTCTCCAAACACTTCCCTTTAACTTCATATGCAATGTTTTACTTTCTGCTGCTATACTCTTAGAATTGCATGTGTAGGTTGATTGCTTGACTTATGCTAATTGCTAAAATCTGTCCACAATTAAAATTGAGAAAAAGATAGATTTTTATTTGGTCAAGTAGTCTAATCACCCCCCCCCCCCCCGCACCATCACCCCCCCCACACCCTCACCTCACCTTTATCACCCCCCCACCCCCACAAAACACCCCCCCCCCCCCCCCTCCCCTCCGCCCCTCTCTAGACATACTTTCGATCCTACAACAGCCAATACACAACACATGGTATGATGACTACCACGTCCGCGCCGAATGCACAATGCGCGGTGCGGGTCCATAATGGGTGGCTCTAGGCACGGTAAGTTGCGGGGCGCTAGAGCTTGTGCCGCCACACTTGGGGCGCAAGACAAAGAACGGCATGGCCGAGACGTTGGACAAGCAAGAGCGTGACTGGGCTGAGAGCTAGCAAGGTGGGGCCTCCAACATGGACTGACTGTACACGGACGTAACAGTTGCCCGTCACTTATAATGTGGCGGCTATAGTTGTTGTGCAGTAGTGTGCTCGTCACTCATAATGTGGAAACTATAGTTGTTTTTGCAGTATTACTTTATGGTTTCTTCCTACTTAATCATAATTCCACATAGTAATTTTGTTGGATTTTCTTCATCTCGGATAGACCTACGCATGGGCGGCCCAGGCAGGGTCGGGCTTGGCCTTCGAGCGAGGCTTAGGCTTGGGTTTGGGCTGAGGTTTATCTTTTTCATCATTTTGGGGCGGGTTTTTGGGTTTGGGGTCAGGCTTGCACATGAAGGTGCTAAAAAGTGTCATTTGGGTCGGGTTTTCGGGTTTCAGGCATGTGTTTAGGCCGGGCTTGGGCTTGAAAAGGTAGTGATTTTCAGGCTTTGGGTCGGGCTCAGGCTTGGAGATTTGGAGGTCAGGCTTTTACAAGCTGGGCCCAAAACCCGGCCCGGCCCGATCAATGATCAGGTTTGTCTTGAAGAAGGCCTTCGTGTTGTGGAATCTTCTCATATTTCTAACTTCCAGGACCCCCCCCCCCCCCCCCCCCCCCCTCTCTCTATTTATTCGTAAATGCAGGGGAAAGGGGTAAAAACTAAAATACATGGTCGAATATGTATGCTATTTTAGCAATTTATCTTATTAAATAATGATACAAAATGCACATAACAACGGACGTACAGGGGGGCAAGCCTCTGGAGCTGCACCCTTTGTGATCCTACACTAGGAGAGTGGTGATTGGCTTGTTTTATGCATATTGAGTTCATGTGATTAGCTTACAATATGTGACTAATATTATTAGTATTATCGTCATGAATTTATTATGTCTTAAATTAATCAAACAAATTCTTAAGTGTCCAAAAGTATGCACTCTTTACTCGTTGGTAAGATATCAAAAACTTACATATCTGTTACGTTGGGCGACTCTAGACGCTATGAGTGAGCTGTGTTTGAAGAAGAAACTGGTTGATTCAGTGGACTAAGTAAGATTATCTACAACTGAAGGCCCACTTTGTCCCTCTACATCCGGGCGGACAGACTGAATATGGCTCATACATGAGAGAGAAGAAAAAACGCCGCCTACCAGACCCCTCAAATCGTCCTTATATCTTCGGGTTATCCGTGAACCATCAAACGTACTCCATACGTGGGAAGGATATGAGGGTGTCCAGACATTGTCGGACATGGCCCACCCGAACAAACTTTTCTTTTTCTTTCTCCATCTCCATCAATCATATCATATGTATGTGACCGAACTAAACAAATTTAGTGGACACGGCTGCGCGGACGAACAAACGAGGGTTCAAACGGATGCGTCTAAACACTGTCTGGATGTGTGAGGAGTAAAATTAGCCTAGTTCAATTGTAGATGCTCTAAGATGGAGCTGAGGAGCATGAGCTTATGTGAATATGAAAGGCCGGGTTGCTCATCGATACTTTACATCAACGTCAATCAACTGCATGCTTTGATATAGACCAGTTGGGTTTTGTCAGTTTCTTTTTTACCCGTTTCACTTTCTAGCTCCTGCAAAATTCCTTAAAAGGCATTGGACCCATCCAGAATTCAGTTTCACAGTTTGGGTTTCAGTAGCAACGGAGGGAGTATTATTCGTTTGTTGTTTGCCTAAGCAAAAGAAACATCAACACTGACAAATGCTGGCTAATACTATTAGCTGACTAGCAGCTAAACTCATTTGCTTGCTAGTGCAATCCGAAGTTGTTCCAGGCTCCAGCCTTGTTTAATGTCCTCTGTTCGGACCCAATACCGTGTGAGCCGTTAGAGCCACTGTTTACCCCCCGCCACCCAACTAATAAATATATAAAGGACAGTACGGACTTTTGTCAAATCAATGAACTTTTTTCAATTCCGCGAACTTTTTTCAAATTCATGAACTTTTTTTTGTCATTTTTGTGAAAAAAAATTAAATTCATGATTTTTTTTAAATCTGCGAACATATTTTTTAATTGTAAAAACCGACAACCGTGTAACCAGACTGCCTTACTATATAGCCAAGCTTCATGCCTCTTTCCATGTAACGAGACGAGGTGGAACTAAACCCATGAACGGCATACTGTGCTATCTACAGGTACGTACATGCAGGCTGTAACAAAAAGCCCAAAACAAGTTTATGCTTTGCGTGCAAGTGATCAGGTTGGCCCACGGAATTGAAGTCCGTGCACATGAGCGCGTTGGTCCCTATATGTGGCAGAAATTTTCTAATACCAACACAAAAACCAAAATTTTGATTTTTTTTCTGTTTCGGTATCGGCTCGAACTTCGGCTTGTCGGTTTTTAATGTCCACCCCTAGCTCCAAGGAGGAAAAAGTTCGCGAAATTGAAAATTTTCATCGATTTAAAAAAAGTTCATGAATTTGAAAAAAAAAGTTCGTGAAATTGAAAATAATTCATCGATATGAAAAAAAGTTCATGAATTTGACAAAAAAAATCACTAATCAAATACTTTTTTCACAAGATGCATCCGACTAGGCCAGTCCATTGTCGCGCATGGAAAGAGGGAAAATAATATAGCAATTTACTTACTTGTTTAAATTATAATTTTAAATACTCTTTTCCTTCAAACCTGGCATGGAAGCCTATCATGAGAATTCCCACCTATTGTAAAAAGTTGAGGTCACTCATGAATGTCCAAAGAAAACACCATGTTTAACTGAGGGCTTTCGAGTAGGCCAGAAGTCTCTGTTTGAGAGCATGTTTTTTTCGGCATCTGTCAAATGACCCTAATTTTTTTCTATGAGCATATATGACCAATTAAAGGCACCATGACAATTTGTCTTTTTTTTTACAAGTTTTCATTTTCTGGAGTTTTCTCGGTCAAAAAAGACAGATAAATGGGCGGACGTGTCACAACTTGCATAAGGTGTTAAAAATCGTTAAAACCTGGCATGAATGCCTACCATGGGCATGTCCATCTTTTTGTAAAAGTTGGGATCATTTAAAAAATGTCCAAAACTAGACCATGTTCAGCAGAGGGTGTTCGGTTAGGTCAGAAGGGTCCGTTTGAAAGAACGTTGTTTTTTGTCATCCGTCAAATGACCCCAAATTTTTTTCACCAGCTTCTATGAACAATTCAAGGCATCATGCCAAGTTGTTCGAGTTTTCGATGATTCTTGCATTTTTTTGGAGTTTTCTTGATGAAAATTGGCCGAAAAATGGCCGAACATGGCGCAACTTGCATACAGTGTCGGAATTCGTTCAAACCTGGCATTGATGCCTCATATGTCCGAGTCAGACCGCCGCCAGGAGTTGAGCTCATTTATCCATAGTCCAAAAAGCCCACCAGTTCATAGGAGTGTAATAGAATAGGCTAGACGGGTCCGTGAGCATGAATTTCCCTAATTTGAATGATTCTGTTATTTGCAATTTCCATCATTATCAATCGACATGAACATTTTTTTTATATCGTAACCATTTCTCCAAATTTGTCACCAATTTCGTAATTTCAAATTGTGTATAATTTTTTTTACAAATTTGAACACTTTTTTTTAATTGTTAATAAATTGCCAAAAATGATGTTGAACACAAATTGCAAACCACACGCATTTCTAAAAAATTATCAACTTTTTTGAAACGCAAATATTTCTTAAGTTTGTGAATTTTTTATTTTTTTTTTGGAAAATAGGCAGATCTTTTGAAATTCCAGAACATTTTGCAGATAAGCAGGGATTTTCTCGTGTGGAGGCGAATATATAGTACTGACACTGATCTATTGTATGTATGTATTGCCACATTTGGCCGCATTAATAAGAGTATCATCACAAGAATCATCTCTACTCAAGGCAGCATCTTTGTCAAAAGACAAAACAGAGCAAGCAGAAATGGCTACCAGAGTTCAGAAGACATTCTCACTCTCACAGTAATGCCGTACACTCATCGGAGCGACGAGATATGAGCTAGCCGAGCCCTGGCGGTGGCGGGCCGCCGCGGTGGCAAGACCTGCACATCCTGTTGCGGGTGCGGATGAGGTGGCCGCAAGCCTGGCAGATCGGGCCTGAACCGACGGACGAGCTCGAGCTGGAACTGGAAGAAGGCCTAATGGCCGCAGCCCGGTACTGCTGCTCACTGGCAGGGACTGCCCCCCGAGGCGCGTAGCCGCCGGCCTGCGCGTGCTGCTGAGGCACGTCGTCGGCGGCGAAGAGACGGCTGTAGCAAACCTCGCAAAAGGGCGCCGAGCAATAAACCCGCGTGGCGGGCGCTGGGCAAAGACGGCACCATCGAGCACATGGTCCCCATGTGTGCGGGCCGACGGCAGCCCGTGCCGGCCCTGCAGAAGAAGGCTGGCGGAGGCGGTGGTCGAGCTGGCACTGGTGACCAATGGCGATGCCCTGGCCCTGAGTCGCACCGCCGTAGCTGGGGACTGGACGCGGAGGCACGTAGCGGATCTCCGGGTGCTGCGGAAGCACGTTGCTGGTGCCGAAATTGTTGTAGCAATCTCGAGCGAGGGGACTGGCTGGAACTGGAGCACCTGGCGCGCTTGCGCTAGAGGTCGTCGAAGAAGGCTGCTCACCAATGCGAAGATCCAACAGGAAATCAATGAACAAGCCCAAATAACGAATGAGTGGAAAATAATGGGTCGCAAATTACCCCGTCGGAGCCGGAGTGGCCGCGCGGCTGCCCTGTTCCTGTCTGCCTGGAGCCGGCGACATGGTTCTGGCCGGAGAGGGAACCACTGCCGGTCGGCGCGTGGTACTGGTACGGGAAGGGCGCACTCCCAACGGCTGCAACAGAAACCAAGAAATCGAACTCCGACGTCAATGAAGAACCAAGAATCGCATGGATCAGAAAGAAAGAAAGATTTTGGCGCTTTTCTTGGGAGGGGACTCACCTGGATTGCCCAGCGGCGGCCGGAGCATCCCCTGCGAGGGCATCTGCGGCACCCTCCCATGCGACTGGGACAATCCCCTGTACCCCGAGCCGCCCCCGGCCCCGCGGGCAGCTGCAAGAAACGAAGGTATGGGATGTTACAATCCAAGAAACGCAAGAACGAACGACGCGCTCGGTCATATGCTTTGATTTCTTGGGCACCCACCTCCATCGAACTGGGGAGAGCCGCGGGCGTATCCTGAAGTCACCTCCAACAGCCACGCCATATCCGGCGAAATCCCAGCAATGCCGTCGCCGGCTGCATTCGCCGTCCGTCCTGCAGTGTTCGCCGATGTACCGGCAAGGTCGTCGCCGGCTGTAGGATCCCTCCGCGCAGCCGGGTGCCTTGTCCCGGTAAGGTTATCGTCGGCCTTCCGCTTGCCCACCATCTCGCCTCGGTCGAACAGCTTCGCAAGAACACCCAGATGAATAGGAGAGGGAGGGGCGGAAGGAAGGAAGCTACGAGAAACAATGGGAGGGGAGGAAGGAAGGCGAGGGAGGCTATATAGACAACGACGACAGAGCCTCTCCCGCTCCAACCGATTTCAAGAAGCAGAAATGGGATAGCCCAGCCTGTGGCCCAAATAAGTCGGTTAGCTTTCCAAAGTTTCTGCAAATTTTAACTCATCCTGTTAAAAAAAACAGGACTTCTCAAAAAATTTAAAGGCACAATGCCAATGATTTGTTTTGAAAAATATCCATTTTGTTTGGAGCATGATTTGCCCATGCCATTGTTGTTACATAATAAACATGCTGAGCATCCTTGATAAACTTCATCTAGTACAAAAGGAGAAAAACTCAAAACAATGATGTCAATACATCATCTGCTTAATGATGAATTCATTTCAAACCTTTTGCCAGTCAAAGATAACATAGTAATCTATGGTTGTTTTGGAGTGAACTAGATCCATGTTCGCTTAAATCTAAAAAATTCTCGAGGACTATTTACACCAATCTAGCTTGTAGAAGATGAAACAAACTATTATTTGCATAGTAGTTCGGTACCGACGAAATCATCTAGAATATGACTATTCAATAAAAAGTTAAATAGAAACTCGCTATTTGTTTCATAAGATAAGGTCTATGCAGGTTCTTTTTACTAATTTATGATCAATTGCAAGATCAACATATATAAATACTATCTTGTATATGTACAATCCAGGTAAAGGAGAAGGAAAAAGAAGATAAAGAAAGCAACAGGTTTTTTTGCGGAGTAAAGAAAGCAATAACTAGCTTTAACCATAAACTTACACGCATGGTAATGATATCATCCAAATAACATTGATATCATCCAAATAACTAGCTTAACCATAAACTTACACGCATGGTAACCATAAATTTTATTAATGTGATTTTAAATTGAATTTACGCATATCATTTTATTGCTCTCAACCTCTTAATTGTTTTCTTGTTAATAGTGTGGTTTCTCAAGTTTCGTATTGTTTAAATTCTTTCTTCCATTCCCCAATATTTCTTAATTATCCATGCTTACTATTTAGTATTTACCCATTGTTGGTTTTTTCTTCTGCCAAAATTTGGACTCAAGGGCCTTTTATCCTCTACATGGACATTGTGTCAGCAAATACTTTGACACTTAGATGTCTGGTTGTGCACATAGTTGCGATGCAGCTTGTAAACCTAAATGAGATATCTGAACCGTCCGCTTAATGCAACATTGAACCCTCCCACACAAGATTTCTTACTTTATATGAAACATCATTGCAACATTTTTCTTGTGATATGTAAAAAGTCATGGAAAACAACATTGTAACATCTCAAACCAACTTGCAAGTAATTATGACTTACGGTTTAGAGAATGCAAACACTCACAACATGAGGATTATTCCCGTGTTCGGATAGTTGGTGTTATTCTACGTCCATGTTGAGGGAGGCTTCAAAACAAAAGGTTCTAGGACTCACTTTACTACAAATCCAAATAGCACTGACCCCTCGTCATTGACCAGCCAGTGACCGCGAGTTAGTGGTGAGCACTAGCACCAACTGACCAGCCAAGACATGTCAATGATATTACTTTTGGGGCTCGGCTTGATGCTTATCACAAACGGGCTAGAAAATGACCGGTCAGTGATTGTGTGTACCGACGGTCAAAACAGATCAACAGTTTTCGCTGACGGACTGCTATATTTCACCCATCTATACTGAAATTTTAATTGAAACCTTTCAGTTTCCCCTCGGCCAACATTGTTATTTATGAAACCCAACAGGTGGGTCCCACCTGTCGGTGAGTCACTCATTCTTTCCAGAAGCGCATCTCCGTGGGTGTGTTTTCCCTGCGGGGGAAACATACTCTGGGGAGTACGCCTTCGACGCGCCGCCTCCCTGCGGGCTAGGAGCTGGGCCCGGCCCAGTGACGCCATCCAACTAATTCGCGCTCAGGGCGCACCCCTAACCTTTTCCCTTTTGCTTTTTCAGCTGTCTTCAAAAACACTCTATAGCAGTCAGTCCAAACCCAAATCTGATAATTCAAATTTCTAAATACTTCTAAAATAACTCTCTATTATCTCAGATAGTGTGAACATTTTTAGTAGGCATTATTTTTGTAACATTTGTTTAATAATCCATTTAATCATTTAATTCAACTTATAAATTCCATTAGTAATTAATATTAACTCCAAATGAATTGATTCTTTTTCTGTTATTTTTAATTTTTCACCTAGTTTATTTTAGTATTTATTTCAAAAATATTTGAAACACTTTTTAGTACTGTTTTTGATTTATGTGGTAATTGCAATATTTTTGAAAATAAGAAATGGAGGGAAGATAAAATTCTCAAACTTTTTGGAGTGCACCCAATATTTCTGCATGCTCAAGACAAGCATCTTGAACACTTGATATGGTGAATTGCATGGTTATATTGTTTGCAAGAATAAATGAAGTCATACATAGGTTGAGATCGAATAAAAATTTGCATGCATGTAGTGATGGCATGTTTCCTCATACCATACATCGTGTGTTGTCATGACTAACTTGCAGGTGCAGGTATAAGTAAAATACAGTACCGGCAGAAGGGTGACCACGTTGAAGCGTGAGCATGCCTTGTTTGTTATGCATGTTGGAGCATGCAAGGGTAATGGACCTGTTTGGAATTGCTGTCGAAAGAATATTTTGTTGTGCTAACCACTGCAGAAAATACTTAAGCCTCCTGAGTCGACCGTAGATCGAGTCTTGTTCCGGTAACCCCCATACTTGATTCGTGCTGCCACTTGTCCCTGCCACAGGTGAAGTATGGTTTAGTAAGTTGTTAACCCCTTTCCGTGCACACACCACATAGAGGGCTATGATGAGGGTTTCCCAGATGGTGGACTAAATCCTGTCATCGAGTCAGGGGGCATGGGTGTATCCGGTTGTGACCGAGAGGGGGGCACCCCTTGAAATCCGCGCGTATTAATGGTGATCCCATGCTACTCGAGATTGTTGTCTCCCCTAGTTAGAGTTTTTCTGAAACGATGCTTTGGGTGATTCCTAGCATCTGGACGGTTAATCTGGTGTGTGCTGGTTAGGTGTGTTTTTAACCCAAATGCCGTAATGGGAATTAGCCAGTGTCACGGTACTGACTAAAGTAATCCTATACTTGTGGGTAAAGAGTACACCCTATGCAGAGTTTAAACCTATTCGAATAGCCGTGTCCGCGGTTAAGGACTACAGTTTAGGTTGGTCAAGTGTCGGTCTTAGTGTTGGTCTTTGGAGAAAAATAATTAAAATGTGCCTGAGTTATTTTGTAGGATAATTATTGTCACCCTGATGCTACCATAAATATTTTTGCTATGCATATTGATATTACTGTGGTTATGCATATTATTGTGGACTAACCCGTTTCTCTTATTTTATTTTTCCTGAGTGTCTCAGGGGCTGGCTAGACTACCCCGAGCATTCGGTTTTATTTTCAAGATCGGCCGTGGCGTCACCTTTTGACACCCGACTGGCATTTCTTTTCAAGACCTCTTCGTGGCGTCCCTCGAGTTCTCAGGCGGTCTATCACGCCACTACTCTTGTGGACACCTGATTGGCATTTCTTTTCAAGACCTCTCCGTGGCGTCCCTCGAGTTCTCAGGCGGTCTATCACGCCACTACTCTTGTGGCTACCCGATTGGTATTTCTTTTCAAGACCGACCGTGGCGTCACTTTTTGACACCCGACTGGCATTTCTTTTCAAGACCTCTTCGTGGCGTCCCTTGAGTTCTCAGGCGGTATATCACGCCACTACTCTTGTGGATACCCGTTAGGCATTTCTCTTCAAGACCTACCCTGGTGTCACTTTAGACATCCGACCGGCATTTCTTTTATTTTATTTTTCTTTAACTTTCCTTGTTTATCACTAACATTTTTTATATATTCATTTATTTGTGCATGCTAATATGTTATCATGCCATGATTTAATTCCTGTCATCATGCATTTAATATAGTCCAGCATGAGCATACGCATATAGTTTGGTTCATCATGATCATATATTTTTTATCTGCTGCATTCGGTATATCTTTTGTTCATGATGTTTGCGAGTACATTCCAACGTACTCATAGGCTTGTCCCTGGCTATTTACTTGGCCAGGTCAGAATTTCAGCGAGGAGTACTACCACGACGTCCACACGGAGCCTAGGATAGCAGCCACGCGGGATAGGAATTATCCAGGTCAGCCGTTCCTGTGAGAATGGAGCCCCATTGACGTTGAAGAACCACGAGTCGCTTCCGTCATCCACCTCCAGAATTATTGTTGTATCATTAGACCTTCATGGTCTTGTATCCAATTCTTGTAATTGCTTGGTAATCTGTAACAAGGACGTGTCCACCAGTAACGGTAATCCTGGGCTGGTGATGACACGAGGGGTTAATTTCTGGGATTTTTGTGTCCCCGAAATCCGGCCCCGACAGCCTTGATATCAGAGCCAGGCTAACCATTGGCTAATCCTATCTTAGCTTGGTCGCTATCTCTAGGTTTCCACACCATCCACCTCCTTCCCTGTCCACAGTTAGGCCCATCCTATCCAATAGTCTGCATAGTGGCCAACCGACATCTTTTTGACAGTCGGTGCCCAACCTATCAACCTAGCCCATAGGCTGTGTGCCTGTGGCCGACACCTAAGTTGTCCCATCCACAAGCGTGCGATGGAAGACTCCGCTGGCTTATAAAGGAAGCCTTGCCCCAACCCAGCACATCACAGCCTCACTCTCAGTTCGATATCCAACCACCAAGATGCCAGGCCCCATCGTCCACAACGAGACCACCGCAGCCGAGCTTGAAGGCTTTGTAGCCATCCTCGCCAATCTCACCCGTCGTGCTCTCGGCATCGAAGAGCCGCCGGAGTATGTCGTGTACCAAGAGCACGCAAGTGATGCCATCCACCACTTCTGGGCCACGGTGCAGATCTACGGGAGGGGCATCACCGCAGAGCGCCCCTACCGGTTCACTGGGAGGACGACCTCCGATGAGCCCCAAGCCATTCAACTTGCAGCCCGAGAGGCTGTAGTTCAACTTCAACATCGATCACCGAGGGTCAACTGCCGCTCTTTCTACTACTCCCCTAGTCGTGAAGCTATGGTAGCCCGACCCAAGTCTCCAACGGAGACCACGAGACGGATCCTGCCCTAGTGCATCTAGTGCGCTACCTGAGAGCGCAAGAGGCACTCTTCGATCAGGTCAACCTTGATCTGATTGCCACCCGCAGGACGCTTGCTCTCCTGACCCCGGTGAGAAGTGAAGCTGCACCCGCCACTGACAACCCGATAATACTGTTCGGGAGACCAATCGAGCCTGCGAGGTCTGCCCCTGTTGCCCACCCGGGCAATGCATTCGTCTCCCCAGATGAACTCCGTCGTCTCTTGGGGATTTTCTCCAACGGGACTGTAGCCACTACACCCGGGTGGGTCATCATCGCTACCCCAACCCTGCAGCTCCTCATTCCACTCCAGCCAACTCCAACGTTGAAGCCCCCGGAGAAGCCTCGACGTCCACGAGACACGCCCGTCTGGATGTAGACGAAGTGGATTGAGTCCGCCAGAGTAGTTGTCAAGTCCTTAGTAACCCTGTTGCCCTGTAGATTCCACCACCGTGCCATAGACGATCATGTGTATGTGTGTAGTGTTTGATTGAATAATGTGTTTTTGTGTTGTTGCCTTGTATTTGATTACTTATTAATTGCGGGTTGGATTTAATTGTTCCGCCCTTAACAAATCTCGAGGACGAGATTTCCTTAAGGGGGTAGAGTTTGTAACACCCAAAAAATTTAATCATATTTTTATTAAGTAAAATTTGGCCAGAAATAAAATTTTGATTTATGATAAGTCCTTAAATAATTTTAGAGCCCTATTCTGTTTCTGACTTTCAAAATTCTTCCCTCCATATAGAAATTTTTGGAAAAAATATTATGGCTTTGGTAGTTTTATTAAAACATTTCATTTATATTAAATAACAGTAGGAGTTATTTTCATAATAAAATTTGCCCCAAAACAATTCTTTTAATAGCATTTTCATTCTTTGAAATGCTTCTTTGTCACTGCAACCATTTTAAATAATTCTTTTAAAATTCCAAAAAAATTATGGGAGGTCATGTGATGTCCACAGATCACTTTTATGCAAAAACCTAATTTGGTGTTTTGAAAGTTTTGAGTAAAACAACTTCTTTTCAATTATGTCACATTCTTCAGTTTCAACTACAACCCCAATTTTTCTTGCCCCAAAAATTCTGAATTTTTTCGCACTCCTAGTGCTTCCAACCAAACCCTTAAGTCCAGAAGATCAACTCCATTTGCATTTTGTAGATCCACCCAGTGATTCCCTCAAAAACTGGTCCAGAACTGAATTTCAGTAGAATTTGCACTGGAAAGTTTTTCCTATGGACCATCCAACCCTACCACCTCATCTATCATTTAAAGAGGCATCATACTGCCAAGATTCATGATCAACAAAAATACCTAGGGCACCATTTCATTTCATCATACACCTTGAGTGCATGACAAAATTCTGACACCACTAAAACCTTCATATGGCTCTAGCTCCATTTGCTAAGATAGCATGTCCAACATACCCCTCACACTTGCTAGCATCACCATCCCAAAAATCAGCTCAAATGGACCTATCTAGCTTGCTCTGGCAATTCATCGAGCACTTGATGTGCATGCCCAGAGCGCGCGTACTGCTGCCGTGGCATCGAGCCGCTGTTGTTCCCCTGCTGCCTCCCCTGCTCGCCCGAGTCCACCGCTGGGTCACCTGATCATCCCCAAGCCTCAACGACACCTTCCCTGGTCCCCTAGCGCCGCCCCCACCGGCCAGCGCCGCCTCTGACCGCCGCCCAAAGACGGCCACTCGGCCACGTCTCTGTCGGCGCCGTCTCACCTTAATGGCCAACGTCCAGTGCTCATCCGTTCGTCCACCGCCCTCATCTACCACGCTGACCGACGCCACCGACCACAACTGCTTCGACGACGCAGTTATGACCGCCGCCGTCGTGACTTATTCGGGAAGCCACGGCATCACCTTCCCCCGCCTATAAAAGGCCACTGTGAGCTCGCCCTCGATCATCACCACCCTCCCCTCTCCCTCTGTAAGCTCCCCATGGAAGGAAAACGACCAGAGCGGTCGTCGTCTTCAACTCCGGCAACCACAGCCGCCACCGCATCCGCGAAGATTCCCACCTCTCCAGTACCTCCCCCTCTCAACTAGCTACACCAGGAGCTTTCCCACGGTCCCATAGATCCTTTCCGCGCTCCAATTCCTCCTCCCCAAGGTCTAGTTGAGCTCGGCGAATCCTCCCGTAGCTCTCCTCCGCCATGATTGACGACGTGCTCGAACCCGAGCCCCTCAACGGCTATCTCCACCTCCCACGGATGCGACACTCTTCACTGAACCCAACCATGTGCCGAGCGTCGCCGGAGATGCCCAACAACACCGGCAATCCTCGCCGGAGCTCGCCTCTGTTCCTGTCCAGGCGCGCGCGAGATGGGGAAGACAAACCCAACAGGTGGGTCCCACCTGTCGGTGAGTCACTCATTCTTTCCAGAAGCGCATCTCCGTGGGTGCGTTTTCCCTGTGGGGGAAACATACTCTGGGGAGTACGCCTTCGACGCGCCGCCTCCCTGCGGGCTAGGAGCTGGGCCCGGCCCAGTGACGCCGTCCAACTAATTAGCGCTCAGGGCGCACCCCTAACCTTTTCCCTTTTCCTTTTTCAGCTGTCTTCAAAAACACTCTGTAGCAGTCAGTTCAAACCCAAATCTGATAATTCAAATTTCTGAATACTTCTAAAATAACTCTCTATTATCTCAGATAGGGTGAACATTTTTAGTAGGCATTATTTTTGTAACATTTGTTTAATAGCCCATTTACTCATTTAATTCAAATTATAAATTCCATTAGTAATTAATATTAACTCCAAATGAATTGATTCTTTTTCTGTTATTTTTCATTTTTCACCTAGTTTATTTTAGTATTTATTTCAAAAATATTTGGAACACTTTTTAGTACTGTTTTTGATTTATGTGGTAATTGTAATATTTTTGAAAATAGGAAATGGAGGGAAGATAAAATTCTCAAACTTTTTGGAGTGCACCCAATATTTCTGCATGCTCAAGGCAAGCATCTTGAACACTTGATATGGTGAATTGCATGGTTATATTGTTTGCAAGAATAAATGAAGTCATACATAGGTTGAGATCGAATAAAAATTTGCATGCATGTAGTGACGGCATGTTTCCTCATACCATGCATCGTGTGTTGTCATGACTAACTTGCAGGTGCAGGTATAAGTAAAATACAGTACCGGCAGAAGGGTGACCACGTTGAAGCGTGATCATGCCTTGTTTGTTATGCATGTTGGAGCATGCAAGGGTTGTGGCCATGTTTGGAATTGCTGTCGAAAGAATATTTTGTTGTGCTAACCACTTCAGGAAATACTTAAGCCTCCTGAGTCGACCATAGATCGAGTCTTATTCCGGTAACCCCCATACTTGATTCGTGCTGCCACTTGTCCCTGCCACAGGTGGGGTATGGTTTAGTAAGTTGTTAACTCCTTTCCGTGCACACACCACATAGAGGGCTACGATGAGGGTTTCCACGATGGTGTACTAAATCCTGTCATCGAATCAGGGGGCATGGGTGTATCCGATTGTGACCGAGAGGGGGGCACCCCTTGGAATCCGCGCGTATTAATAGTGATCCCATGCTACTCGAGATTGTTGTCTCCCCGACTTAGAGTTTTTCTGAAACGATGCTTTGGGTGATTCCTAGCATCCGGACAGTTAATCTGGTGTGTGCTGGTTAGGTGTGTTTTCAGCCCAGAGGTCGTAATGGGAATTAGCCAGTGTCACGGTACTGACTAAAGAAATCATTTATTTGTGGGTAAAGAGTACACCCTCTGCAGAGTTTAAAGCTATTCGAATAGCCGTGTCCGCGATTAAGGACTACAGTCTAGGTTGGTCAAGTGTCGGTCTTTGGAGGAAAATAATTAAAATGTGCCTGAGTTATTTTGCAGGATAATTATTGTCACCCTGATGCTACCATGAATATTAGGACTAACCCGTTTCTCTTATTTTATTTTTTCTGGGTGTCTCAGGGGCTGGCTAGACTACCCTGGGCATTCGGTTTTATTTTCAAGACCGACCGTGGCGTCACCTTTTGACACCCGACTGGCATTTCTTTTCAAGACCTCTTCGTGGCATCCCTCGAGTTCTCAGGCGGTCTATCACGCCACTACTCTTGCGGACACCCGATTGGCATTTCTTTTCAAGACCTCTCCGTGGCGTCCCTCGAGTTCTCAGGCGGTCTATCACGCCACTACTCTTGTGGATACCCGATTGGCATTTCTTTTCAGGACCGACCGTGGCGTCACTTTTTGACACCCGACTGGCATTTCTTTTCAAGACCTCTTCGTAGTGTCCCTCGAGTTCTCAGGCGGTATATCACGCCACTACTCTTGTGGATACCCGTTAGGCATTTCTCTTCAAGACTTACCGTGGTGTCACTTTAGACATCCGACCGGCATTTCTTTTATTTTATTTTTCTTTAACTTTCCTTGTTTATCACTAACATTTTTTATATATTCATTTATTTATACATGCTAATATGTTATCATGCCATGATTTAATTCCTGTCATCATGCATTTAATATAGTCCAGCATAAGCATACGCATATAGTTTGGTTCATCATGATCATATATTTTTTATCTGCTGCATTCGGTATATCTTTTGTTCATGATGTTTGCGAGTATATTCCAACGTACTCACAGGCTTGTCCCTGGCTATTTACTTAGCCAGGTCAGGATTTCAGCGAGGAGTACTACCACGACGTCCACACGAAGCCTGGGATAGCAGCCACGCGGGATAGGAATTATCCAGGTCAGCCGTTCCTGTGAGAATGGAGCCCCATCGACGTTGGAGAACCACGAGTCGCTTCCGTCATCCACCTCCAGAATTATTGTTGTATCATTAGACCTTCATGGTCTTGTATCCAATTCTTGTAATTGCTTGGTAATCTGTAACAAGGACGTGTTCATCAGTAACGGTAATTCTAGGCTGGTGATGACATGAGGGGTTAATTTCTGAGATTTTTGTGTCCCCAAAATCCGGCCCCGACACGTGCCCAAGCCCCCTACGTCTACATGGTGCAGTTGCACCATGCCTACTCTCTCGCGACCTTCGAGTGTGGCCGCTCGCACGCCGTCACGAGCGGCTTCTCTTGTAAATGTATTGGCATGTTCATGGACTTGGGTTATCAGCAAGGACCGAGTTGCGGCTAAACCAAGGAAGTTCCATGCATTAGATTCGAGCATGAAAAAATCGTTGGGTTCAAGTGAGCCCAACGAGTGCGTACTGGCTCCGCCCCGGCCCACCGTCGCACCATCAGATGCTTATGAGTAATCTAGACGCCACCATGCCTAACAAACTTGTTTCTCTATCTTCCCATTGTGTCATCTATATGTCTCGTGAACATAAAGGGTACCACCACTTTGACCGCACCGTCACGGGGAAGTGGATTTTCCCACTTCTCTCTGCCACACTTCCCATATTCGGGCCATGAAGGCACGAAGGGTCCATGTTTGGGCCACTGACTTCCATAGTTTATCACCCTAGCCCCTACGTTATCCTTGATGCATGTCAGCTCTACAAGTACAGACACTTAGAGTAATGTCCTGGAGCAACCATTCTGAGCGAAGTGTCTAGAACCGTGGCTTATGTCTTCGTAATTGGGAGTTGTTGCTACTGGTTGTAAATTTTCATACACATATGTAACTCTTCTGTGTATGCATATTATAGTTTATGTAAATTTTCTGAAATTCTTTGTATTTTTTAAAATTGTAAACAGTCACTAGAGACAGGCACAATGAATGAGCTCGTCATTGATTTTCATAATAGTGATGGGCGGGGAGGGCGTCAGTAGTGATGGGCTACAAGTGGCCGGCGGACCGCTCATCGCTGATGTGCTGTCACTAGAACCCATTTGTAGTAGTAGTGAGACCGCATGGATGTCTAGATATCACGTGCACATGCGAACGTGCACACCTTTCTCTTAAAAGCTTACTGGTTATAATGTCAAGCTCACAAATAACAATGTCCAATAATATTCTTGTCAATGCCCTATTATAGCAACGAGGACACACTATTGATATCATATATAAACCTCGCTGCAAAGAAAAAAGATATCATACGTAAACCTTTAGCAACTATCATGTGTGATTTGCTAGAGCATAAGCTACCTTCCCTGATGTGAGGACCGACAATGTGGTGCGGCCATGTGGTGCTCGACAACAAGTAGGCGGTGGCGAGGCAACGCGATGGGTAATCAACTGATTAGACAATGACGACATAGCGATGGAGAGCGTGATTGATCAAGCACGAGGCGAAAAGGAGTAGTCTGGCGCAAGGAAGCCAAAATGCAAGCGTCGTGCATGAAGAGTTGAAGACTGAACGATGACGATGTCGAATGTCGTCGATGCGTTGCGATTTACTCCCTCCGTTCCCAAATATAACTCTTTCTAGAGATTCCAACAAGTGACTACATACGGAGCAAAATGAGTGAATCTACACTCTAAAATATGTCTACATACATCCGTATGTTGTAGTCCATTTGAAATGTCTAAAAAGACTTATATTTAGGAACGGAGGAAGTATTGTGCATGCATGTGTGAAACAGCCCACTAGCTCTGCTACTCGGGAGCTGTTGTATATCGCTCATAGCGAGCAGTACGCTCGCATCGCTCATGCGCTTCTCTGTACATGGGCCTGGCCAAATGAGCAAAAGCTAGCGCTACTCTCCCTTCGAGAGTGCCGATGAGTTTTTTTTTTCATTACTGTCAGGTTTTATTTTAATTCTAAAATATTCATGAATTTGAAGAAATGTTCATGAATTTTTTTAAAAGTTTGTGAATTCTTCATGAATTTTAAAATATAAAAAAATGTTCACGAATTCAAGATACGTCTGAATTAAAAAAATCATAAAATTTTAAAAATGTTCAAATATTTATTAATTTCAAAAATAATTCCTGAATTAAGAAAGTGAAAAGTAAAGTAAGAGAGAAGAAAAAAGCAGAATACACTCATCATTTACAGACGACAAAGGACAGAAAGATATAAAATAAAACTTATGTAGAAAAATAGAATAAATAAAACTAATAAAAAACCCAGGCGGAAGCTTCCCAAAACCGAGCGTAAAGTTCCAAAACCAGAGGGAGGACCTTGCCAAAACCGGGCGAAAGCTTCCTACACTACCGCTAATGAGCCGGCCCACGTAAAGCGTTGTAGTGGGTGATTCTTTCGATATGTATTGCAAATTGGCAATAAACAAACAACAGGCCTAATAGGTAATGTTAAAGAATTTTCATGACTAGCATTATTGTACAACTTTGAAATGTAGTACTCCCTCCGATCGATATTAATTGAACATTATTTTAAACCAACATCAATTAATATGGATTGGAGGGAGTACATCATTAGTACATAATATCAGGACAAAACTTTATGTATGTTGCATAAATTATCAGGAGAATTCACTCTACAGCACTTCCTTCAAAAACCTAGATATCGGGTGATGTTATATCGCCATTCGCCAAACTCCTGGGCTTAGAAATCATGATACATAGTCCTAAAAAATAAATTGATCATTCATTCAGTTTGAGAGAAACCGAATCTGTCAAACAAATGAGGCAACACTAAAGAGCAGGAAACAACAAACATGTTACTAACGAATTAGCCTATTCTCTGCCCAAATCATCATTTACTGATGACAAAGGACAGAAAGATGGAGTATAAAAGAAAATAACAGTCGAACCTTCTAATATGTATTGGCCCTAGCATACTATTAGGATTTGAACTGATCATCAGTCTTGCATAATAAAATGTAATCTCAAACTGAATCAGTACCAAGGGAGAAGCTGTGGAGTCCTCATTTGGTTAAACTGAAAGTGAACCAGCCACACACTTGAAGCAAAATCAAAGAGTAGGGAAGGAACCAAAGATTAACTAATCAGATATAATGCTAGAGCACTGACAAAGGAAACAAGCACAAATATATGGTGTCACTGATCTACTGTATCACAAGAGTCATCACTACTCAAAGCAGCATCACTGTCAAAACAGAGCAAGCAGAGAAGGCTCCCAGAGTTCAGAAGATACTCTCACTCGCACTGATTGGAGCGACGAGATATGAGCTAGCCGAGCTCTGGCGGCGGCGGGCCGTTGCGGTGGCAAACCCTGCACGCCCTGTTGCCGGTGCCGGAGGGGTGGCCGCAAGCCGGGCAGATCGGTCCCGAACCGACAGCCGAGCTCGAGCTGGAACTGGAAGGAGGCCTAATGGCCGCAGCCCGGTACTGCTGCTCACTGGCAGGGACTGGCCCCCCAGGCGCACCCGCGTAGCTGGGGACTGGACTTGGAAGCACGCAGCCGGTCTGCGCGTGCTGCGGAGGCGCGTCGCCGGCGACGAAGAGACGGTTGTAGCAATCCACGCACAATGGCACCAAGCCCCAAACCCCGGTCGTGGGTCTCTTGCAAAGAGTGCACACTGGAGACAGGGGACTGACTGAAGCACCTGGCGCGCTTGCTGAAGTGATCGCCGAAGAAGGATGCTGACCAACGCGAAGATCCAAGAAGAAATCAATGAGTTCATGGCTGCCGGACAAGCCCGAATAACGAATGAATGGAAAATAATGCATAGCAAATTACCCCGCCGCCGCCGCCGGAGTGGCCGCGCGGCTGCCCTGTTCCTGTCTGCCTGGGGCCGGCGACGTGGTTCTGGGTCTGGCCGGGGAGCGAACCATGGCCGGTCGGCGCGTGGCACTGCTGGTTGGTGAAGGGCGGACGTCCACCGGCTGCGACAGAAACCAAGAAGTCGAACTCCGGCGTCAGTGAAGAACCAAGAACCGCACCTAAATCTAGCGCTTTTCTTGGGAGGGAACCCACCTGGATTGCGCAGCGGCGGCCGGGGCATCCCCTGAGATGGCATCTGTGGCGCCCTCCTATGCGGCTGCGACCCGCCCCCGGCCCCGTGAGCAGCTGCAAGGAACGAAGCAATGGGATGTTACAATCCAAGAAGCAACCCAAGAACGAAGGACGCGCTTGATCTCTTGGGCACCCACCTCCATCGAACTGGGAAGAGCCGACGGCGTAGCCTGAAGTCACCGCCAACAGCCACGCCATATCCGGCGAAATCCCAGCAATGCCGTCGCCGGCTGCATTCGCCGTAGGCCCTGCAGTCTGGCCCGATCTACCGGCAAGGTCGTCGCCGGCTGTAGGCTCCGTCCGCGCAGCAGCCCGATGCCTTGTCCCGGTAATGTCATCGCCGGCCTTCCGCTTGCGCGCCATCTCGCCTCGGTCGAACAGCTTCGGAAGAACGACCAGATGAGACCCTAATAGGGAGGGAGGGGGCGGAAGGATGGAAGCTACAAGAAACAATGGGAGGCGATGTGCCGGAAGTCTAGGGAGTCTATATAGACGACGACAGATTGTCTCCGGCTGCAACCGGTTTCATTCAAGAAGCGAAGAGTCCAGGTAGATTGATGTGGGGCGCGGCTGCCTCGCGTCATCGCAAATTCATTTTTACCGGTTCCGGCTCCTACCGATGGTCTTGCCACCAATTAGGTGCTGCCATATGTAAAGTTGTGGGACCATATACATGTGTATATGAATGTATTTGATGCAAAGCTTCTCTTGTATTTCTGATTTTAGTCAAATCAATGTTTAGGGTAGTGTACAACTTTTTGAACTAGGTGGTAACGCATGCATGCATCATCCCTCCTCTCTCTCCCCAACAAATCCATGCATATTTATCTTTGTTTGAAATTTCAGATGGCCAATATCTTTAACAGTAATGTTCTATTGTTGAAACTTTTTATATATTTAAATTCCTGAACATATGATCTTTAGAACAAGATTAGTCTTGAATATGTTTAAGCTAGTTTAATTTTTGCTATTTTAAATTCACTCATTTGAAATTTACATTGTAAAGATTATTCAAATGAGTGAAATCACTTTTCTAAAAAAACAATTCATGCATATCAAACTTTTTCAGTGTGAAATTTGTTATTTAAAAAATGAAGCACTAGTTATTTCATAAAAATGTGAAACTGATAATCTCTATTTTCTTTAAATAAGTGAAATCTTGTTTGAAATAAAGAAATTGTTTTTTAATGGTATTTTTTCAAATAAGTGAAATCAGTTCTCTGAAATAAGTGAAACCAATTTTTTTAAACGAGTGAGATCTTTTTTATACACATCACACATATTTTGGTGTGAAATACATGAAACTTTTTATTTAGAATTTTTAAAGTAGTTATTTCAAACACGTGAAATTTTGATTATTTCAAAAAAAATATGAATGAGCAAAATCTGTTTAATGAAGTGGGTGCTCTTTTGGAAATAATTGAAATAGGTTTTTGAAATAAGTTATTTCAAATGAGTGACATAGTTTTTCTTGCAAAACAGGTGAAATCGATCTCTTAATGATTGACACCAGTTTTTTGAATGAGTGAACTTATACTCTTAAATGAGTGAAGTGAGTTTTTCAAATGAGTGAAATCAGTTTTTAAACATGTGTGATTTTTTTAGAACAAGTGAAATCTGTTATATGAAGTGATTAAATCAGTTTTTGAAAGGAATGGAATCAGTTCAAAATTATGGCTGATTTTTTTAAAATGCACGAAATCTGTCATTTGAAATGAGTCAGTTCAAAAAAGGGCTCGAATATCCAAGACAACATCAGCGGCGGATGTCTCACCGCTAGCTAGCGGTTCAAAAAAAAAACCTATTTTGGTTTATTTCCAGGAAAAAAAACTATGCTTCGGTCACTCTTTCTTTTTCTCTTTTTATATTTTATTTAAATGCGTATACTTTAAAAACTTAAATTCACTTCAGAAAAATGAAAACCATTAATCTGAAAAATGTTAACATAGTATAAGAAATTTCTTAGCGCAGTTTTAGAAAAATGTCAATAACTTTCAGAAAAATGTTCATCCCAATGAAATGTTCCCACGTTTCAGAAAAGTGAATGAGAATATATTAAAATATGTTAAAAATTTTAAAAAAGAAAATTCTTAACGTAAAAAACTGTTTTGTACCATTAAAAAAATGGACGTGAAACATAATCAAAATATTCCCACATTTCAAAAACATTATCATGACATTTAAACAAATTATATACAATGTAAAAAATGCTCACATAGGTAAAAAAAGTTTATTTCCATTAAAAGATGTAGGTGAAATTTTAAAGAAAACAAATTGTGTAGGTTGAAAAAATGTTTATTTCCTTTTTCGAAAATGTTTATACAATGCAAAAAAAACAAGTTTGTGTAGTTTGTAAAAACAGTATTTCCATTAAATACATATAAATAGTGTATTTGGAAATTGTTACCATGTATTTTTTTTAAATTACATCATGTATTTGAATAATGTCCAACGTGTATCTGGAACATGTTTCACTTGTGCTCTAAAAATGCACATTTTATATTGAGAAATAGTAAATATGTTTTGATAAAAAAACCAATAAAAACCAACGAAACAAAAAGATAACCGAAGAAAATGAAGAAAGCAAAAGAAAGGAAACAAAGAAAACCAAAGTAAAAATGTCCACATCGATTAAATTGTTTTATATTTAGATTAAAATTTGTATTTGAAATTTTAAGGAAATAACCACTTGTTTCCAAAAAACAATCCATGAAAAGTTTCTAGAATATTTCCTCACAAAGCAAAAAAAGAATGTTCACGTAGTTTTTAAAAATGATTACTGCCTTTAAAATATAAAACTTATATTTTGAAAATGTGCAAAAAAGTTTTCAAAACATGCATTAGATAAATGTATGTCATGTATATGTAAAATATCCATTGTGTTTTGGAAAAATGTTTCACGTGTTCCCTAAAAATATACATTTTTACTGAGAGAAAGTAGACATGCGTTGGAAAAAAGAAAATCAATAAAAACCCGACAAAAAAGAAAAAGAAAGCAAGGAAAATGAAGAGAACCAAAAATATAAACAAAGAAAACTAAAATATAGCGAAGAAAAAATGAAATAAACCAATGAGAAAACTAAAAAAACCATAGTACAAAATGAAGAAAAAATAAAAACCAAAGAAGCCAAGCGAAAAACCAAACACAAAAAAGAAAAGAAAACATAAAGTAGAAAAACGAGGAAATTGTTCAAGCAAACGTACAACAAGCGCTACGAGCGGCGGTGACAAATCATGCTAAATGGGCCAGCCCGCTAGTGGTCGCAGGTAGGCGATTCCTATTAGGCATGGCCTAATGTACGCTCGCGGGCGCCGCTCTCTTCTCGAAGACGTTGTTGTGGTTCTCCTCCCCGTGTCAGGGTTCTTGGTGAAAACCCATGTCCACTTTAAACTCGACAATGGCGACACTTCGCGCCGTCTTCCTTCCCGAGGGCGTTGTCGTGGAGTTTAGGTGTGCTAGGGCGTAGCGTGGTGTTGTACTTCGTCCTCCGTGTGTTCTTCTTTGGTAGCGTAGGCTTATGCGTTCTGCGTGATCTAGTCATCCCGGGATCTACTTTGCTTTGTAAGAGGGCTACCTCTTCATCTTGTATCGTTCGGTCGTGTAGTTTGATCGTTGTTGTTGCTTTATATATAAACCGGGGCAAAAGTCTGTTTCGAGCTTTAGGCATTTTAAGAACATAGATATCAAGTGATGTTGTATGGCCAAACTCAGGGTTTAGACCTCAAGATACATAGTCCAAAAAATAATAACGTGAGTAGTCATTAGGTTTAACTGCAACTGAACCAATCAAACCAATGAGACAACATATTAAAGCGCCAGGAAACAACAAGAGATTACTAAAGAAGCAGTAATTTTTCCGCTCCAGCAAACAAACACAAGCTTATATGCTCTACTGATCTGTTATATGTACTGACCATAGCATATTATTAATTATTATAGTTGGAACTGATCATCACTTGTATAACAAAATGTGATCTTCAAAATTCGCAAAAATAAAATAAAAAATGTGATCTTAAAAATGAATCGGTAGGAAAGAAGTCCTGAGTACTATCTGACTAAACTGAAAGTGAAACAGTCAAACACTTGAGGCAAAACCAAAGCGTCAGAAAAGAGCCAAAGACTTACAATGTCAGAGTAATGATAAAGGAAACAAGCACAAGTATATGGTGTCATTGATCTAATGTATGCATGTATGTATTGCCACATTTAGTTTGGCCAGATCAATAGGCGTATCATCACAAGAATCATCACTACTCAAAGCAGCATCTTTGTCAAAACAGAGCAAGCAGAGAAGGGTGACAGAGTTCAGAAGACTTTCTCGCTCACAGTAAATGTTCTATACTGATTGGAACGACGAGATATGTCCTACATTCTACTCCCGTGGAGATGCCTGCTGCTCCGGCGCCGCGCTAGAAGAAGAACTGGCGTAGCTGTGGACTGGACCCGGGATCACGTAGCCCATCCGCCGGTGCTGCTGAAGCACGTTGCTGGCGAGGAGATAGTCGTAGCAAACCTCGTCCTCGCGCAGGGGCTCCAGGCCCAAAACCCGCGTGGTGGGCGCATGGCAAACAGGGCACCACTGAGCACCTGGCGCCCTCGGTCGTGGGCCGACGGCAACCGGTGCCGGTGAAGAAGGCTGCTGTCCCGGCGCCGCGGAAGAAGGCCGAGGAAGGCGGAGGTCGAGCTGGCGCTGCTGACCCGCGTAGCCCATCTGCGGGTGCTGCTGAAGCACGCTGTTGGCGAGGAGATAGTCGTCGTAGCAATCCTCGCACAATGGCGCCGAGCCCAAAACCCAGGTGGTCGGCGCTCCGCAAAGAATGCACGCTGGAAGCTGCTGACCAATGCAACGAGCCAAGAAGAAACCAAAATGAGTTAGTTCATGGCAGGACAAGCCCAAATAACGAATGTTGAATAGTGTGAAGCAAATTACCCCGCCGCGCGGCTGCCCTGTTCCTGTCTGCCAGGGCCCGGCGATCTGGTTCTGGCCGGGGAAGAAACCATAGCCGGTCGGCGCGTGGTACTGGTACGGGAAGGGCGCCCTCCCGACGGCTGCAACAGAAAGTCAGAAACCAAGAAATTGAACTCCGACGTCAATGAAGAACCAAGAACCGCACGGATCACAAGAATCTGGCGCTTTGGGAGGGAAGGGAACGCACCTGGATTGCCCAGCGGCGGCCGGAGCATCGGCGTCGTCGGCGGCCTCGAATGCGGCTGAGAGAATCCCCCGCGAGCAGCTGCAAGAAACAAAGGTATCGGATGTTACTACAATCCAAGAAGCGACATCAACCCAAGAACGAAGGACGCGCTCTGTCCTGTTCTTTGATTTCTTGGGCACCCACCTCCGCCGATCTGGGAAGAGCCGCCGGGGTAGCCTACAGCGGAGGCTGCTGTAGTCGCCGTCTGCCCTGCAAGAGCCGGCCGGTACGCCGGAGCGAATCCCCTCTGCCCCGACCGGACCCCGCCCCCGCGACCTGCAACTGCAAGAAACGAAGGTACCGGATGTTACAATCCAAGAAGCGGGCATCAACGCAAGAACGAAGGCGCGCTCGTCGTATGATTTGATTTCTGGGGCACCGGGCACCCACCTCCACCGGACTGGGAAGAGGCGCCGGGGTAGCCTACAGCGCAGGGTGTAGTCGCCGCCGTCGGCCCTGCGAGTGCCTGCGAAGTACCGGCAGTGCCGTCGCCGGCTGCATTCGCCGTCGGCCCTGCAGTCTGCGCCGAAGTACCGGCAATGTCGTCGCCGGCTGTAGTGTCCGTCCGCGCAGCCTGATGCCTTGCCCCGGGAATGTCGTCGCCGGCCTTCCGCTTGCCCGCCATCTCTCCTCGGGTCGAATAGCTTCGCAAGAAACAATGGGAGGGGAGGGCGGCGATCGAGGGAGGCTATATAGACGACGAACAGAGCCTCCCGTCCCGCTCCAACCGATTTCAACAGGCACAGAGATTCAGGTCGGTTGATTTGGGGGACCAAATGGCAGACAGCAAGAGCCCCGGAAATGGGCCCACTGCCCATAGCCCAAGTGATTTGCCGGGCCAGGCCAATGCTATCTTCTGTGGATGCTGACAAAATAACAAAAAGGAATACGAAATCACCTGCTTTCCAATGAGCGGGAGCACCCTATTTTCCTCTTTTTTACCTTTTATCGTTGTATGGATAGGTAGGTATTTTGTGTGTTCCCATCCAAGACTTACGATTTTTGTAAAACTGCCACGTTACACTTTTTTTTTCAACGAGAGCAAGCAGCAGAACTACTGTGATTCCATTTCAGAAGAAATTAAAGGGCCGGTGGCCAAAGGAAAACAGATCGAAACCTGGGGCAAACAACATCGCCCAAGAAGGGCTACAGCGGCAACAGGCAGCTCCTTTTTGTCAAAAATTCTTCTGTTACGCTCCCGCCAAATCTGCCAACAAACAAGCAAAAGCAAGGAGCGAGCGCCCTTGCGTACGTTGCCTGCTCTCAAGGTTTGCGCACATGGAGGCCGCCCAGTCTGAATCTGAAAGCTCGGCGCCCAGTTTTGAAGTTTCAGAGAAGGGATGCCAGCCTCCGAGGTACAAACACGCTGAGTCCAAGGTCAGGCTCCTAGAGAGGGTGGTGACTTGCTCAAACTTCATATGCATACCGGCATTGTTCTCTCCAACATGTGGCTTTCACCATTGCCAGTAAGTAAAAACAAGCAAAACAAAGCAGGTAAGCACAATGTGACATCGAACCGGATATGCTTAATTTATGTACTCCCTCCGTTTATTTTTAGTCTGTATATAAGATTTGGTCAAAGTCAAACTTTGTAAAATTTGACCAACTTTATTGGAGAAAATATCAACACATACAATACTAGAGCTATATGATATGAAAATTAATTTCATGATGCATCTAACAATATTGATTTCATATTGTGAATCTTGATGTTTTTTTCTATAAACTTAGTCAAAGTTGACAAAGTTTGACTTTGACAAAATCTTATATGCAGACTAAAAATAAATGGAGGAAGTACTGTTGTTGTTACCAATCAAACGGTTAGCAAGATGCACCATTTTCTTCCGACAAAGTTTGTGTGGATTTTTTTTTCCAGACATTGTTGTACTTGTCCTCTTTTCCAACACAAACTGTCATTCCCTCGCTGAAATAAGATCATGCGATGTGTTCATAATCTCGTAAAACTAAGTTACCGCGTCGCGGCTCATCTCACCTCCCAAACAGAAGAGAGGTGGCATAATTAAACTGATAAGTTCTTCAGCAAATGCACCGTGTGTGTCTCTCCTGTTGTGGCCTTGCAGAGGCGGGGCGGAAGGGTTCAGCAGATTATTGACCAGCGAAGCCGATTGAAGCCGAGGGCGTCAGCCGCCTCCACATAACACAAGCTTCTCTTCCACTCGCTTTCCTTTGGGATGAACAGACTAAAATGCTGCTCATTTATTTTCCAGTGTTTGCTCGGATCACTTGTAGAAAACAGGGCTTTGGTCCAGGCAGGGCCAGCCCATTAATTCCGGTTCACTTACGAACCGGGACCAAAGGGGGCATCGGTCCCGGTTCGTGAGGCCAGGGGCATTGGTCCCGGTTCGTCTGGCCCCTTTGGTCCCGGTTCCAGCCACGAACCGGGACCAATGGGTGGCTGGAACCGGGACCAAAGGGGATTGCCTATATATACCCCCTCGCCCGCGAGCAGAGCAGTGGAGTGCTCTGTTTTTTGGGTCGGCCGTGGGAGAGCTTTGTGGTGCTCTAGCTCACCTCGTATGCACATGAGGTGTTTGATGAAATGCCCGAGCCACACTTAAGTTTTCTCCTCTCGAAGCTCCTTGTCCAAGCTCCATTTTCCTCGAGATTTGTCTAGGTTTGGCGGTCCGTCCTGTTCCGTCCCCGTCCTCACCGCCGTCGATCACCCGCGCCGATCTCGTCGTCGGCACCACAATGGTGAGCCTCTTGGTCTTATCTTCTTTGTAAAAGAAAAAAGTTCTTACTTGTATGATTAAGATAGATACTTGTGTAATTTTCTTACTTTTATTATTGTTTGTTATTATATATATTTGAGAGAGGAAGAATGCCGACTGTTGTCGTGGGGGTCGCTTCTGTTTGTTGAGTTTCCTGGTAGTTGCCTTCAATCAATTTTTGATCAACTATGAACATAGGAAATGTCGGACGACGAAAATGATTTCGGTATGTGCGAATACTGCGAAGACGAGCGCGGCCTGTGCGACAGAAATTTCTTATTTGGTGGTAGGCGCTTCAGCATCAAGCTGGATGAGACCTTCGAAGTGGATACAGTAAGTCACAACGACAAGTCTTTTTTCGTAATTAAGCATGACTTCTGCTTCTTTTGCTTCAACTTATAATTTTAATTTTTTACTATTCTACTAGCGTATCCCCTGCCATGCAAGAATTTATGTCTTGGATAAGATTGGTTTCAGTCCTATGGAAACTATGGAGGTAAAGATAGTTCACTTGAGGACCGAGCATGGTTATACTTTTGCCGCAAAATTATACAATGCAGACACCTACACCTATTTTGAATGCAAAAATTGGAGATCACTATGCAAGGCTTATGCATTTGAGCCTGATATGCTTATCACCTTTGATATTCGTCCGGAAGATGATATTGAAGGTAATATCGACATCTGGGTCGATGTGTAGACGCCTCCAGTTCTACCATTATGTGAGTTTCTCAACCATATTTATGTCTTGGATATTGTTTATTCAAAAATAGTTGACAACTAATTTCTATTGACAGCTTATTTCCATTCAAGCAAACATGTCCAGCGCTTGGTAGACATGACCTACTACTGTCCCGGGGCTGAACTAAACTGCGAGGAGATAAGTCATTATGTTTCATGGCTTGAGGATCTTGATACTGTCAAGACAAATTATTTCCCTGGACTTGAAAATCTTAGTACTCAAAACGTGCGACCACTAGCGTGCGTATTGAACTACGGTCATATCTATTTAGGAAAGATGGTAAGATTTTTACTATTTGTCCTCAGTGCATCTTTTGCATACATTATTTTTTAAGCTAAACTTCATTGCTAAGTATGTTACTACGATGTTCTTCAACAGGGACTCCCAATGATAGTTGTGCCTCATTGGATCGAGCCTAAAGGTCGCATGGCAATGGTTAGCTTACGGCCAAGACATCCTACATTGCACATGAGTGCATTCAGGATTTCTAAAAGCGAGCAAGTCTTAATAGTCAATGACTGGAGCAAAATTGTGAAGGATCGCAGAGAAGTACTAGGGGGCAGCAATCAGAAGCGCAGCCCACAATTAGGAGACAGGTTCATCTGCATGCTCCAATATGATGAAGCAGGAGTGCTACACATGTTCTATGCTATTTTACCTGAGAGAGAGCAGCAGGAGTGATTAGCTAGCTAGAATGAGTTTGAAGATGATGATGTGCTACACTATGACTATGATGATTAAATAGCTAGTGTTGGTGGTAATGACTATGATGATTATTATTAGCTAGTGTTGGTGGTGATTAGATAGCTACACTATGACTATGATGATTAAATAGTGTTGGTGGTAATGACTATGATGATTATTGGCTTTGAATGGTGCATTTTGAACACACAAAAAGTCTGGAGTTCAAATAAGTTCAAAAAAAATGAAATTCCTTTGTAACAGACGAGTTTCCGTATGAAACCTTGATACTTCGAAAGAGATTGCCCGTTTTGTACACGAAGTGCATCCAGTTTTTGCTGTAACCCTCTCAACTTTTTAGCACAAACTATGTGGGTGAAATGATAATACCATGCCAACTTTCAACCTTTTCAGAGTTCATTTGTAGTGCTTTTCAATTTCAGGGTCATTTAGCGCAAAAAGAATGAACTAATAGCAAAAAGAATGAACTTAAAATAATCAATTAAAATATTCTGTTACGATCAACTAAAACAAAACTATAATATTCTTCAATAGCAAAAAGAATCAACTAAAAAGCTTTTATAAAACTCTAATAGCAAAAGGAATCAACTAAAAAGCTTTTATAAACCTCTAGTATTTTTGAAACTAAAATTATATAAAATTTATGCAACTAAAAATTATCAAAGTATTTTCTGTTCAAAACATTAATGGCAAAATGAATTTCCATAAAGAATTTTTTTGTTAGAAACGTTAATAGCAAAAAGAATTATCATAAAGAATTTTTTGTTAGAAACTAAAATAACAAAATCTGTTTTGGATATAATGTTAAAACACAGTATATTAAATAGCAGGAAAAAAAATCACTCAAAAATCTATTTTTATAGTAAAGTATTCACAAAATAGTGATTCACACAAATTTCAAAGAATTCAAATTTAAACTATTCAAATTTGAAAACTAATGGCACTAACAGAAAGTTTATAATTTTTGTGACCTAACAGCAAAAAGAATTAAACAAAAACTATGGTCAAACTATTGTCAAATCTGGTCAAACTGTGGTCAAATCTGGTCAAATTGTGGTCAAACTACTTATTCCAGAAATATTAGTGTTAATAAATAATTATTGTTTTTTAGAATAATAATTTCAAACTCAAATGGTGCTTAATGTTCAAGTTCAACTCCTAAGGGTTAATAGGATTGACAACTTAGTTTTGTCAGGAAAACAATAAGTGCAGACTTGGAAACTAGGGGGAATAGAACTTGAAAGTTAAGCGTGCTCAGGCTGGAGTAGTGAAAGGATGGGTGACCGGCCGGGAAGTTAGACGATTTGGAATGAGTGGTTCATAATTGAGCAGTGATGAGGGGTGATTAGAGATTGAATTGTCAAATAATTCAGAAATTTGAAAATAAGAAAAAATTCAAAATTTTATTTATCAAAAAAATTCAGAAAAACAAAATTTCAAAAAAATTACCAACCGGGACTAAAGGTGGAACTCCAGAGAGCGGCCACGTGGAGGGCCTTTAGTCCCGGTTCGTAATACAACCGGGACTAAAGGGGGGGGGGGCTTTAGTCCCGACCCTTTAGTCCCGGTTTGCGAACCGGGACAAATGGACCTTATGAACCGAGACAAATAAGCCTTTTTCTACTGGTGGATAACCTCAAAGTTGCTAACAGCATTAATGCCGAACAGGAAAGCAACAGGAACATGGACATCATAACAATAATAGTATGATTTACATCACAGGCCTCTTATTTGTAATATATTTTACATCATTTGTGTTACATTTACGTTATAAAAAAATATGTATAAACTAGAAAAAAAACATCAATCATGTTCATCAACATAATATGATTTGCGTCAAAACAATACGTATAAACTAAAGTCATGCCTCTTATTTGTAATATGATTTGCATTGTAAAAGAAATGTATAAACTAGGAAAATTCTTCAATCACGTTCATCCAACAGGGCAAGATAAATAGACGTTCCGGCCAAGCAATTAAAATAAGACCAGATGTTGCAGCTCCTACTTTTCAAACAAGCTAGGGCATATGTTCCATGTTTCGACTGAAAGAAATTCTCTTGCTTGGCGAGCGTACAGCATACAGCAATGGAGACCACGGCCACCTATGTTATGGTGCGACAACATCTGGGCTACCTACATCTCGACCAACTCTGTGTTTTCCACGCACGCACAAAACACATTGAGATCGATTTCCATTTCGTTCACAAGCCGGTAGCACGGAAGGCGCTGGACAACCGATTTGTGTCATCCCAGGATCAGCTAGTTGGTGGACTGACCAAACCAATCAGGGCTACACAGCTACTACAACGCCATCGTCGAGATGTGCGAACCGAAAACCTCTTGCTGTGTTTACAAACTGGATTGCCCAAAGTGCCTACAAGATCATAAACCAACACAAGCTCCAGACCACAATCTTAAACATGCATTGACCGGCAACAACAATTGATATTGTACTCGTACAGGCAACCTCGAAAAACAAATTAATGCATTCAACCCAGAATTCGAACCGTTATGCTAAAGCAATCCGGTTCAATTTTGATTTGGGGCTTAAAACCAAGGAACTCCGATACCAATAGCACTTCTGCAGATCACACTCTTCATCTCATTTTAGAGAGGCTCACTTTCTCTCAGGACCAATGTTTTAAATAGCGGGCTATGGGAAATAGCGGTGGACCTCAAAATCAGCTATAGCGGAGCTATAGCGGGCTATTTGTGAAGGTGACCATTTAGCGGCACTCTCCTGAAAAGGCTATAGCCGGCTATTTAAAACTATGCTCAGGACACACATTTTGTGTTATTCCTACTTTGGTAGATATGGAAGGCAAGAAACAACCAGAGATTGAAAGGTAAAGAAACACTTAGACCCAATTATTTACCTTGCCAATGATTACATTGCCAATAGACTCAGTTATTCCCCTATAGACTCAGTTATTTACCTTGCCAATGATTACATTGGCAAAACCCGAAGTTCACAAACTAAGGATATTAGGATCCTCCCATACAACCAAAATGACCCTCATCACAGCAACGAGCTCCTTCGACTTTTTGCTGCTGTGATGCTTCTTTCACAACACAATGCAGGTCAGGGTTAGGGTTTCACATTTCCATCAAAACTCTCAATACTCAAGCAAACATTTAACCCTTCCAACACACTGGTTCTGTTTGTGTCTCCCTCCCACACAGATGCCTCTATGCTATTGCTGCCTGCACATAATTATCATGTTTTGCTGATACACCATGGAAGAAATTTTACAGATAACCTCAAACTTGTCAACAGCCTAAACGCCGAACAAGGAAGGAACAAGAACATGGACTGCCAGGCTCAGACCAGCGATATTAGAAGCAAAGAAAATGGCAGATACAAATGCTCTTCACTGCGGTTACCTTTAAGAGCTGCTAGCGAAGCCAGCTCTTCCTAGAGCTGCTAGCTATTCCTTTAAGAGCTCAATGTTGTAATCCTAATCAGGGCCCTGTTTGACCATTCTTACAAGATCATTCTATCATGCTTCAGAAAATCAAAATGTGCAACTTACAATGCTATATCAATGAAATTTAACCCAGTTATGCCGTTTTAATCTTGTTATGTTCTCATAGATGAGGTCATCGTAGCATTGCACGCTAATGTAGACCATATGGATGACAAATGCGCAACAAAAGTTGCACACACAAGAAGGAAATTTTGCCAGATGATTAAGACCAAGTGTTAGACGATTGCAGGGAAGCGCTCCAGATAAAATCAGCAGCATAATTAATACAAATCTGGGTTGATCTACGAGAACTTTCACATCATCCATATCGCTTGAGAACTAACCTAACTATTCTTAGATCCATCAGACATTGAGCTTACCATCCCTACAGCAGAAATTTATCAAATACTTACAAGCAGTTTATATGATTTGGCAATTCTACCTATGTAGCTGCTCATGCTTTACGAAACTTTCTTCTCTTCTCCAATGCGTCCACTATGAGAGATGGGCAAGTCGCCTTGACATCCTTGAAGCCTTGGGTTGCCACCACAGCATCCATGTCATCTGACATTTCCATAAATTCAAGGCAAGCATCCTTAAGCTTGTGGCAGTTATGTTGATCAGCTAAAGCCAATGTGGTTGCCACGGTGTCCGCATTCAGATCGTCACAAAGGATGCTTTGGCAAACCAGCTTGAGCCTCTCCATGGCATATCTATCTGCAGCCACTAGCAAAAGCCGGACCATGTCAGTATCCTTACCTCCCTCAAGATCCATGTCTCCCGGCAAAGAGTCAGTATAGATGAAATGAAGCAGGGCCTTGAAAACAACAGGTTGCATGTCCTTGATGGTTATGGACTGCCCCGGCCTCGCCTCCCTCATCGGCCCGTAGAGCTCTGCTTTTAGAACAGGTGACCGCATAGCGAGGACGAACCTATGCGCTTCAATGGTCTCTTCCCCAACAATGAAACTGACATCAAATCCCTCCTTTTCTTCCAGCAGCCTGCCAACATGCGCAGTCATGTCAGACGGTGGCATGTCGATCTTGGGCAATGGTTTGGTATCGGCAACATGTGGCTTTTTTATAACAGTGACGATGCATTCTATCGTCAGGCGGTCATCCCTAAGGTATGCTGATCCCTCGATCTCGCTTCGCTTTTTGAAAGAAGTATGTGGTGGAGCAAACTTAGTAGTATCACTAGAACTGAAAATCCTGGGTCCCGTTTTATGCACTGAAGATGATGACCCGGTGCAGTGGTCGACTAGCCTCAGGTCGCAGGACGCCCGGACTTTAGTGCTGTTACTCATAAGCTCGAGATAAACTGAGATGTAATCTGGGCATGCTTTGCCGTATCCGTCAGGGTAGAAGCGGATGGCCCAGTCGTGGCCGCCGACAGTAAAAATCCTGGATCTTATGAAGCTATCGGGGTCTTTGCCCATGCCCCTGTGCTTGCTGTAGCCCAAGACATGGAACACATGCATGCCTTGAGCCTCGTCCGGGGAACACGTAGACGCCGTCTTACATGCCCCCATCTGGTTACCGGGAGGAGGATTGCTGGTCGTAGAAGAAAGAATCGACGTGACGGCGCCGCCGCGTGCTAATCTGATGGTGGAAAAGAAAAGCGCATTAATCCCCAGCGGGAAGCAGAGGAGAGGGGAAGTGAGGAACAGGATACGGGGGAGTGGATCGAACCTTGAGGCGTAACCGGAGATGGCGGCGGCGGCGGCGGCCGCCCGACTTTCTCTTTCGATTTTTTGTGTTCGTGTGTGTTGTGGGATGAGGAAGGCGACAAGAGACCTCAGAGTTGCTGGGCCTAGGTTTTCTGGACTTCAAGTCTGCACTTACGGACTGCTTTGTAAGGGCATTTCCGGGAGATCCTATTGGACGCTCGCTGCGGCCATTAGTGCGCTGACGCACAGGGTGCGCCGCGACTGGGCTGGCCCACTCAAGGCACCGAAGCGGGGATGCTGCAACTGGGCCGGCCCACTCCAAGGCGACAAAGCAAGCTAGGGCAACAAAAATCCCAAAAGGAAGCTGCAGGAAGGGGAACCTCCTATGTCATACAGAACCTCGACGCACAAGGGGCGAAGCGTGACTGGGCCGGCCCAACATGTTTGCAGTCGCGCGACAAAAACAAATCAACAGAGCGTCATACAAGTTTCGATCCCACGACCTCGAACAATGAGGAAAATTGAGAGGGAGGCATTAACCACTACACCACACAGAGTTACCTGAATAAAATAGTGGCAACAACGTATAAGAGCACACATTAGCGTTGTGATTTGGAAAACATTTCGGATACATTTCTTGTAATTGTGAGCAGTTTTAAAATATCAAAAAAATTATATGTTCCAACATTTTTTTGGTGCAGTAAAGATTTTTTGTAATTTCGATTCAAAAAAAACATAAACAAATTTTGCAAATCCTGAACAGTTTTCTAAAATGCGAACAATTTTTTGATATTTCGGAATATTTTTTGAGACCATGAACAGTTTTAAATTTTTGAAAAAAAATTGAAAATAGGAACATTTTTTCAGTTCAGAACAAAAATGTTTAAACAGAACATTTTTTAAAGAAACATGACATTTTTTGAAATTGCAAATAAAATTTTGAAACCGCAAACATTTTTGAAAACATGAACAAAATTTGAATTCCCCAAACATTTTTTGGAATTTGTGAACAATTTTTTAAAGCACGGACATTTTTTGAATCTTGAGAACAAATTTTAAAACGGAGAACAAATTTGGAAGCACGAACATTTCTTGAATCTTGAGAACAAATTTTGAAACGCAGAACAAATTTGGAAGCGTGAACAATTTTTTAAAGCACGGACATTTTTGAATCTTGAGAACTAATTTTGAAACGAAGAACAATTTTGAAAAATCCCGAACAAATTTGGAAGCGCGAACATTTTTTGAATCTTGAGAACAAATTTTGAAATGGAGAACAATTTTGAAAAATCCCGAACAAATTTGGAAGCGTGAACATTTTATGAAAAGCTGAACAAAAAATTGAAATCCGGTACATTTTCTGCATTTCGAAAGTTTTCAACTTTTTGTGTAACGAGAACAATTTTTGAATCTTGAGAACATTTTTTGAAACCTGAACATGTTATGGAAACACGAACAAAATTTGAATATTTTAAAATTCTTTTGATAAAAAGAGAAGAAAAGAAAAGGAAAAAGAAATAAAAAACCAAAGAAAGAAAACAAACAGAAAAATCAAAAAAGGAAGAAAAGAAAAAAGAAACAGAAATAACTAAAAACGAAAAGAAGAAGAAAAAACAAAAAAGAAAACTAGAAAACAAAGGAAAAAGAAAAGGAGAAACAGAAAAAGAAGAAGAAGAAAGGAAAAAGAGAACGGAAAAAACAGAATACACAGGAAAAAACTGGGTTCAGAGTTGGGTGCACTGTGTAAAGCTGGAATTGGGCCGGCCCATCTCCTGTCCCTAGCATGCTTGCCCTGTGCGAATCCCCGACAATTCGCCGCAGCGAGCGGCGAATAGGGTTTTCCGGCATTTCCAACCTCGACATGTAAACTTCTCGCGACCGTCTGGACCTCGGAAGTCAACCAATGCTGATCTGTATCGGTTCACGAAGCGGTTCGGACGTGATTTCTCCCGCAAATCGAAGACAAAAGTGGGAAAGATTTGCGGGAGTCCAGGCACGCGAAACGTCGCTCTCCGCCCCCCTGGCTCACACAAAAGGAAAGCCGAGCCCGTGCTTTTGTAGCCTCCCGCACTGTTTCCACGCCAAAATTCCCCACTCTCTTCTTCCACTCCCCGCCGGTCTCCGCCCAATTCCCGCTCTTTTCTCCCACCCTCTCCTTCCCTTCGCCGCTGACACATGGAACCGTCGGAGAACCTGTCGAAGATGGAGGAGGCGGAGCTGCCGGAGGATCCGAGCATCACGCTCGCCCGGAAGATCAGCTCGAAGATGCGGCAAAATCGCAGCGTCAAAGCGAAGGCCGCAAAGGAGGAGAAGATGAGGAAGCGTCTGGCCGCCGGTGGGCCTGTTGGTGGCGATGGGCGTGGCGGATGGGGCGGTCGGCGAGGCCATGGCGGACGCGGCCAGACGGGCGCGCCCACAGTACAGACGGCGCCGTGGCCGGAGCCTTATAAGCCTCCGTACTACTACGCTGCCAAGCAGCTCGCAAACCCCGCCAGTACGGTTCCTTACCCGCTCTTCTCCGAGTTTTCTTCATCGTCACTCGTCGGGGCGAGGACGGCGGGCGGAGAGCAGATGGGTGCCCGCGCGCTGTTTGCTGCAATGCCGAGAGCGGGGGAGCCGGAGTACGACGTGGACAGGGAGATGCTTGATATCATCCACGAGGAGGCGAGGGGAGGAAAGGGCTATGAGGACGGGCAGGTGGAAGACTCGGATCCCACCCAGTCCGGCAACTACCACCAGCAGGAGCCCTACACCCAGACGGCCACGTGGTAGTCCTACACCCAGACGGCCATGTGGTAGTCCTACACCTAGACCGGCGATGGCATACAGCAACAGCAGCATTGGGCCGCTGAAGAACAGCATCCAAAGGGGGAGGAGGGGGAGGAGGAGGACGGCGACGACGATGATCCGAATGATACAGCCGGCGATCCAAAGAAGGGTAGAAGAGAAAGCTTCAACATGCGGGAGGACGAGCTGCTGTGCGATGCATGGTTGGCCACTATCTTTGATCCTGTCCATGGCACGGAGCAAAAGGGAACAAACTTTTGGAGGAACATTCATATATGGTTCCATGAGCACAAGCATTTCGCGCCCTACTCCGACGCGTTGATCCGCAACCGTGAGCGGAAGTCCCTCAACCATCAATTGTACGCCATCCAAGAGGTCGTCTCCAAGTATTGCGGGCACTTAAAGCATCTCATTGCACGGTGGCCTAGCGGTGCACAAATCACCGAGCAAGTAAGTTGATCACTAGCCGGATTTGCTTTAGTTTTGTTGATCACTAGCCGGATATGCTCTAGTTTTGTTGATCACTAGCCAGATATGCGGCGGCGGCAGATGAGGACGCGGTGGAGGCGGAGGTGGACGCGGACGTGGAGGCTGCCTACGTGGCGGCGATGGCACCTCCTTGATCAGAAAGCATCTTGCTGGGATGGCCGGTCCGGTAGGGCAGAAATGCACGGGCTGCCGGACTAATGTTCTTTTGGATTCGGGCATGTAAAAACTAAGCATATTTGCCTTCTTTTGGTTGTAATCGGGGACGCGATCCGACGCGGGTGTGATCCGGCCGTTGTGTGGATGAGCGTAGATCTGAATTTGAATTTACTGGCGGACAAAATGTGGCTACGGTTGGATAGGCGTCCTCCCACATCCGTGTCCGCAGGCTGATCCCTCCTGTCCGCGAACGGATGCGGGAGGTTTTTTGCGGATTATCGTTGGAGATGCCCTAAGAATCATTCCTCATCTAAAAAAGGGCCTACTCTTCCCAAAACACAACAGAAGCGGGTATCCATCACCTAAAAAAACTCTGAAAATTGACTAACTGATTTCTGGCTGATGCAAGCCGCCTTGCGAGCCGTCCGATCATGGTCGATCGTGCCGCGTTGCCTGGGCCCACGCATCCCTTATCTCCAGGCGCAGCAACGATAGCCAGTCGTTCTTCCACTACACGAGCAAGATCCCCATTTTATCCTCTTCTTCTCTGCATCCCTCTGCGACCTTTCGCCATGGCGTCGTCGGAGTAGCTACAGACTGCAGCACCCCAACAGTCGATGACCCATAGCACCTAGGTTGGCCATTGCTGTAGTCGGTGTTGTCGAGCATTGTCGGTGCAATTAGACGTTACCGCGGTCGATGTTGTCGAGGACATTGATGCAGCGCCGCCGGTGCTGTAGAGGAGGAATGCTTGATTCTGCAGAGCGGGCCACCTCGGCGGAGCTGCAATGCAACACAAGTTGTGTTGCGACCCTGTGGATCTCGCAAGCGGCCGGGAGATGCTTCCATGCAGCACGCGTGGTGTCGCGTTCTCGCAAATCTTGCTGGGTGGGAGAGTTGCAGTGCAACACGTGGTGCTATGAACGACGTACCTCATCGGCGATGGAGCTGCAGTGCAGTGTTCATGGTGTTGCAACCGTCTCATCGGTGTAGCGGCAGAGTTGCAGTGCAACACGTGGTGATGTGACCGGCAGACCTCACCGTTGGTGGAGTTGCAGTGCAACATTCATGGTGCTGTGACGTCTCATCAGCGGCGTAACAGAGCTGCGATGCAGCGTGTGTACTACTGCAACCGGCGGATCTCACCGGCAATGGAGCGTGCATGGTGCTGCGACCCATGGATCTCGTCGGCGACGGGGAATCTGCAATGCGACTCATGGTTTACTGCATGTATATCAGCTTTGCTGTATCGGCTGCTGCTAGGTGATGATGCTGCCGAAGGGATTTGTACGAGGACAAAGACGATGAGGAGGGGTTGATCAGGCTGCTGTCAGTGGCACAATTTGACGGTTGTCAGATCGACTGATTTTCCCGCAAAATCAATTGGTTGATTCCTAGCAGCCGCCAAAAAAACACTGCATAAAAAACACCTAAAAAAGAAGCAGATATCCATCCTTAAAGTTACTAAACTCCTAGATTGTCCTAAAATAGCTCCCTAGGAATAGAAGCCTAGGATAGCTTCGGTCATTTTCCTCGAAACGAATCCGTCTATAAGCGCCAGGTAGGGTCATGGGTCCCACATGACAGCCGTCCAAAATCTGCCAAATGGGGCACGCACCTGACAGGCCGTATCCGGCAACTCGATCGCCTTGTGATTCGTGAAGTTGTTTATTAGAACATAGACGCATGCGCTCATATATACGTGCATACGCTTATCCCTATGAACACACATAGATCTATCTTTATGAGCACCTCCGAGAGACTGAGTCGGCATATCATCTTGAGATTGACGAAGTCACCACAAGCGCCTCGTAGTCGACGGGAACGTCTCCTTCCACTGAACGCGCATCATCGGAAATCCTGAAATAAATTCAAAAATAATACGAGCACCAGGACTTGAACCCTGGTGGGCTGCGGATATCACTGTCCTCGTAACCATCCAACCACATGTTGATTCGTAATTCATAAAGTAGTTGAATCCTGCACGAGGACATAAGTAAGTTCTAAGTTTCAATCGTTGAAACTTACGTAAAATTTTAAGCGATTTTTTCTGTCAGTCGTAGGCACAATGTACGGGATTTTATTTGTCGCTCGTACTAAGTTTTAGTTGTTGAAACTTAACCTATTTTTTTAAAGTCGTTAAAATATATTCAAAATAAATCTTATTTGAAAGCGCTGGTAACGAGAGACACGAATATGAAAACAAAACTTAATTTAAACTTTTCATTTAAAAGATATAGAAGTTTGAAAATCAAAAGCCAAAATTAAATGCCCGTGCGAGGGACTCGGCGCGCCCCCCAAATCCCATCCCCCTTCTCTCCACATGAAAAAAAAATCACAAGTGAAGAAATAAGGTTCCTCTGGTAATTCTATCATGTGTAACGTAACTCCAGATTGTACACGGAAAACTCTTTGTAATGATATTCGTTAATCAATAAAGAGTGGCATTCTAATCTATCCAAAAAAAAAAGGAAGAAGGGGAATAGGAGATCGCCGCCCCTGTGCAGCAAATCGCCCATGGGCCGCGCCCTCGCCGCCTGTGATCTTTGTTGTGGTTTGCTAGATGGGAAGGTGCTCGTTCGTTCGCGTCTCGTGCAGCATGCGTCGCGGGGTAATTGTTTTGAGCGAGCACCAGCAATCGCAGCGCATAAGTTAAGGAGATTTGATTGCGATCAGTTTCCTATTTTTGTGCGGTCGTAGAGATCGTGAACGTGGGACGACAGAGTTTTCGTCCGCCCACGTAAATTGCTAAACACCAGTTTTGGCTGAGGGTTAGTGTAATCTTAGCGGTTAGATTAGATTAAGTGATCCTGATCGTGAGGCTGTAATTGATCCGTGCTGTTTTGTGTAGCTTAGAGTGGGTGCACTTAGTAATGAATATATTTGCTTGTTTAATAGTAGTAGAGATAATTTGCCAGCTTTATCCATCCGGCAATGCACATCTATGTAGCTTCATCTTCTTCCTGCTGGTTATTATTCTTCTTCGCTGCTTATATTTTCATGGACGGGCATGTGATGCCCCAAACATTGACCCAAATGGAGTTTATATAAAATGCCGCCATAATGTTCCTTGCCGTAAGTAGTGAACGCCAAGAACCGCACTTGTTACTTAACACATGCCAGACAGATTCAATAAACCTTGGATTTTTTTTGGGATGGTCAAAAAGAGCTGACACACACCACATTACATGCATGCATGGGTTTCATGTTCCATGTTCTTCTTTATGCAAAGGGTCAATAATGGGGATAATTAAGGATTATTTGAAACAAATAAATAAAAACAACAAAAATGTAAATAAAAACAACAAAAATGGCGGCCAAAAACAGCTACATGTTTCACGACCTTCCTTTTTATCGCAGGATCACTTTCTGGGAGTACTAAATATTCCAAAGCTTTTGGTCGGACCGGTATCGGAAGGGTTACCAGCAGCGGGAGCGCCATCTGCCTTCTTCGGCTCGGATGTTGTGGCTGGCGTTCGGCTGCTGAAGGCGCCCAAACTCCTGGCTGTCGGAGTCGGACTTCCTGCATCCCGACCTGCTAATGGTCCACTGTTCTGATTCGATTGCTGGAATCGTGGCGGCTGGTTGTTATTCCATGGGACATGGCTTCCTCTCTCGTTTCTTCTCAGGTCCTGTGGGGGTCGGCCTTGGCTCAACCTTGGCGATGGCGGGCTAGGCTGTTCCAAAGGCCTCTGGTTGTCGTTGAACCGGTGGCGGGCTTCATTTTCGTTTCTTCTCGGGTCCTGTGGGGGTCTGCCTTGGCTGAACCTTGGCGGTGGCGGGCTAGGCTGTTCAAAAGGCCTTTGATTGTCGTTGAACCGGTGGCGACCTTCATTCTCATTTCTTCTCGGGTCCTGCGGGGGTCTGCCTTGGTTGTCGCCTCCCATCTGATTTCTACGGCTGGCATACCTGTTGGTTTGCTCAGGTACCATATCCTGATTAGTCTTCTCTCGCTTTTCCATGTGAGAATTTCCAATCCTGGAACCAAGTCCACGTTCGGATGATTGTGATCCCCCCTGACCGGGGTTAATCCTGTTTCCTCCAGCACTCAAGCTGTCCATGTTATCACGGTTCCTGCCTCCCACGCCTCTATCTTGCCTTTCTTTTTGCGCCAAAGATTCATGAGAGAGATAGGCAGGCGTTTTGTCAACATTCTCAACTTCCAAACCATGTTCACTTGTCTCGTCCCCACTATCAGGAGCAGTGGATTCAGAGGCAGTGTTGCGAGGAGTGCCTTTGCCCGCGTCTTCCATGGCCTTGCTAGCTTTCTTTCCGCCTTTCTTGGTTGCAAACTTCACATGCCTGACAATAACATATGCATGCTTGGAGTCCAAATGTGGCCCACTTTCCACAATACAGACATCTTGTATCTGTTCAATTGGTGAAATTGTAGAAAGAGATGAATTTTGTGGAAAGCAATTCTTAAACTGAATTGAATTACATATTTTATATTAGTTAAGGATGAAGGGGAAACAATACAGAACAAAGTACTCACAAGTCCTAACAACCGAGATAGCGGTCCGCCTAAATCTTCTGCTTCATTACCTGCGGGCATTGCCATGCACTGACAAACAGAAGCATCGTTAAGTTTTTCACAGTTTGTGCCCGAGTATTTAAGAGAAACATATGCATGTGAACATCCACAAATCCAATATATAGCTATGAAGTTTTAATAAATAGGCTGTAAAGGAAAATCCAGTTCAAGCTGGTATTCGATATATGCATATTGGTTAGCAGTTTCAAAGACACTGCTAAATACTGTCATCTTAGGTAGAAATAAAGACAAAGTCCATCAGGCAATTACTGCTTCAAGTGAAAATAAATGGAAAACATGTTACTGTGATTCTCCATCCAAAGTTTAGGTCCAACAGATAGAATTATCGCTCAAACAAGATATAAGACAGCTGGGGATCTCCTAAGAAAGGAGAAAACAGAAAGTTCCTCCTGAATAATAAACTACTTCATGCCCATTACCATTATATATATGTACAAATAGAGACTACACACATACTGCCGTCGCATACAAGCCATATCATCAAGATCCATTTATAACATCAATATGACCGCCAACATGTACAACTTCAGTTAGGGATCGATCTAGACTCAACATATGATGTAAGACTCTGCAACAAAAACTAAACTCCACACACACCTGTAGCACAGATCATCTTCTGCAGTGTCAAACATCGATACATGGAGATCAATGTACTTAAAGAGTTTACTACTCTTCAGCTATGCTACGCCCCTACATGTCACAACAGCTTTCACAATCAACAGTTCCAGATCCACAAAAGCCCCCTAATCATTTCACACTATCGGTTTCCCTTCTACAGTTATAAAGTTTCCTTGGGGATTGCCCGGTAATCATTATTATAAAATAATGGTTAAACAGGAAAAAATACAAATAAGTTTATTGACAATTCCATGTGATACAGTTCCTTGGGTTGTCACCAAATATTTGCAAAATCATACAAAATAAGAACTAAAAAGTACATGAGCACTCTTACCTTCACCCTGTAACCACGCTCCATTAGCCGAGTAATTGCATCTGCTTTCACCTTCAAGTCTTTAATTTCCTGCAAACAATAGTTTATGTTCCTCAACAACCTTATGTGACACCAGATCAATGAGTGAGTTCAACTAGGTATATGTCCAAACAAACAGCAAAAAAAGCATGTAGCAGTAAAATCAAGCTATTACTCCAGCTAAAAGGTAGCAATCAAGCATGCATTCCACATCTGAACAAAGAAGTTATGATAAAATAGAACAAGCAGTTTTCTCGAAAAAATAGAATAAGCAAAAAAAAACTGTTTTCACTTCAAATACTAATCAAGCATGCATTCCATATAAGAATAAAAAATCATGCAGTCTGCAATTAACAAAAGAACTACAACAATTAAGAAAACTTACTGTTTTCGCCTTAAACCGCACTTCTTTGTTATCTCCACCACGCAAGACAATAGCAGACTGCAGAACATTGAAGGTGCTCATTATTATGATTTATGCAGAGGTAATATAACCATGGAAGGAGGTATAAGTGATTAACATTTCCCTTGTTCTGTTATTAAGGCTACATTTAGCATCGCATTACTTTTCAAAAACACTTACACATTTCTAGTCTGGACACAGCAGTTAATCAAAATCAATTTTTTTATGAAAAACAGTAAAATCTTACTAGAATTAGTACATAATCCCCTAGCCAACCCAACACACAGCACAGTAACCACAAATGTGCTCTAGTACGGCAAATAGTAAAGAAGTGCGATTCTGGCCATTTCCACTCAACGACCAAATGCCCCTACAAAGAACATCTTCGATGTATTCTACTAATAAGTACATAAGCTAACTACAGCTCTTAACCAGATGCCCCTTTTTTTTGTACAGATCAGAGTTATTTGTGTTTTACAAACATATAGTATCACCAAAGCAAAAGACAGTTTCTGTAGCTGAGATTGACTGTATCTAACAAACGGTTTTCTTACCGCCGATCAAGGAACTATTAGTTCACAATCCAATGATCTGAAACAATTACGATCATGGCTCCTTTCTAAACATTTCAACTCAGCTGCAGTGTTGATGGGATGACCGATTCACCAAGGATTTATCACACATACCTTGGTTTTTAAGCGTTCTTTCTCCTTGACATCTTTGTTATACTTCTCTTTGTGAAAGTCCATGATCTTGCAAACAGGAGGGTCTGTTTTTCTGTGGACCTGCACCGACGACAAGATAACCGTGAGAAATGAAAATGCCAACACTCGATTGAACAGTAAGAAAACGCCAACACCTGGACACAAACAGTTGAAGATGAAGAAGAAAAATGCAGTATGGAGTAGTGTACCTCAACCAAGTCCAAGCCCATCCTGGCAGCGAGCTGAAGAGCCTCATGCCTGGGGACAACGCTATGCCCTGCAAAACTGAAACAAGCCATGTCCATCATCTGAATGGTGAATGGAGAATGGAGAAGGGGAGGTGTGAGTGAGTGAGCGCATCGTCCCTTCCCTACCTTCATCGGTGACGAGCCTGAGGAAGGGGGCGGTGATGTCGTTGTTGATCCTCGGGCCGGCGTCGTCGTCGTCGTCCTTGTTGACCTTCTTGGCCTTTCTAGCACAGGACAGGGATGGTAAGAAGAAGGAAAGCCGACCTTGGGCAATAGAGGGAGGGGGCATACGTGCTGAGGCGGAGCGGCGAAGGGCCGGTAGGGGATGATCAGGCGGCTGAAGGACGGCGGAGGCGAGGGGGCGGCGCGGCGGAGGTAGTAGGCCTGGGAGCGAACGACAAGGGATCCGATGGCGCGGCGGAGAGCCATGGGGGGCGGCGGCGGCAGGAAGGGGACGACGACGGGTAGCCCAGCCTGCCTCCCTGCGCATAGGCCTAAAAGGCTTCCACACCAATGCCCAGCTGAGCCCAGTGCCATGAGTTAGTTGCACAACTAAACCCATTTATTACATGCAGCCTCCTCACAGTTTTTTTTTTCGAGGTACACACTTTTTTTACTGTTAATTATGAATTTTATTACTGTTCCGAGAGAAAATGTGAACATGGACTAAGATTGTGTTAGCACCATCCAAAGGCTAATTCGAGAAAAATAGACAAAAATACAGAATTCTCTTTTTTCTCATCAACCCAGAAAAACTATTTTTTAGAGAAAGCCAAAGGTCGTATATTAAGTTTCTTCCCGTGGAAGAAAAGAAAGACGAATAGGTGGCTAGGTTTCATCTACCTCCCGTCGGCGCTGTCGTCGGTCCACCTCGTCTCTAGTGGCCTTAGGACCATGGAAGCGCGATAGACCCCAGCCCTTACCAGTGGGAGAGTCCCTGCTTTGTTTTTAGATGTTTCCTTGAGTTCGATTAGGTTTGTGTCGTGCTTAAGAAGGCGTAGCAGCGGTGGTCCTCTAAAGATGGAATAAGATTCTCCCCGCCTAACCCTCATCTCGGTGATGCTGTAATGCCGGAGGAGGATGTGTGGAGGTGTGTCTCTGGCGGATCTCACAGAATTCAGTCGGTGTTGGTCTTCAGTGGATCCTATTGGAACCAGTTTTGTTCATGTTTCTACTAGTTTTGATCTATGTTTCTCTTCACCGACGGTAGTTGTTTTAGTACATTGGTCATGTGGGGCCTTGGCACAACGATTTTCTGACTGTCTACTACAACAAGTTTTCGCCAACTCCGGTCAGGGAGGGGTGATGACAACAGCGCGCCTTCGGCTCACTCAAGTGCTTGTAGTCGTCACTAGGTAGTCTATGGACCTGGATGTAATTTTTCTATTTCTGGTGTTCTTTGTACTGCCATGATAGATGATGAATAGATCGGAAGTTTTCTTACCAACAAATGGTCATATGTTAGGTAGAACAAACCCTGGAGTCTGATAGCCTCGAGATCTTACAAGCCTGCAATTGCCTCAAGATCATACAATCCTGCAATGGAGAATGATAATTTGGAGCCCTTATTCGATAATCCTTGTTGAGGGTTTTCAGATAGCTCTTGGACTTGGATCAGTTTCTTTCTTGCATTGTCCTAGAGAAGCAAACAAAGTGGCACACTATTTAGCTAGAAATTTGTATGATTCACAATCTGTGATTTCTTGGGATAGTGATCCCTCGAGTTTTCTTTTAGTTGAAGTGGTCCAGCATGCAACTATCATTTGAGTTGAATAAAATGTGCACAAGTTCAAAAATAGCACAAACCCTTAACAACACCCTTACAGAAGTTGAAAAATACATCTGAATCTTTGGGGGTGTCGAAGTTTTCTTCCTCCTGCATCCACCAGCGGCATGTTGTTGTAGCACCCAAGATGCGATTCTATCCCAATCACGCGATGAATTCATGATTGAGGCACAATCGCATTTCGAGCGCATAGCAAGGTGGATATCATTACAATATACCATGTACTGAATAGATGAGAATACAAGATAAAGGCTTACACTCGCCACAAGCTACAACATGAATACAACAATTCATCAATACATAGCAATCATCATACAGAAGAGCAGGATCCGACTACGGATGAAACCAAACGAAAAAGAAGAACGACATCCACCCTGCTAATCCCAGGCTCCCGACCCGGAACCTATCCCTTGATCGAAGAAGAAGAAGCAGAAGAACTCCAAAACAAGCAAGCATCCCACTCGCGTCAGAACGTCGCATAACTTGTACCTGCAACTGTTGTTGTAGTAAACTGTGAGCCACGAGAATTCAGCAATCCCATAACCATGGGTATCAAGACTAACAAAGCTTAATGGGTATGGAATGGATAAGTGGTGAGGTTGCAGCAAGCGACTAAGCATTGTATGGTGGCTAACTTACGAGTACAAGAATAAGAAGAGAAACTACGCATAACGGTCGCAAACTAGTAATGATCAAGAAGTGATCCTGAACTACTTACGAGTCAAACATAACCCCACCGTGTTTTCTTCCCGAACTTGCTCGAAAAGAGACAGTCACGGTTACACACGCGGTTGGTGTATTTTATTTCGGATCTGGTGTCAAGTTCTCTATAACCGGATATTAAAAATTCCCATCTGCCACATAACCACGGGCACGGCTTTTGAAAGTTTAAACCCTGCAGGGGTGTCCCAACTTAGTCCATGACAAACTCTCACGATCAGCGAAGGCAAATCTCCATCTTGGGGACAACCCGATCAAACTCGAAATCCCGGTGCACAAGACATTTCGATAATGGTAAAACAAAACCAGCAAGACCTCCCGACGTGTCGACACCCTGATAGGAGCCGCGCGTATCTCGTCTCAGGCCACGATCGGATGGGTCAAGCTACGAGTAAAAGCAGTCCTCGAGTTCCCCCGTGGTGGCCCCGCAGGTTGCCCGGTTTGGACCAACACTCATGAGGAGCACTGGCCCGGGTTGTTGATTAATTATCCTCGGGTGCTAGCTGGTACCTATGCAAGTTTTAGTTGTTATTAGGCAAATGGTAAAACCAATGTTGGGCCTTGCTGGAAGAGTTTTATTCAAAGCTAACTGTCAAGGGGGGCCCATAAACCCCGACCGTGTTAGGAACGCAAAATCAAGGAACATAACACCGGTATGACGGAAACTAGGGCGGCAAGAGTGGAACAAAACACCAAGCAAAAGGCCGAGCCTTCCACCCTTTACCAAGTATATAGATGCATTAATTAAATAAGAGATATTGTGATATCCCATGATATCCATGTCCCAACATGGAACAACCTGCAACTAGCAACGCTATAAGAGAGGCTGAGCAAAGCGGTAACATACCCAAACAACGGTTTGATAGGATGGTGGAAAAGGTTAGGGGCTATCATGGCAATTTGGGAGGCTTGATAAACAAGTGGTAGGTAGCGCGACATAGCGATAGCATCGAGACAACTAGCAAGCAAAGATAGTGGTGGTATCCAGGGTAATGATCATCTTGCCTGAAATCCCGCTAGGAAGAAGAACGAGTCCATGAAGTAGACGAACCAACGTAGTCGAACGGATCCTCACAATCGCAAGGTAACCGGAACTGTCGAAAGGAAGAACAACCGGAAAGAAGCAAACAACATGATAAACAACCAAGCATAAACATGGCATGATGCACAACCAAGTATGATGCATGTCCATTTAAATAAGGCATGGCATGGCAAGTGCAACAAACAATACTACAAGTTAAGTGGAGCTCAATATGCAACGAGTTGCATATTGACGAAACACCACATTCATTTATTTAGTTCTCTCCCGTTTATGTACCCAACAATATTAAATGTTGTTAAACATGGCAAGAGGTGAGGCATAATAAAACTACCTATCTAGGCAAGTTTAAGTGAGGCCGGAAATAACAAGCAACAATTCTGAAAAATCCCCACATGTCATTTAGCAATTTAATGCAAACAACAATTTTAAACATTTTAAATGTTGTTATCATGATGCGGATGAAATATACAAGTTTTTATGCAATTTTATGAAAATGTTGACATGAGCATGTTATGAAGCACTTGGTCACCATGGCGGAACAAAAGGGGTGCCACGGCAACGACAACGGAAATGGTGTCACGGCAACATTCCGATGATCCGACAACTCGTCGAGATGTCGGTGCAAAAGAAAGTGTGGATATGCAGAACATGCAAAAGATGATGGGGTGGTCCCGGTTACCGGGTTCCCACGGTTCGACAGCATGGCAAACAAGGAGGAACGTGCAATGACAACTCGGACACGGTGCAAACATAAGGTGCATCTCATACAACACACATGCATTCGTTCATCACATCGGCGTTCGACTCGGGGTATACCTTCGAAGCGTGCAATCGGAATGGTTCGGGCTCGATAGGATGTAGAGGGGGTAGACATTCTCGGGATACTTGCGGTCTTGTCGGATCCATAGTGACGGTAGTGGTACACGGTTCCAAGAGGAACTTGACGACTCTTAGACCTCCGAGGGTCGACGGTAGTCGTACTTGACGGTCTTGGCGTTTCGGTGCGGTAGTCGTACACATTTCGTAGACGTTCGAGTCATCGGTAGAGGAACTTGGCGGTCCATGTAGTCGAACTTGGCGCATCCGAAGGGTACTTGGTGAATCCCCGTAGTCGTACACGGGTCGTAGGGGAACTTGGCGTCCCCGGGTCGAGGGTAGTGGTTCCCTTGGCGATGTAGTCGTGCATGGTGATGAACGTCGGGGTAATTGATGGTCTCGGTCTCCAAAGTGGTACAAGGAGAGATGCACGGTCGTGGTGGTCTTGGTGATGTCCGATGGGTCTCGGTTGTGGCCATGGTACAGTGGCTCCATGAGCACAACAGGGCCAGATGGATGCAAGGCCATGGCAGCGGCGGGTCAGAGCGCTTGACAGGAGCCGGAGCCAGGAGGTGCTCGAGGACAGGGGCGCTCGGGCAGCGGTGTGCAGGACACAGGTGGAGGGGTTGATGGCGACGGGCGGCGAGGTGGTGGAGGTGCTGTGGCAGTGGAGGATCTGCGGGGAGGGAGAAGGCGGAGGACGAAGCAGGTCCGGCGAGGCAGCGGAGGGACGGCGGCAGCAGAGGAGCGGCCGAGCCAGCGGCTGGGAGCTTCGTGGTGGCGCCATGGCGGGGAGGCAATGGTGCCAGCAGCGGGGAGGTCCAGCGACGCGCGAGAAGAGTAGCGGCAGCAGGGCGCAGTTGCGGCGGTATGGCAGAGCAGTAGCGGGTCAGGTGGTGGCCGCGGCCTGGTTCTGCGGTGGCTGGCGGCGGCTGCGAGGCGACGAGGAGGAGGCAGAGGGGAACGGGACGAGGGCGCGGCGCTGCTCTCTCTCTCTCTCTCTGACGGCGCATCGAGGGGAGAGGGGATCGAGAGATGGGGATTGATCGAGGGGGCTAGGGTTAAGGACAAGGGTGCGGCTGGGCCTCCAGGAGCAAATGGGTCGGCCTGAGTTCTTGGCTGGGCTGCTCTCTTTCTTTCTCCCTCCTTCAACCCTCTTCCATATACAGAAAAGCAAAGAAAGAAGGGGAGAGAAAAGAAATGGGTGGACAAAGAATTCGGGCATGGGGATTATTTTCCTGGACTCACAAAAATACAAGGAATTTTACAAAAATGGCCTGAGGATTTTTAGAGGAAGTAAAATCCACACTCGTTGGATTTAACTCGACAAGTTTGAATTTCGAAACCCATTCAAATGAACTCCAAATGGGTTGAAACTATAGGAGGTGACCCTACACACCAGATGTGATTTATGGGCAGATTTGGAACATTTATGGACAAAGTGAAATTGCAACTCAATTTTACTAAAAGGCCCCAAAGGAAGAATTGAAGTTGAGTTGGATAAAAGGAAATTTGAAGGACAGTGCAAATGTGTTATGGGTGATTCCAAGCCAATGGAATGGTTTAGTATAGCTCCCTAAGTATTGGGAGGATATGTTATAAAGAGAAATCACCATGTGAATTCCCTCGATTTAAATAGATCAATGATCTATACAATTTATTTAGCTGAGTTTTAAAAAGGGGTGCATGACGACATGATGCAATGCACATGATGCAAAGATGAATGCAACGAACAAAACAAATCACACGACGAATCTCGGAATACATGGAAGGCATCTGCAGCGTCGGTCTCGGGTCGTTACAGTTGTGAGCAAAGCTCGTTCCCGCCTATGGGTCTCCCTCTCATCCGAGCAAACTTGCTTAAACCTAAGAGCATGTAGGAGTAGTGGCCAGGAAGTCGTTGATATAGACCAGAAGACGCCATCGACTGAGATCTGCATAGCTAACTGTCATGTCGGAGAAGAAAACAATGGGGAGTGTCCCAGCCCTAGTTAATGGTAATGTATTAGAGTAGCTAAGCATAGCATGTCATCATGTTTATATTCAATTGAATTTTGAAATGAGGGAAATTCTAAGTCTCATTTTAATTAAAGGGCGAAACCCTATTAGTTTCCAAAGAAGGCAAAATACCATTCTTTTTTTAGGGAGGCAAAATACAATTCTTAAACCCTAAAGTTTAGGCATGAGCTCATATGTAACTATTTGGGTCCTACCATAATTTTTTGGGATTTTAAAGGGAATTATTTTTAGGCTTTGGAATTAAATAACTAGTGTATTTGAATTGGAATTATATCTTTATAAATAGAAATATAATTCCAAAATTCTTGGAAATTATTGTGAAAGCTTGGAAGGGTCCAAAGATGCTACATGAATATTTTTAGAAGGTCTGGCATGATTTGAATCTCCATTTACGTTCAATAAGTGGCATATAAACTAGAAAACAGAATAAAAAGAAAAGAGAGGGATACTTACCATTTCGGCCCAACATTGTAGAACTAGCCTAGCCCACCAGGGGTGCACCGTCTGCTTCCTCGTGCCAGAAGGATAGGGCACGTGAAGGACGCCCCTATCTCTTGCTCTTATGTTCACTAGTAAATGTGTACGTGCAATCCACGTTGATATTAAGTAGAAAATTAATTACATGTTGATATTAGATATAAAATTAATTGCATGTTAATATTATGTAGGATGTCAATTACATGTTAATTACTTGGATAGTCTATATTTGGTATGTTATTAACTGCACACTAATTATGTTGAGCGCTCGCCATTGGAGCAATATAGGTCGTTGGATTGACACTTGATGGGTGAGATTTGTTGGATCTGCCCCTTATGGTCTTTATATATAAGTTTACCACTCAGAAAAAGGGATAGGGGCGTGCTCGCCGCACATGTGCGCCACTGCTAGTTCCCTCTTGCATCGAGGCCCCACCAAAGGACGAGAGAGACTCATTGGGAAGCTGTGCACCTTTCGCCTCTCTTGTATGTTCATTCCCCTCTTCCTCTATCTTGATTTTGAGCTCGCCAAGAAACCCGTCGACGCGATATGGTGAAATCGGCCTCTCCACCGACGAACTTGTTCGGGATTGCAAGGGATCATCGCAGCGCTCATCTATGACCGAAGCTCGTCGCCCTTGCCTAGCCATCTGCACCATAGAACTCCACAGAACTCGTGGTGAGACCCCGATCACCCCAGCCTCGCTGTCTGAGATTTTTTTTTTTGAAATGATCAAGGGGGGGATTCCCCACCTGAATATATTTCAAAGTGGCCTTAACCATAAGATTGATCCAGTTTATGAGGGAAACCGGGCCGAAAACCGTACAAGAGAGGGTAGAACAAGAAGAAAAACAACAAAATGGACGCCCCAGACAAGGCACGCATAGCTAGCAGACCAAGGACAACACCACGAGAGGCACAAGTAGATGAGGGGGCGTCAAAGGATCACAATACCAAGTGGCAAGCGGCCTAACGCATCACATCGCCGTATGTACCGAACACAACGGTGCAACAGAGGAGCATCCACAATGAATGAGTAACAGGCACGAACCTTGACTGGGAACTCCACCATGAAAATTCGGGAACGATTAGTAGGTTGGGGAGGCATCTTGCAGCATCATAGAGCACGAAGCTCGTAGCACCACAACGGCAGCCATGGAAGGTCTTGAGCAAGCACAACAACAGGGGTGACACCAACACCACCATACCACCGTCGACCCATCTGGCCGCACCACCACCACCAACATCCCCCAGCAAGCTGTTGGGAAACGTTGCATGGAAAACAAAAAAATTCTACGCACACGCAAGATCTATCCATTGAGATGCATAGCAACGAGAGGGGGAGAGCATCTACATACCTTTGTAGATCACTAAGCGGAAGCATTTATCATGCAGTTGATGTAGTCGTACTCTTCGCGATCCGATCACGATCCAAACAATCTAGTGCCGAACGGACGGCACCTCTGAGTTTAGCACACGTGCCGCTCGATGACATCTCCTCCTTCTTGATCCAGCAAGCGGGAGAGGAGAAGTAGATGGGATCACAACCAACACGACGGCATGGTGGTGATGGTGGTGGTGGAGCACCGACAGCGCTTCGCTAAGCGTTGCCTGGACGAGGCGGTGGAACTACGGAGTAACGGGAGAGAGAGGGGCGCCAAGGGCTTGGTGTGTCCTCTTGGGGCGCCCCCTCCCCTCTATATATAGGTGGAGGGGCCTGGGAAACAGCCCCTCCAAGCCCTAGGGCGCAGCTAAGGGGGAGAGGACTTGGACTCCAAGTCCAATTCTATTCCTACTAGGACTCCTTCCTTTTTTGCCTTCCCTTGCCTTCCCAAGCCACATGGGCTTTTGAGGACTTGGTGCGCCTAGCCCAATAAGGCTAGGGCACCTCTCCACAGCCCATGCTAGCCCTTGGGTCGTGGTGAACCCACTTGTGGACTTCCGGACCCCTCCGGAATCCTCTAGAACCTTCTGGAAGCTTCCCGGTACAATACCGAAAAAACTGCACCTTTTTCTGGAACCCAAAATATGACTTCCCATATATAAATCTTTACCTCTCGACCATTCCGAGACTCCTCGTGATGTACGGGATCTCATCCGGGACTCCAAATAACATTTGGTTACCACTCATCAAATATCCCAATACTACTCTAGCGTCAACGAACGTTAAGCGTGTGACCCTACGGGTTCGGGAATTATGTAGTCATGACCGAGACACCTCTCCGGTCAATAACCAACAACGGGACCTGGATGCCCATATTGATTCCTACATATTCCACGAAGATCTTTTATCGGTTCAACCTTTATGACAACATACGTAATTCCGTTTGTCTGTCGGTATGTTACTTGCCCGAGATTCGATCGTCGGTATCTCTATACCTAGTTCAATCTCGTTACCGGCAAGTCTCTTTACTCGTTCCGTAATACATCATCTTGCAACTAACTCCTTAGTCACTTTGCTTGCAAGCTTCTTGTGATGTGTGTAACACCCCTATGTAATGGTGCTACAGTAATCCATCATGATGATGCTAAGCTACTGTGATTTGCAATGATAATCATGTTGGGATAAAATCTCATTTCAAATTCCTTCTCTGAATTCTATTCAAATTCAAAGTGAAATTCCAAGTTACTCAAAACTTGCTAGAAAAATGTTCATCATTTGACAAAAATTCCATAACAATTATTTCTTAAGAAACACAACATCACTTTTGTGCAAAGATGAGCATTAGCAATTAAATCAGCACCAATTCAATATTTTTAAATGCTATCCTATTTATGAAAAATTCAAATTAATTCCGAACTTGCCCAAACTTTTTGAGGCAGTGCACAATATTTCCTAGTATTTGATTTTGCCAGCCCCACATTTTTGCTAAGTCATTTGATGACTAAATTAAAATGCAAAAGGCTGCTGTAAAAAAATAAAACAGAAAAATCAAACGGGAAAAAGAAAACTTCTACTGTGGACTGGGCCTAAGTGCATAGTGCGGCCCAGCCCATAGCGCCCGCCTCTCTCCTCTCTCTCTCCCCGCGTGTCGACGCCGCCGTGGGCGCGAGCGTGCATGCCGGCCGAACGCCAACACGGCGACGCCGCGGCCAGGTGAGGGGATAAGGCTGACCCCCCTCGGCCTCCCCTCCATCCTCATCCACATTCACCCCTCTCTCTCGCCCTCTCTCTCGCTCGCTCGCCTCTCTCTCTCACGCAGCCGACGCGGTCGCCGTCGTCGCCACGTCGATCTCGTGGCCACCACTACCTCCTCACCTCGCCACCGTGCCAGCTCGCTCCGCCTCCGTCCGCTACGTCGTCTGCAACCACCGGAGCAAGACGGGAGTCACCACAGCGAGGGGATCGAGCTCATCCCCTTCCTGCGGTCGCCGACGCTTCTCCGATGAACCTCGCCGTTCTGCTGCTCCTAAGCTGTCGTCGGGCCTACTTGCGCCTTCCCGGTGAACCTCTGCCCCTTCCCTTTCCTCTCTAGTCGCCGTTGGCTGCCCGTAGTCACCGCTCCGCTTGTGTCCGAGCCCGTCGCCGCGGAGCTCATCGCCGACGAGACTCCGGTGACCAAAAGGTCACGGGCCCGTGTCCACCGTCTTTGCACGCGCACGTAGAGCATGCCTGCCCCTTTAGTTCGAGCCGTAGCGCGCTGCCTCACCGATTTCGTCGCCGCCCGAAACCACCCCGCCGCGGACCTCGTCGCCGGCGACCATTTGGTCCCTTGCTGCTGCCCATCCTGCTCGCTGTGCCGCGTAGAGCCTCCCCAGCGCTTCGCCTCGTCCATTTGCACGCCGAAGCGAGTTACCCGAGCACCACCCGAACGGGCTCACCGCCGGCGAGGTCATAGCACTCGCCTCCGGCCGTCCCTGAAGGAAATATGCCCTAGAGGCAATAATAAAGTTATTATTTTATTTCCTTATATCATGATAAATGTTTATTATTCATGCTAGAAATGTATTAACTGGAAACTTGATACATGTGTGAATACATAGACAAAACACCGAGTCCCTAGTAAGCCTCTACTAGACTAGCTCGTTAATCAAAGATGGTTAAGTTTCCTAACCATAGACATGTGTTGTCATTTGATGAATGAGATCACATCATTAGGAGAATGATGTGATGGACAAGACCCATCCGTTAGCTTAGCATAATAATCGTTAAGTTTATTGCTATAGCTTTCTTCATGACTTATACATGTTTCTCTGACTATGAGATTATGCAACTCCCGAATACCGGAGGAACACCTTGTGTGCTATCAAACGTCACAACGTAACTGGGTGATTATAAAGATGCTCTACAGGTGTCTCCGAAGGTGTTTGTTGGGTTGGCATAGATCGAGATTAGGATTTGTCACTCCGAATATCGGAGAGGTATCTCTGGGCCCTCTCGGTAATGCACATCATATGAAGCCTTGCAAGCAATGTGACTAATGAGTTAGTTACGGGATGATGCACTACAGAACGAGTAAAGAGTCTTGCCGGTAACGAGATTGAACTAGGTATGAGGATACCGACGATCGAATCTCGGGCAAGTAACATACCGATGACAAAGGGAACAACGTATGTTGTTATGCGGTTTGACCGATAAAGATCTTCGTAGAATATGTAGGAGCCAATAAGAGCATCCAGGTTCCGCTATTGGTTATTGATCGGAGATATGTCTCGGTCATGTCTACATAGTTCTCGAACCCGTAGGGTCTGCACGCTTAACGTTCGATGACGATTTGTATTATGAGTTATGTGATTTGATGACCGAAGATAGTTCGGAGTCCCGGATGAGATCACAGACATGACGAGGAGTCTCGAAATGGTCGAGAGGTAAAGATCGATATATTGGAAGGCTATATTCGGACATCGGAAAGGTTCCGAGTGATTCGGGTATTTTTCGGAGTACCGGAGAGTTACGGGAATTCGCCGGGGGAAGTAGTGGGCCTTAATGGGCCATACGGGAAAGGAGAGAAGGGCCTCAAGGGGTGGCCGCGCGCCCCCCCATGGGCTGGTACGAATTGGACTGGGAGGGGGCGACGCCCCCCTCCTTCCTTCTCCCCTCTTCCTCCTTCCCTCCTTTTCCTACTAGGAATAGGAAAGAGGAGGGGAATCCTACTTGGACTGGGGAGTCCTAGTAGGATTCCCCACACCTGGCGCGCCCCCCTTGGGCCGGCCACCTCTTCCCTCCCCTCCTTTATATACGTGGCCAGGGGGCACCCCATAGACACACAAGTTGATTGTTTAGCCGTGTGCGGTGCCCCCCTCCACAGATTTCCACCTCGGTCATATTGTCGTAGTGCTTAGGCGAAGCCCTGCGTCGGTAACTTCATCATCACCGTCACCACGCCGTCGTGCTGACGAAACTCTCCCTCGGCCTCAACTGGATCAAGAGTTTGAGGGACATCACCGAGCTGAACGTGTGCAGATCGCGGAGGTGCCGTACGTTCGGTACTTGGATCGGTTGGATCGCGAAGACGTTCGACTACATCAACCGCGTTACTAAACGCTTCCGCTTTCGGTCTACGAGGGTACATGGACACACTCTCCCCGCTCGTTGCTATGCTTCTCCTAGATAGATCTTGCGTGATCGTAGGATTTTTTTTGAAATACTACGTTCCCCAACAGTGGCATCCGAGCCAGGTCTATGCGTAGATGTTATTTGCACGAGTAGAACACAAAGGATTTGTGAGCGTGAGTGTATACATATTGCTTGCCATTACTAGTTGTTACTTGGTTCAGCGGTATTGTGAGATGAAGCGGCTCGGACCGACATTACGCGTACGCTTACGCGAGACTGGTTTCACCGCTGCGAGCACTCGTTGCTTAAAGGTGACTGGCGGGTGTGTGTCTCTCTCACTTTACTTGAATCGGTTTCAATGAAGAGGGTTCTTTTAGAAGATCAAAAAGCAATCACTACACCATGTTGTGGTTTTGCGTAGGTAAGAACGGTTCTTGCTAGAAGCCCGTAGCAGCCACGTAAAACTTGCAACAACAAAGTAGAGGACGTCTAACTTGTTTTTGCAGGGCTTGCTGTGATGTGATATGGTCAAGACATGATGTGATATAATTTGTTGTATGAGATGATCATGTTTTGTAACAGAGTTATCGGCAACTGGCAGGAGCCATATGGTTGTCGCTTTATTGTATGCAATGCAATCGCCATGTAATTGTTTTACTTTATCACTAAGTGGTAGCGATAGTCGTAGAAGCAATAAGTTGGCGAGACGACAACGATGCTACGATGGAGATCATGCTGGGGCACTGGTGACGATGGAGATCATGCTGGGGCGCCGGTGACGATGGAGATCATGACGATGCTTTGATGATGGAGATCAAGAGCACAAGATGATGGTGGCCATATCATGTCACGTATTGAATTGCATGTGATGTTAATCCTTTTATGCATCTTATTTTGCTTAGTACGGCGGTAGCATTATAAGATGATCTCCCACTAAATTTTAAGGTACAAGTGTTCTCCCTGAGTATGCACCATTGCGAAAGTTCTTCATGCTGAGACACCACGTGATGATCGGGTGTGATAGGCTCTACGTTCAAATGCAACGAGTGCAAGACAGTTTTGCACATGCGGAATACTCGGGTTAAACTTGACGAGCCTAGCATATGCAGATATGGCCTCGGAACACTGAGACCGAAAGGTCGAGCGTGAATCATATAGTAGATATGATCAACAAAGTGATGTTCACCATTGAAAACTACTCCATCTCACGTGATGATCGGACATGGTTTAGTTGATTTGGATCACGTGATCACTTAGATGATTAGAGGGATGTCTATCTAAGTGGGAGTTCTTAAGTAATATGATTAATTGAACTTTAATTTATCATGAACTTAGTCCTGGTAGTATTTGCAAATTATGTTGTAGATCAATAGCTCACGTATAGCTCCCCTGTTTTATTTTTGATATGTTCCTGGAGAAAACTAAGTTGAAAGATGATAGTAGCAATGATGCGGACTGGTTCCGTGATCTGAGGATTATCCTCATTGCTGCACAGAAGAAATATGTCCTTGATGCACCTCTAAGTGACAGACCTATTGCAGGAGCAGATGCAGACGTTATGAACGTTTGGCAAGCTCGATATGATGAGTACTTGATAGTTTAGTGCACCATGCTTTACGGCTTAGAATCGGGACTTCAAAAACGTTTTGAACGCCACGGAGCATATGAGATGTTCCAAAGAGATGAAATTGGTATTTCAGACTCATGCCCGTGTCGAGAGGTATGAGACCTCTGACAAGTACTTCCACTAGTAGAAAAAGGCTTATTTGTCCCGGTTCATAAGGCCCATTTGTCTCGGTTCGCAAACCGGGACTAAAGGGTCGGGACTAAAGCCCCCCCCCTTTAGTCCCGGTTGTGTTACGAACCGGGACTAAAGGCCCTCCACGTGGCCGCTCTCTGGAGTTCCACCTTTAGTCCCGGTTGGTAAAACCAATCGGGACTAAAGGAATTTTTTTGAAATTTTGTTTTTCTGAATTTTTTTGATAAATAAAATTTTGAATTTTTTTTGAATTTTTTCTTATTTTCAAATTTCTGAATTATTTGACAATTCAATCTCTAATCACCCACTCTAATCACCCCTCATCACTGCTCAATTATGAACCACTCATTCCAAATCGTCTAACTTCCCGACCGGTCACCCATCCTCTCACTACTCCAGCCTGAGCACGCTTAACTTTCGAGTTCTATTCCCCCTAGTTTCCAAGTCTGCACTTGTTGTTTTCCTGACAAAACTAAGTTGTCAATCCTATTAACCCTTAGGAGTTGAACTTGAGCATTAAGCACCGTTTGAGTTTGAAATTATTATTCTAAAAAACAATAATTATTTATTAACACTAATATTTCTTGAATAAGTAGTTTGACCATAGTTTGACCACAATTTGACCAGATTTGACCACACTTTGACCAGATTTGACAATAGTTTGACCATAGTTTTTGTTTAATTCTTTTTGCTGTTAGGTCACAAAAATTATAAACTTTCTGTTACTGCCATTAGTTTTCAAATTTGAATTCTTTGAAATTTGTGTGAATCACTAGTTTGTGAATAACTTTACTATAAAAATAGATTTTTGAGTGATTCTTTTTCCTGCTATTTAATATTACTGTGTTTTAACATTATATTCAAAAACAGATTTTGTATTTTAGTTTCTAACAAAAAATTCTTATGATAATTCTTTTTGCTATTAAAGTTTCTAACAAAAAAATTCTTTATGGAAATTCATTTTGCCATTAATGTTTTGAACAGAAAATACTTTGATAATTTTAGTTGCATAAATTTAATAATTTTAGTTTCAAAAATACTAGAGGTTTATAAAAGCTTTTTAGTTGATTCCTTTTGCTATTAGAGTTTATAAAAGTTTTTTAGTGATTCTTTTTGTTATTGAAGAATATTATAGTTTTTGTTTAGTTGATCGTAACAGAATATTTTAATTGATTATTTTAAGTCATTCTTTTTGCTATTGTTCATTCTTTTTGCGCTAAATGACCCTGTGAAATTGAAAAGCACTACAAAGAACTCTGAAAAGGTTGAAAGTTGGCATGATATCATCATTTCACCCACATAGTTTGTGCTAACAAGTTGAGAGGGTTACAACAAAAACTGGTGCACTTCGTGTACAAAACGGGCAATCTCTTTCGAAGTATCAAGGTTTCATACGGAAACTCGTCTGTTACAAAGGGATTATTTTTTTTGAACTTATTTGAACTCCAGACTTTTTGGTGTTCAAAATGCACCATTCAAAGCCAATAATCATCAAGTCATTACCACCAACACTATTTAATCATCATAGTCATAGTGTAGCTATCTAATCACCACCAACACTAGCTAAAATAATCATCATAGTCATTACCACCAACACTAGCTATTTAATCATCATAGTCATAGTGTAGCACATCATCATCTTCAAACTCATTCTAGCTAGCTATCACTCCTGCTGCTCTCTCTCAGGTAAAATAGCATAGAACAGTGTAGCATCTGCTTCATCATATTGGAGCATGCAGATGAACCTGTCTCCTAATTGTGGGCTGCGCTTCTGATTGCTGCCCCCGTACTTCTCTGCGACTTCACAATTTGCTCCAGTCTTTGACTATTAAGACTGCGCTTTTAGAAATCCTGAATGCACTCATGTGCAATGTAGGATGTCTTGGCCGTAAGCTAACCATTGCCATGCGACCTTTAGGCTCGACCCAATGAGGCACAACTATCATTGGGAGTCCCTGTTGAAGAACATCGTAGTAACATACTTAGCAATGAAGTTTAGCTTAAAAAATAATGTATGCAAAAGATGCACTGAGGACAAATAGTAAAAATCTTACCATCTTTCCTAAATAGATATGACCGTAGTTCAATACGCACGCTAGTGGTCGCATGTTTTGAGTACTAAGATTTTCAAGTCCAGGGAAATAATTTGTCTTGACAGTATCAAGATCCTCAAGCCATGAAACATAATGACTTATCTCCTCGCAGTTTAGTTCAGCCCCGGGACAGTAGTAGGTCATGTCTACCAAGCGCTGGACATGTTTGCTTGAATGGAAATAAGCAGTCAATAGAAATTAGTTGTCAACTATTTTTGAATAAACAATATCCAAGACATAAATATGGTTGAGAAACTCACATAATGGTAGAACTGGAGGCGTCTGCACATCGACCCAGATGTCGATATTACCTTCAATATCATCTTCCGGACGAATATCAAAGGTGATAAGCATATCAGGCTCAAATGCATAAGCCTTGCATAGTGATCTCCAATTTTTGCATTCAAAATAGGTGTAGGTGTCTGCATTGTATAATTTTGCGGCAAAAGTATAACCATGCTCGGTCCTCAAGTGAACTATCTTTACCTCCATAGTTTCCATAGGACTGAAACCAATCTTATCCAAGACATAAATTCTTGCATGGCAGGGGATACGCTAGTAGAATAGTAAAAAATTAAAATTATAAGTTGAAGCAAAAGAAGCAGAAGTCATGCTTAATTACGAAAAAAGACTTGTCGTTGTGACTTACTGTATCCACTTCGAAGGTCTCATCCAGCTTGATGCTGAAGCGCCTACCACCAAATAAGAAATTTCTGTCGCACAGGCCGCGCTCGTCTTCGCATTATTCGCACATACCGAAATCATTTTCGTCGTCCGACATTTCCTATGTTCATAGTTGATCAAAAATTGATTGAAGGCAACTACCAGGAAACTCAACAAACAGAAGCGACCCCCACGACAACAGTCGGCATTCTTCCTCTCTCAAATATATATAATAACAAACAATAATAAAAGTAAGAAAATTACACAAGTATCTATCTTAATCATACAAGTAAGAACTTTTTTCTTTTACAAAGAAGATAAGACCAAGAGGCTCACCACTGTGGTGCTGGCGACGAGATCGGCGCGGGCGATCGACGACGGTGAGGACGGGGACGGAACAGGACGGACCGCCAAACCTAGACAAATCTCGAGGAAAATGGAGCTTGGACAAGGAGCTTCGAGAGGAGAAAACTTAAGTGTGGCTCGGGCATTTCATCAAACACCTCATGTGCATACGAGGTGAGCTAGAGCACCACAAAGCTCTCCCACGGCCGACCCAAAAAACAGAGCACTCCACTGCTCTGCTCGCGGGCGAGGGGGTATATATAGGCATCTCATTGGTCCCGGTTCGTGGCTGGAACCGGGACTAAAGGCCCCCCTTTGGTCCCGGTTCCAGCCACGAACCGGGACCAATGGTTGTGGGCCAGGAGCGAGGCCCATTGGTCCCGGTTCGTGGCTGGAACTGGGACCAAAGGGGCCAGACGAACCGGGACCAATGCCCCTGGCCTCACGAACCGGGACCGATGCCCCCTTTGGTCCCGGTTCGTGAGTGAACTGGGATTAATGGGCTGGCCCTGCCTGGACCAAAGCCCTGTTTTCTACTAGTGTTCGCCTACAAGATGGAGGAGAATAGCTCAACCAGTGAGCATATGCTCAGATTGTCTGAGTGCTACAGTTGCTTGAATCAAGTGGGAGTTAATCTTCCGGATAAGATAGTAATTGACAGAATTCTCTAGTCACTATCACCAAGTTACTGGAACTTCGTGATGAACTATAATATGCAAGGGATGACAAAAATGATTCCCGAGCTCTTCATGATGCTGAAATCAACGAAGGTAGAAATCAAGAAAGAGCATCAAGTGTTGATGGTTAACAAGACCACTAGTTTCAAGAAAAGGGCAAAGGGAAGAAGGGGAACTTCAAGAAGAATAGCAAGCAAGTTGCTACTCCTGGGAAGAAGCCCAAGTCTGGACCTAAGCCTGAAACTAAGTGCTTCTACTGCAAAGGGACTGGTCACTGGAAGCGGAACTGCCCCAAGTATTTGGCGGATAAGAAGGATGGCAAAGTGAACAAAGGTATATTTGATATACATGTTATTGATGTGTATTTTACTAGTGTTCATAGTAGCCCCTGGGTATTTGATACTGGTTCAGTTGCTAACATTAGTAACTCGAAACAGGAGTTGCAAAATGAACAGAGACTAGTTAATGACGAGGTGACGATGTGTGTTGGAAGTGATTCCAAGGTTGATAAGATCACCATCGCACACTCCCTCTACCTCCGGGATTAGTGTTGGACCTTAATAAATGTTATTTGGTGTTTGCGTTGAGCATGAATATGATTGGATCATGTTTATTGCAATACGGTTATTCATTTAAGTCAGAGAATAAGTGTTGTTCTGTTTAAATGAATAAAACCTTCTATGGTCATACACTCAATATAAATGGTTTATTGAATCTCGATCGTAGTGATACACATATTCATAATATTGAAGCCAAAAGATGCAAAGTTAATAATGATAGTGCAACTTATTTGTGGCACTACCGTTTAGGTCATATTGGTGTAAAGCGCACGAAGAAACTCCATGCTGATGGGCTTTTGGAATCACTTGATACTTGCGAACCATGCCTCGTGGGCAAGATGACTAAAACTCCGTTCTCCAGAACAATGGAACGAGCAACTGACTTATTGGAAATAATACATACTGATGTATGCGGTCCGATGAGTGTTGAGGCTGGCGGCGGGTATCATTATTTTCTGACCTTCACAGATGATTTGAGTAGATATGGGTATATCTACTTAATGAAACATAAGTATGAAACATTTGAAAAGTTCAAAGAATTTCAGAGTAAAGTGGAAAAACATCATAACAAGAAAATAAAGTTTCTGCGATCTGATCATGGAGGTGAATATTTGAGTTATGAGTTTGGTCTTCATTTAAAACAATGTGGAATAAGTTTTGCAACTCACGCCACCTGGAACACCACAGCGTAATGGTGTGTCCGAACGTCGTAACCGTACTTTATTAGATATGGTGCGATCTATGATGTCTCTTACCGATTTACCACTATCTTTTTGGGGTTATGCATTAGAGACAGCTGCATTCACGTTAAATAGGGCACCATCTAAATCTGTTGAGACGACACCATATGAACTGTGGTTTGGCAAGAAACCTAAGCTGTCGTTTCTTAAAGTTTGGGGTTGCAATGCTTATGTGAAAAAGTTTCAACCTGATAAGCTCGAACCCAAATCAGAGAAATGCGTCTTCATAGGATACCCAAAGGAAACTGTTCGGTACACCCTCTATCACAGATCCGAAGGCAAGATATTTGTTGCTAAAAATGGATTCTTTCTAGAGAAGGAGTTTCTCTCGAAAGAAGTGAGTGGGAGGAAAGTAAAACTTGATGAGGTAATTGTACCTTCTCCCGAATTGGAAAGTAGTTCATCACAGAAATCAGTTCCAGTGATGCCTACACCAATTAGTGAGGAAGTTAATGATGATGATCATGAAACTTCGGATCAAATAACTACCAAACCTCATAGGTCAACCAGAGTACGTTCCGCACCATTGTGGTACGGTAATCCTGTTCTGGAAGTCATGTTACTAGACCATGATGAACCTACGAACTATGAGGAAGCGATGATGAGCCCAGATTCCGCAAAATGGCTTGAGGCCATGAAATCTGAGATGGGATCCATGTATGAGAACAAAGTGTGGACTTTGGTTAACTTGCCCGATGATCGGCAAGCCATAGAGAATAAATGGATCTTCAAGAAGAAGACGGACGCTAGTGGTAGTGTTACTATCTACAAAGCTCGACTTGTCACAAAAGGTTTTCGACAAGTTCAAGGTGTTGACTACAATGAGATTTTCTCACTCGTAGCAATGCTTAAGTCTGTCCGAATCATGTTAGCAATTGCCACATTTTATGAAATCTGGCAAATGGATGTCAAAAACTACATTCCTTAATGGAATTTTTAAAGAAGAAGTTGTATATGATGCAACCAGAAGGTTTTGTCAATCCTAAAGGTGCTAACAAAATGTGCAAGCTCCAGCGATCCATCTATGGACTGGTGCAAGCATCTCGGAGTTGGAATATACGCTTTGATGAAGTGATCAAAGCATATGGTTTTATATAGACTTACGATGAAGCCTGTATTTACAAGAAAGTGAGTGGGAGCACTACAGCCTTTCTGATAAGTATATGTGAATGACATATTGTTGATCGGAAATGATGTAGAATTTTTTGAAAAGCATAAAGGAGTATTTGAAAGGAGTTTTTTCAAAAGAAAGACCTCGGTGAAGTTGCTTACATATTGAGCATCAAGATCTATAGGGATAGATCAAGATGCTTGATAAGATTTTTCAATGAGTACATGCCTTGACAAGATTTTGAAGTAGTTCAAAATGGAACAGTCAAAGAAGGAGTTCTTGCCTGTGTTACAAGGTGTAAAATTGAGTAAGACTCAAAACCCGACCACGACAGAAGATAGAAAGAGAATGAAAGTCATTCCCTATGCCTCAGTCATAGGTTCTATAAAGTATGCCATGCTGTGTACCAAACCTATTGTGTACCTTGCCATAAGTCTGGCAGGGAGGTACCAATAGTGATCTAGGAGTAGATCACTGGACAGCGGTCAAAATTATCCTTAGTTACCTAAGAGGACTAAGGAAATGTTTCTCGGTTATGGAGGTGACAAAGAGTTCGTCGTAAAGGGTTACGTCAATGCAAGCTTTGACACTGATCCAGATGACTCAGAGTCTCAATCTGGATACATATTGAAAGTGGGAGCAATTAGCTAGAGTAGCTCCGTGCAGAGCATTGTAGACATTGAAATTTGCAAAATACATACGGATCTGAATGTGGCAGACCCGTTGACTAAACTTTTCTCACAAGCAAAACATGATCACACCTTAGTACTCTTTGGGTGTTAATGACATGGCGATGTGAACTAGATTATTGACTCTAGTAAACCCTTTGAGTGTTGGTCACATGGCGATGTGAACTATGGGTGTTAATCACATGGTGATGTGAACTATTGGTGTTAAATCACATGGCGATGTGAACTAGATTATTGACTCTAGTGCAAGTGGGAGACTGAAGAAAATATGCCCTAGAGGCAATAATAAAGTTATTATTTTATTTCCTTATATCATGATAAATGTTTATTATTCATGCTAGAATTGTATTAACCGGAAACTTGATACATGTGTGAATACATAGACAAAACACCGAGTCCCTAGTAAGCCTCTACTAGACTAGCTCGTTAATCAAAGATGGTTAAGTTTCCTAACCATAGACATGTGTTGTCATTTGATGAATGGGATCACATCATTAGGAGAATGATGTGATGGACAAGACCCATCCGTTAGCTTAGCATAATAATCGTTAAGTTTATTGCTATAGCTTTCTTCATGACTTATACATGTTCCTCTGACTATGAGATTATGCAACTCCCGAATACTGGAGGAACATCTTGTGTGCTATCAAACGTCACAACGTAACCGGGTGATTATAAAGACGCTCTACAGGTGTCTCCGAAGGTGTTTGTTGGGTTGACATAGATCGAGATTAGGATTTGTCACTCCGAATATCGGAGAGGTATCTCTGGGCCCTCTCGGTAATGCACATCATATGAAGCCTTGCAAGCAATGTGACTAATGAGTTAGTTACGGGATGATGCACTACGGAACAAGTAAAGAGACTTGCCGGTAACGAGATTGAACTAGGTATGAGGATACCGACGATCGAATCTCGGGCAAGTAACATACCGATGACAAAGGGAACAACGTATGTTGTTATACGGTTTGACCGATAAAGATCTTCGTAGAATATGTAGGAGCCAATATGAGCATCCAGGTTCCGCTATTGGTTATTGATCGGAGATATGTCTCGGTCATGTCTACATAGTTCTCGAACCCGTAGGGTCCGCACGCTTAACGTTCGATGATGATTTGTATTATGAGTTATGTGATTTGATGACCGAAGATAGTTCGGAGTTCCGTATGAGATCACGGACTTGACGAGGAGTCTCGAAATGGTCGAGAGGTAAAGATCGATATATTGGAAGGCTATATTCGGAAATCGGAAAGGTTCCGAGTGATTCGGGTATTTTTCGGAGTACCGGAGAGTTACGGGAATTTGCCGGGGGAAGTAGTGGGCCTTAATGGGCCATACGGGAAAGGAGAGAAGGGCCTCAAGGGGTGGCCGCGCGCCCCCCCATGGGCTGGTCCGAATTGGACTGGGAGGGGGCGGCGCCCCCCTCCTTCCTTCTCCCCTCTTCCTCCTTCCCTCCTTCTCCTACTAGGAATAGGAAAGAGGAGGGGAATCCTACTTGGACTGGGGAGTCCTAGTAGGATTCCCCACACCTGGCGCGCCCCCCTTGGGCCGGCCACCTCTTCCCTCCCCTCCTTTATATACATGGCCAGGGGGCACCCCATAGACACACAAGTTGATTGTTTAGCCGTGTGCGGTGCCCCCCTCCACAGATTTCCACCTCGGTCATATTGTCGTAGTGCTTAGGCGAAGCCCTGCGTTGGTAACTTCATCATCACCGTCACCACGCCGTTGTGCTGACGAAACTCTCCCTCGGCCTCAACTGGATCAAGAGTTTGAGGGACGTCACCGAGCTGAACGTGTGCAGATCGCGGAGGTGCCGTACGTTCGGTACTTGGATCGGTTGGATCACGAAGACGTTCGACTACATCAACCGCGTTACTAAACGCTTCCGCTTTCGGTCTACGAGGGTACGTGGACACACTCTCCCCGCTCGTTGCTATGCTTCTCCTAGATAGATCTTGCGTGATCGTAGGAATTTTTTTGAAATACTACGTTCCCCAACAGTCCCAGCCGCTCCGGCCACCGCCATTCGACGCGCGACACAGAGCCGCGTCGAACGCACCAAGCCACGGCCCCGGAAACCCCCTGTGCGCGAAACCCGAACCCCTCCCGACGTGCGCCGCCACGTTTGGCTCACCGGAGCCAACTCCGGCGCGTCTCCGGCCGCCGTCCGACCTGGCACCGACGTGGCAGCCTCCTGTGAGACTGACCGCGGGCCCCACGGGCCCCAGTTGACCCAGTTGGCTGGGTCAACTGCTGACTGGGCGCCCGTTGTGCCACTGACATGCGGGCCCCACTCACTTAATCAATGTTTTAAATAATTAAATTTAATTAGTTAACCTAATTAGACACTCACATGTGGGGCCCAGCCTCTAATTAGCTCAGTTAGTTTAATTTAATTCACTGTTAAGCCCCACAGTGGCTGACAGGTGGGTCCCACCTGTCAGTTTGACTGCTCAGCTGGTCAGCCGACTGCTGATGCAAGCATGACCTCAGCATGATGTCATGTTCCATTTTCTGTTAATTCTAATGAATTAAATCAATTCAGAAAAATGTTTAAATCTTTGAAAATTCATAGAAAATAAACCGTAGCTCCGATCGAAAAACTTTATACATGAAAGTTGCTCAGAACAACGAGACGAATCCAACCGTGCTATCTGTTTCCGTGTCGGGACCCTCTACGGAGGTGAACCCGCAACTTTTAGCCTGTTTCCAGTAGATGAATAGTACATACATACCGGTTAATAAATCCAACTTTAATCCAAAAATAACTAATATGATTTAGACATGTCTTTAGGCAACCATGCACTGCACGTTAGCATAGCATGCTCTGTGTTGCATATGTTTGCCGTGTATTTATTTGTTTCCTCCCCCTCTTCTCTCTCGGTAGACCCCGACACCGACGTCGTCCTCGAGGCCAACGCAGCTCCGGAGACCGACTACACCGTTGACGAGCCTGCCTTTGCCGCCAACCAACCAGGCAAGCACCCCCCTTTTGAACATGCCTATATCGCCTATTCTCTTCTCTCTTGTGCTTGCATTAGAATTGCTGATGTTACTGCTTTATCTATTCTGATGCATGACCTGATTTTGTAACCTGCTTTTGATAATTACTTGCTTATCCTAAACTGCTTAGAATAGGCTGGTTAGTGAACCCCAGTGACCCCACTTGTCCCAATTGCCCCGCTGGCTCATCGGAAGACTCGACGACCAGGCCCCAGCACCGCACCTCACCCCCTTAGTTGTACGACATTGCAGCGTTATTATCGAGTGCCGAGGGTGATACCTCGTATAGCACTTCTGATGTTAACTCTGTAGAGAAGCTATTTGGTCGTGGTCATCGAGGGTGATTCCTCCCTCACCACACCCAATAACGACGCTGTCTTGCAACACCTCAAGTGTGAACCCATCGAGGGTGATTCCTCCGAGTTCAACTTGACGGTTACATCGAGTAGGAATCCAATGAGGGTGATACCTCGGATTCCCCTAATGTTATGGACACACGGATACTTGGACTTTACAATTGTTACTTGGAAAGGCGGGTCGACCCTGAGGGGTACCCGCGAGTGTTGTGGAGACGGGTTGACCTGGAGGGTGCCCGTGAGATAAATTACGAGGCATGGCCGGGCATTCTTAGCCCTTGCCGCAAGTCCTCGAGACGGGGCGATGGGGTCACATCGATGGTGAGTCTCTGCTCGTTTCCGCACAACCCCAATACATTAACAGTTTGGATATTTGATCCGAGTGGGCCTCTGGCCTGATAGCACTAACCATCATGTGGGAACAGTTATGGGCACTCTGCGTCGTATGCATCAGCCGAAGCTTAATAGACGTCAGCGAATGAGCGGCGCGCGCTGGGTTGGACTGCGTTAAGCACCCTCCTTTGTAATGGAGGCTGCCAGGTCTGCTCACCTGCCGCGTACGCAACGTGCAGGAGTTCCCGGGGCGATGGCCCAAGACCCCTGGGCGCATAGGTTTAGTCTGGCATGCTGACCTCTCTGTTAAGCCTAGGTCGGGTTGCGGCGTGTTGTTTAGCCGAGGCCGGGCATGACCCAGAAAAGTGTATCCGGCCGGAGTTAAGCGAGTGTGGTGGGTAAGTTGGTGCACCCCTACAAGGAAGAACTAATCTATGCATAGTCGGATCCTCGGTAACGGACGCTTGGAGTTGTATCCCGATCGATACAACTAGAACTGGATAGAAATGGATACTAGGGCTCTGGGATTGCTTTCTTGCAGGGAGTCGAGAAAGGATCTCTGGCCGAGGTTGATACTTAATACTGCTACTACTTTATATTGTACTAATCTACACTCTTCTAATGCTGCAAGACCGCTGAAGATGCTAGTCTTCGATAGGACTAGGCCTTCTCTCTATTCTGGCATTTCTGCAGCCCAGTCCACATATACAGCCTTTCTTTGATAATGTTGCATATGTAGTGTACATCCTTGCTTGCTGAGTACTTCGGATGAGTACTCACAGTTGCTTTGATTCCTCTTTTTCCCCATTTTCGTTTGATGCAACCAGATGACGGAGCCCCTGAGACAGCTGCCCCCGCCGACGACTACTACTACCACCCCGAGGGTGGTTACTACTTCGAGTTGGCTGATGACCATAAGTAGGATCGGAGGGTCCCAGGCAGGAGGCCTGCGCCTTTTTTATCGTAGTGTTTTCTTTTGCCTCGCCTACTAAAGGCTTATCTGTTTATCTTTTATATCTGTACTCAGATATCTGATGCTTCCGCTGACGCTTGTATGCGAGCTTATGTATTCGAGCCCTCGAGGCCCCTGGCTTGTAATATAAAGCTTGTATGACTTTATTTATGTTTTAGAGTTGTATTGTGATTCCTTGAAGTGAGTCCTTAGGCTTGATCGTGTGCATTTGCGTGTATGGTTAGTGCACAATTAATCCGGGGGCATCACAATGTGTATTATTGAGAGGGCCCAGAGATACCTCTCCGATACACGGAGTGACAAATCCCAATCTCGATTCACACCAACTCAACAGACGCCTTCGGAGATACCTGTAGAGTATCTTTATGATCACCAGTTATGTTTGATAGCACACAAGGTATTCCTCCGGTATCTGGGAGGTTCATGATCTCATGGTCGAAGGAACATGTATTTGACATTAAGAAAGCAGTAGCAATAAACTGAATGATTATATGCTATGCTAATGGTTGGGTCTTGTCCATCACATCATTCTCCTAATGATGTGATCCCGTTATCAAATGACAACACATGTCTATGGTTAGGAAACCTTAACCATCTTTGATCAACGAGCTAGTCTAGTAGAGGCTTACTAGGGACACGGTATTTGTTTATGTATCCCCACATGTATTTAAGTTTCTGGTCAATACAATTCTAGCATGAATAATAAACCTTTATCATGATTAAGGAAATATAATAATAACCATTTTATTATTGCCTCTAGGGCATATTTCCATCAGTCTCTCACTTGCACTAGAGTCAATAATCTAGTTCACATCGCCATGTGATTAACACCCATAGTTCACATCGCCATGTGATCAACACCCAAAGAGTTTACTAGAGTCAACAATCTAGTTCACATCGCCATGTGATTAACACCCAAAGAGTACTAAGGTGTGATTATGTTTTGCTTGTGAGAGAAGTTTAGTCAACGGGTGTGTCACATTCAGATCCGTATGTATTTTGCAAGTTTCTACGTCTACAATGCTCTGCATGGAGCTACTCTAGCTAATTGCTCCCACTTTCAATACGTATCCAGATTAAGACTTAGAGTCATCCGGATCGGTGTCAAAGCTTGCATCGATGTAACTCTTTACGACGAACTCTTTATCACCTCCATAACCGAGAAACATTTTCTTAGTCCTCTTTAGGTACCTAAGGATAATTTTGACCGCTGTCCAGTGATCTACTCCTAGATCACTATTGTACCCCCTTGCCAAACTCATGGCAAGGCACACAACAGGTCTGGTACACAGCATGGCATACTTTATAGAACCTACGACTGAGGCATAGGGAATGACTTTCATTCTCTCTATATATTCTGCCGTGGTCGGGTTTTGAGTCTTACTCAACTTCACACCTTGTTACACAGGCAAGAACCCTTTCTTTGACTGATCCATTTTGAACTTCTTCAAAACTTTGTCAAGGTATGTGCTTTGTGAAAGTCCTATTAAGCGTCTCGATCTATCTCTATAGATCTTGATACCCAATATATAAGCAGCTTCACCGAGGTCTTTCATTGAAAAATTCTTATTCAAGTATCCTTTTATGCTATCCAAAAATTCTATATCATTTCCAATCAAAAATATGTCATCCACATATAATATCAGAAATGCTACAGAGCTCCCACTCACTTTCTTGTAAATACAGGCTTCACCGTAAGTCTGTATAAAACCATATGCTTTGATCACCTTATCAAAGCGTATATTCCAACTCCGAGATGCTTGCACCAGTCCATAGATGGATCGCTGGAGCTTGCACACTTTGTTAGCACTTTTAGGATCGACAAAACCTTCTGGTTGCATCATATACAACTCTTCTTTAAGAAATCCATTAAGGAATGCAGTTTTGACGTCCATTTGCCACATTTCAGAATTATAAAATGTGGCAATTGCTAACATGATTCGTACAGACTTAAGCATCGCTACGGGTGAGAAAGTCTCATCGTAGTCAACTCCTTGAACTTTGTCGAAAACCTTTTGCGACAAGTCGAGCTTTGTAGACAGTAACATTACCATCAGCGTCAGTCTTCTTCTTGAAGATCCATTTATTTTCTATGGCTTGCCGATCATCGGGCAAGTCCACCAAAGTCCACACTTTGTTCTCATACATGGATCCTATCTCAGATTTCATGGTCTCAAGCCATCTGTTGGAATCTGGTCTCATCATAGCTTCTTCATAGTTCGTAGGTTCGCCTTGGTCTAGTAACATGACTTCCAGGACAGGATTATCGTACCACTCTAGTGCGGATCGTGCTCTGGTCGACCTACGAGGTTCAGTAGTAACTTGATCTGAAGTTTCATGATCATCATCATTTGCTTCCTCTCTAGTTGATGTAGGCATCACGGGAACGGATTTCTTTGATGTGCTACTTTCCAATTCAAGAGAAGGTACAATTACCTCATCAAGTTCTACTTTTCTCCCACTCACTTCTTTCGAGAGAAACTCCTTCTCTAGAAAGGTTCCATTCTTGGCAACAAAGATCTTGCCTTCAGATCTATGGTAGAAGGTGTACCCAATTGTTTCCTTAGGGTATCCTATGAAGACGCACTTCTCTGATTTGGGTTCGAGCTTATCAGACTGAAGCCTTTTGACATAAGTGTCGCAACCCCAAACTTTAAGAAACGACAGCTTAGGTTTCTTGCCAAACCATAGTTCATACGGTGTCGTCCCAACGGATTTAGACGGTGCCCTATTTAACGTGAATGCGTCTGTCTTTAATGCCTAACCCCAAAACGATAGTGGTAAATCGGCAAGAGACATCATAGATCGCACCATATCTAATAAAGTACGGTTACGATGTTCGGACACACCATTACGCTGTGGTGTTCCAGGTGGCGTGAGTTGTGAAACAATTCCACATTGTTTTAAATAAAGGCCAAACTCGTAACTCAAATATTCGCCTCCGTGATCAGATAGTAGAAACTTTATTTTCTTGTTACGATGATTCTCCACTTCACTCTGAAATTCTTTGAACTTTTCAAATGTTTCAGACTTGTGTTTCATCAAGTAGATATACCCATACCTACTCAAATCATCTGTGAAGGTTAGAAAATAACGATACCCGCCGCGTGCTTCAACACTCATCAGACCACATACATCGGTATGTATTATTTCCAATAAGTCATTAGCTCGCTCCATTGTTTCGGAGAACGGAGTTTTAGTCATCTTGCCCATGAGGCATGGTTCGCAAGTATCAAATGATTCATAATCAAGTGACTCCAAAAGTCCATCCGCATCGAGTTTCTTCATGCGCTTTACACCAATATGACCTAAACGGCAGTGCCACATGTATGTTGCACTATCATTATCAACTTTGCATCTTTTGGCATCAATATTATGAATATGTGTATCACTACGATTGAGATTCAATAAACCATTGGGTGTATGACCATAGAAGGTTTTATTCATGTAAACAGAACAACAATGTAACACCCCATGTAATTAGCCACAGTGATCACCCTTAGTGCCGGGGCCGGGACACGAAATCCCAGAAATTAACCCCTCGTGTCATCACCAGCCCAGGATTACTGTTACTGGTGGACACGTCCTTGTTACAAAATTACCAAGCTATTACAAGAATTGGATACAAGACCATAAAGGTCTAATGATACAACAGTGATTCCGGTGGTGGATGACGGAAATGACTCATGGTTCTCCAACGTCGATGGGGCTCCATTCCCACAGGAACAGCTGACCCGGATAATTCCTATCCCGCATGGCTGCCATCCTAGGCTCCGCACGGACGTCGTTGTGGTACTCCTCGTAGAACTCCTGACCTGGCCAAGTAAATAGCCAGGGACAAGCCTGTGAGTACATTTGAATGTACTCACAAACATCATGAACAAAAGATATACCAAATGCAACAATTAAATTATATGATCATGATGAACCACACTATATGCGTATGCTCATGATGGACTTAAAGGCATGCTGTCTGGAATTAAATCATGGCATGATAACATATTAGCATGTGCAAATAACTGGATGTATAAAAATATTAGTGATAAACAAGGAAAGTTAAAGGAAAATAAAATTAAGGAAATGCCAGTAGGATGTCTAAAATGACACCACGGTAGGTCTTGAAGAGAAATGCCAAACGGGTGTCTAAAAGAGAAATCGGACGCGACAGGACCATCCGAGAACTCAGGCGACGCCACGAGAGGTCTTGAAAAGAAATGCCAGTCGGGTGTCAAGTGACGCCACGGTCGGACTTGAAGAGAAATGCCAGTCGGGTGTCAAGTGACGCCACGGTCGGACTTGAAGAGAAATGCCAATCGGGTGTCCACAAGAGTAGTGGCGGAACCGCCTGTTAACTCGAGAGACGCCACGAGAGGTCTTGAAAATAAAATTGAGTGCCCGGGGTAGTCTGGCCAGCCCCTGAGACACTCAGGAAATATAAAAAATAAGAGAAATGGGTTAGTCCTCAATAATATGCATAACCATAATAATATTAACATGCATAGCAAAAATATTCATGGTAGCATCAGGGTGACAATAATTATCTTGCAAAATAATTCAGGCACATTTTAATTATTTTCCTCCGAAGACCGACACTTGACCAACCCAGACTATAGCCCTTAACCGCAGACACAGCTATTCGAATAGGTTTAAACTCTGTAGAGGGTGTACTCTTTACCCACAAGTAAAGGATTTCTTTAGTCAGTACCATGATACTGACTAATTCCCATTACGGTCTTTGGGTTGAAAACACACCTGACCAGCACACACCAGATTAACTTTCCGGATGCCAGGAATCACCCAAAGCATCGTTCAAGAAAAACTCTAAGACGGAGAGACCAACGTCCTGCATGGGATCACTATTAATACGCGCGGATTCCAAGGGGACACTCCCTCTCGGTCACAACCGGAAACACCCATGCCCCCTGACCCGATGACAGGATTTAGTCCATGGCCATTGGAAACCCTCATCGTGGCCCTCTGTACGGTGTGTGCATGGAAAGGGGTTATCAACTTACTGAACCATACCCTACCTGTGGCAGGAACCTGTGGCAGCACGAAACAAGTATGGGGGTTACCGGAACAAGACTCGATCTACGGTCGACTCAGGAGGCATTAAGTTTCCTGCAATGGTTAGCACAACAAGGTATTCTTTTAACAGCAATACCAACAGGGCCACAACCCTTGCATGCTCCAACATGCATAACAAACAAGGCATGATCACGCTCCAACGTGATCATCCTCCTGCCGGTAACGGTATTTCTCTTATGCCTGCTCCTGCAAGTTAGTCATGGCAACACACGATGCACGGTATGATGAAACATGCCAACACTACACACATGCAAAATTAGCCATATGCCAGTTTTATTTGAATTCAACATATTCATGATGCAATTATTCTTGCAAACAACAACTATGTAATTCACCACATCAAGTGTTCAAGATGCTTGCCTTGAGCATGCAGAAGTGTGGGGTGCACTCCAAATGTTTGAAAATTTTATCTTCCCTCCATTTCCTATTTTCAAAATATTTGAAATTACCATACAAAACCCAAGCAAGAAAATAAAGTGCTCTAAAAATGGAAATCTCACTTTTCTAGGACTTCTATGGCTATATGAAAAATAACCAGAGTGTACCTACTATTTAAAGAGCAGCTGAGATTTTTGAACATTTCACTTAGGTGGAATAATAGAAATAAAAGAGCTGCAAGAATTCTACAGAGACCTTTTTATAAAAAAGAGTTTAGGCACCTATTAAATGAGGCATGTTTTTAGAAATATTTAGAAATTAGTTTCACTGGATTTGGAGTTGAGATGAAAAGTCTAGGGATTATCAAGGTTGACTTATACAAGAATATGATCTATAAAATAGGTCAGACAAGAATTATCCTTACGAAAAATGTTCACTAAGGCTAGTTAAATAAAGAACAATTTAATAGATCCATATAAATTTTGAATCATCAATTTTAGTTTAGAAATGAACTCTATAGAATTATTATTCTACTGGATAAAAGAAAAAGACAGAAAAGGGGGAAAAATCCTGACGGCACAAGCTCGCACCGGGCGAGGCCCATCTAAAAGACATCCACTTGGCTGAGCCCAGAGGAGCTGCCACGCGGGGCGAATTGGTGAGCCACCGACAGGTGGAGCCCACCTGTCGGGTTCGTCTCCCACCCTTCGCGCGCCATGGACAGGAGCAGGGGGAAACTCCGGTGATGATTCCCGGCGGCAGGGGCCTCCATTCGAGATTCTGATGGTACCGGCGTGTTCCTGAGAACCAGCCGCACCCGTGGGATAAGAATATGGTCGCCGGGGAGCTCGGATTTGAGCAGGGCATCACCCATGGCGGAGGAGAGCTACGGTGAGATTTGCCGAGCTCGACTCGGCCTCGGGAAGATGGAATTGGAGCGCGGGAAGGATACGTGGTGGTTCAAGGAGGTTGTGGGTGACGACAGGGGAGGAGAGGGAGCTTGGTGGCGCCGGAACCAACCGAGGGGCAGCGGAGGTGGCTTCGGTCGGAAGTGGTGAAGACGACCCTCTCCGATTGGTTTGCTGCTCTGGCTGGCTTCCAGGTGAGGGAGAGGGGGTGCTTGTGATCGAGGGGAGCTGGGGATGGCCTTATATAGCACGGGAACGTCGGTTCCCGTGGCTTCCCGGCGAAGCAACGACGGCAGTGGCCATTGATGGAGGTGGTTGGGGCCGGTAGAGGGCGGTGGAGTGGTCGGCGGGCTGCGGATAAGGTCGGTGGCGACGGCGGCTACCGCAGTTAAGGCGAGGGTGAGCTGGCAGGGCCAGGCGGTGCCGTGCCTGAGTCGACGACTGCGGCGGCGGCTCTGGTCAGTGCTGGACGGCACTAGGGGCCAGAGGAGGATGTCGGTGAGGACCAGGGGTGACGTGATGATCCGGGGGAAGGATTGGGATGAGCAGGGGAGGCAGCAGTAGAGCGGCAGGAGTCGATGCCAACGGTGCAGTACGCGTGCTCTGGCCGCGCCCATTGCACGCGCCTAGGGTGTTCGGCAAAATGCCAATGGCATCCACAGGGTCCCAAACAAGTTGAAAATTAACAGAATGGTGCTAGTGTGGGTTGTGATGATGATGGACAAGTTATTTAGCCATAGGATCCAGTGGCACATGGAGTTCAGAATGGATGCCAAATTCTGTCATGCCCACAACCTGTTTGATAGAATGCCATGGCCACCTAGTGATCTCTTCTAGATGTAAAATCTGGTAGGATGATGCCTCCTTGGATACTAGAAATGATGGTGGAGTTGGTTTGGCAAAAACAAAAACTTGCTAGTGCAAGTTTTGAAGAATTTCATTTCTGGACAGAAACTTTAGGGGAATATTTGATGAACTAAAAAGATTCCAATGGAGCTGAAATTTTGGACTTAAGGGTTTGGTTGGAAGTACTATAAGTGGGAAAAATTTCAGGATTTTGGGGCAAGAAAAATTGGGGTTGTAGTAGAAACTCAAATAGAGGACAAAATTGAAAAGAGGTTGTTTCACTCAAAATTTTCAAAAGACCAAGATGGGTTTTTGCATAAAAGTGATATGTAGGCAACACATGACCTCCCATAATTTTTGTGGGATTTTAAAAACAATTATTTAAAATAGTTGTAGTGCAACAGAGGCATTTAAAATATTGAAAATGCTATTAAAAGAATTGTGTTGGCAAAATTTTATTCTGAAAATAATTCTTACTGTTATTAAACTATAATTGAAATGTTTTAAGAGAACTACCAAAGCCACAATATTATTTCCAAAAATTGCTATATGGAGGGAAGAACTTGAAAAACAGAGGGCGGAAAATCCTCCGAAAATAATAAAGGACTTGATATATTTCAAAATTTTATTTTCTAGCCAAATTTTAATTAATAAAATCATGGTTGAATTTTTTTGGGGTGTGACACTTAGTTAATGCCATGTCAGCAAGTTTAACAGTGCCTAGTCATCATTTGCATCATACTGCATTTCAAACTCCAAATTCAAACTTCAATTAAATTCAAAGTGAAAATAAAAGTTGCTCCAAATTGGAAACTAAAATGTTCATTAATAGCAAGTAATTCAGAGGCAATTATGAAATTGTAACCAACATTATTGAAACTGGATAAGTGACTAAAACATCCTCAAACAGTGGCTAAAAACAATATTTAATAGCCTTTTTATTAATCCGAAATTAATATGGAATTGTATTTTGCCTAAACTAGTTTTTGGTGTTAGGATATATTGCACTGCAATTTATGAGCTAGGTCACACATTTTACAAAAGTCATTAAGTGCTCAAACAATTTGCAAACAGAAAAGAAAATAGAAACAGAAAAAGAGAGAATAGAAAGGGCAAAGGCCTACTGTGCACTTAGGCCTGCTTGCTACAGCGCGGCCCAGCCCACCCCGCAGCGTCTCCCACCTTGCACTGCTCGTCCTCGCGCCGCTGTCGCCGCGCGCACGCTCGCCGCGCCAGGCCTCCCCCTCTCCCTCGCTCGACAGCGGCTTCGCGCCCGTCGCTGGCTGGATAAGGACCCCTCCCCAACCCCGTGGGCGAACCCTAGCGCCACAACTCCCCTCCCCTCGCCTTCTTCTTCCTCACCCGACGCCGCCATGGATGGCCGCGGCTGAGCGGCGCGGCCACCATCTCCCGATCGCCTCTCCGTCGAGCCCGTCCGCTCCGCCTGCTTCCTCTGCTTCCTCTCCGCCCTGTGGATCGAGCTCGGCGCCACCACAGCCTCAGGATCGAGCTCTTCCCCGACCTCGGCCGTCGCCGATCGCCGCCGCCATACGCCTCCGTCAAGCCCTCCCCGAGCCCGCTTTGCACACCTGCAGGACCACTGTGAGCTCCTGCTCCTCCTCTCCCTCTACATTAGCTCGCTCGCGTCCCGTAGCCGCCGCATTTGGCAACACCCAAATGCGCCGCTGCCTGGCCTCGTCACCGGCGTGGCCACGACGACCATAGGGCCCCGTGCGTGCCACCATCGCACTCACCACGTCACGTAGAGCCTTCCCAGCGCCTCGCCTCGATCGTTTGCCCGCCGTAGCCCCGATCCTGCAGTTCACCCGAACGCCGTCGCCACCGATGTGGTCGTGCCACTCGTTTCCGGCCTTCCCAGCTCCAACCACTGCCACCACTCGATGTGCGGCTCGACGCTCATTCGAACGAGCCTTCACGCGGGCCGAACGACCCCTTGTGGGCGATTTCCGGCCAACTCCGGCGCGGATCCGCTGCTGGAGAGGTCGCCGGCGTTGCTCCGGCCGCCGCGCTGACCTGGCGCCGGTGGGCCTCGCCCCTGTGTCACTGACCGCGGGCCTCACGGGCCCCAGTTGACCCAGTTGACTAGGTCAACTGCTGACTGGGCTGGCCCTGTGTCTATGACATGTGGGTCCCGCCTGTTAAAATGTTTTTATAAATAAATAAATCTGTAGATTAATTAATTAGTTAATTAAAACACTAATCTCCCACTGACAGTAGGCCCCACCCACTAATTAACCTAATTAGTTTTAGCTAACTCTGTTTAATTAGCTGAGTCAATGACATGTGGGTCCCACTGGACCCACCTATCAGGTTTGACTCTGGTCAGCTGGGTTTGACCTGCTGACATCATGGTGATGTCATGCTGACATCATCATTTACTATTCTGGATAATTCGAATTTAAATAAATAATTAAATTCAGAAAATGACTAAAACTTTAGAAAATCATATAAAATAATCTGTAACTCCGATGAAAATATTTTATATATGAAAGTTGCTCAGAATTTCGAGGCGAGTCCAAATACGTGGTCCGTTCATCTGTCAGATGCCCCTAGCTACCTAAACATGGAACTTTTAGGCCGATTTCAATAAATGAATAGTGCTCAACTTTAATTAAATAAATCCAAATGAATTCCTAAATTAACTAACTCATTTAGATAGGCAGTAGAACACCTCGGCATAGCATTTAGGCATGTCATACATATTGTTTGCATTTTTGCCGTGAATTTATTGTTTCTCTCCCCCTCCTCCTCTCTCGATAGACGCCGAGACCGACGCCGTTGTAGCTGGGTACGACTACGCTCCAGACGAGCAGCCCGTTGACGACCCCTCTTTCTTGCCAGAGCAACCAGGCAAGCCCCCCCCCCCTTGAGCATCCAGATATCGCCCATTCCATTTCTCCTGCTTGCATTAGATTTTGCTACTGTTAATGTTTGCTCCTATTCTGATGCATAGCCTGCTCTTGTAACCTATTTATTGTTGCCTTACTTGCCTATGTTAAACTGCTTAGTATAGGTTGGTAGTGAACCATCAGTGACCCCCCACCACCTTACCCTTGTTGCCCCTGCTTGATCATCGATGACTCGATCAATGTGATCGTCGACCAGAGACCGACACATCACTTTACCCCCCTTAGTTGTACGACTCTGCATAGTTACTATCGAGTGCCGAGGGTGATACCTCGTAACGCACTCCTGATGAATACTCTGCAGTGTAGCTGTTCGGTCGTGGTCACCGAGGGTGAATCCTCGGGGTCCCCCCTGATGTTATGACCACACGGTTACTTTGGCCTTTGTTATAGGCAGATCGACCCTGATGGGTACCCGTAGGGGATCTATGATGTCGGGTGTGCCGGAAGGGCACTCGAGTGTGATATTGTGGCGGAGCTTCAGAAACTCTGATTGTCTCCGCGTGTTACTAAATGAGCCTATTGGATTTGGGTGTTTGATCTGAGTGGGTCGACGTGCCCTATACGCACTACCACCACGCGGGATAATGGTTTATGGGGCCCTCTACGATGTACGTTTCTCTCGAAAGCTCTTCAGATGTCACATTTCACCGTGCGGGCTGATCGCCGGGAATGGGCTGGATACTTCACCGACGAGTTTAGTGTCGCGCCTGCACCCTGGCCAGCCACGCAACGCGCAGGGTGCCCAGGGCGATGGCCCAAGACCTCTGGGTGCATAGGTTAGTCCGGCGTGTTGACCTCTCTGCTGAGCCTAGGTAGGGCGCTGCTTCGTGTCGATCTCCCGAGGACGGGCATTACCCAGCAAGTGTGTCTGGCCAGAGTTGATCGAGCGTGTTGGGTAACAGTAGTGCACCCCTGCAGGGATGAATAATCTATCGATAGCCGGTCCTACGGTAAAGGATGCTCAGTTTGTGTATCCCGGTCTACTACTTAAACTGGATACTTGTTACTTAATTGAAGCTTCGGGATCGCTTTCTCGCAGGGAGTCGAGGAAGGATCTCTAGGCTTTACTTCAACATGTTTGATTAATAAAATGCTATTCTACTCTCTTCTATTGCTGCAAGATGGTGGCTTCATGAAGATGACTGAAGATGCTAGTCTTCGATAGGACTAGGACTTCTCTCTATTCTGGCATTTCTGCAGCCCAGTCCACATATACAGCTTTTCCTCTTTGATAATGTTGCATATGTAGTGTAGATCCTTGCTTGCTGAGTACTTCGGATGAGTACTCACGGTTGCTTTGCTTCCTTTTTTTCCCTATATTCCCCTACTTGATGATACAACAGACGATGGAGCCCCAGAGCCAGATGTCCCAGCAGGAGCTTACTACCAGGAGGGTCCAGATGGCACGTACTACTGGATCGAGCCAGCCGACCAGGAGTAGGATTGGAGGCTCCCAGGCAGGAGGCCTTCGCCTTTCGATCTAGCGTCGTTGTTTGTGCTAGCCTTCTTAAGGAAAAACTTGTCTAACTATGTCTGTACTCAGATATTATTTGTATGACTGACTTATGTATCCGGATCCTCGTGATCCCTGGTCTGTAATATTGTGGGTCTCCGTTTATTTGTGTTAGAGTTGTGTTGTGATATCTTCCCGTGAGTCCCTGTGCTTGATCGTCATGTTTGCGTGTATGATTAGTGCACGATTGAGTCGGGGGCGTCACAAACAAGTATTCTCTAAGTTAAATGAATAATCGTATTGCAATAAACATGATCTAATCATATTCATGTTCAACGCAAACACCAAATAATATTTATTTAGGTTCAACACTAATCCCGAAGGTAGAGGGAGTGTGCGAAGGTGATCATATCAACCTTGGAATCATTTCCAACACACATCATCACCTTGCCCTTAACTAGTCTCTGTTTATTCTGCAACTCATGTTTCGAGTTACTAATCTTAGCAACTGGACCGGTATGAAATACCCAGGGGTTACTATGAACACTAGTAAAGTACACATCAATAACATGTATATCAAATATACCTTTGTTCACTTTGCCATCCTTCTTATCCGCCAAGTATTTGGGGTAGTTCTGCTTCTAGTGACCATTCCCTTTGCAGTAGAGGCACTCAGTTTCAGGCTTAGGTCCAGCTTTGGGCTTCTTCACGGGAGTGGCAACTTGCTTGCCAATCTTCTTGAAGTTCCCTTTCTTTTCCTTGCCCTTTTGTTGAAACTAGTGGTCTTGTTTAACCATCAACACTCGATGCTCTTTCTTGATTTCTACCTTCGCCGATTTCAGCATCACGAAGAGCTCGGGAATCATTTTTGTCATCCCTTGCATATTATAGTTCATCATGAAGTTCTAGTAGCTTGGTGATAGTGACTAGAGAACTCTGTCAATCACTATCTTGTCTGGAAGATTAACTCCCACTTGATTCAAGCGATTGTAGTACCTAGACATTCTGAGCACATGCTCACTGGCTGAGCCATTCTCCTCCATCTTGTAGGCAAAGTAAAGGTCTCATACCTCTTGACACGGGCATGAGTCTGAAATACCAATTTCAGCTCTTGGAACATCTCATATGCTTTGTGGTGTTCAAAACATTTTTTGAAGTCCCGGTTTTAAGCCATAAAGCATGGTGCACTAAACTATTAAGTAGTCATCATATCGAGCTTGCCAAACGTTCATAACGTCTGCATCTGCTCCTGTAATAGGTCTATCACCTAGCAGTGCATTAAGGACATAATTCTTCTGTGCAGCAATGTGGATATTCCTCAGATCACGGACCCAGTCCGCATCATTGCTACTATCATCTTTCAACTTAGTTTTCTCTAGGAACATATCAAAATATAGGGGAGCTATATCGCGAGCTATTGATCAACAACATAGATATGCAAAACTATTAAGACTAGGTTCATGATAAATTAAGTTTAATTAATCAAATTACTAATGAACTCCCCCTTAAATAAACATCCCTCAAGTTATCTAAGTGATACATGATCCAAATCAACTAACCCATGTCCGATCATCACGTGAGATGGGGTAGTCATCAATGGTGAACATCTCTATGTTGATCATATCTACTATATGACTCACGTTCGACCTTTCGGTCTTCAGTGTTCCGAGACCATGTCTGTACATGCTAGGCTCGTCAAGTTTAACCCAAGTATTCTGCATGTACAAAACTGTCTTACACCCGTTGTATGTGAACATAGAGTCTATCACACCCGATCATCACGTGGTGCTTCGAAACGATGAACTTTGGCAACGGTGCATACTCGGGGAGAACACTTTTATCTTGAAATGTAGTGAAGGGATCATCTTATAATGCTACCGCCGTTCTAAGCAAAATAAGATGCATAAAGGATAAACATCACATGCAATCATAATATGTGACATGATATGGCCATCATCATCTTGTGCTTTTGATCTCCATCTCCAAAGCATCGTCATTGTCTCCATCGTCACCGGCTTGACACATTGATCTCCATCGTTGCGTCGGGGTCGTCTCGCCAACTATTGCTTCTACAACTATCGCTAACGCATAGTGATAAAGTAAAGCAGTTACATGGCGCTTGCATTTCATACAATAAAGAGACAACCCTAAGGCTCCTGTCGGTTGTCGATATTACAAAACATGATCATCTCATACATCAACATATATCACATCATATCTTGACCATATCACATCACAACATGTCCTGCAAAAACAAGTTAGACGTACTCTACTTTGTTGTTGCAAGTTTTACGTGGCTGCTACGGGCTTCTAGCAAGAACCGTTCTTACCTACGCAAAAACCACAACGGTGATTTATCAAGTTTGCTGTTTTAACCTTCTTCAAGGACCGGCCGTAGTCAAATTCGATTCAACTCAAGTAGGAGAAACAGACACCCGCCAGCCACCTTTATGCAAAACTAGTTGCATATCAGTTGGTGGAACCGGTCTCATGTACGTGGACATGTAAGGTTGGTCCGGGCCGTTTCATCCCACAATGCCGCCGAATCAAAATAAGACGTTGGTGGTAAGCAGTATGAACATCACCGCCCACAACTTCTTTGTGTTCTACTCGTGCATATCATCTACGCATAGACCTGGCTCTGATACCACTGTTGGGAAACGTTACATGGAAAACAAAAAAAATTCTACGCACACGCAAGATATATCCATTGAGATGCATAGCAACAAGAGGGGGAGAGCATCTACATACCCTTGTAGATCGCTAAACGGAAGCGTTTATCACGCAGTTGATGTAGTCGTACTCTTCGCGATCCGATCACGATCCAACCGATCTAGTGCCGAACGGACGGCACCTCCGAGTTTAGCATACGTGCGGCTCGATGACGACTCCTCCTTCTTGATCCAGCAAGCAGGAGAGGAGAAGTAGATGGGATCACAACCAACACGATGGCGTGGTGGTGATGGTGGTGGTGGAGCACCGACAGTGCTTCGCTAAGTGTCGTCGGGACGAGGCGGTGGAACTACGGAGTAACGGGAGATAGAGGGGCGCCAAGGGCTTGGTGTGTCCTCTTGGGGCGCCCCCTCCCCTCTATATATAGGTGGAGGGGCATGGGAAACAGTCCCTCCAAGCCCTAGGGCGCAGGTAAGGGGGAGAGGACTTGGACTCCAAGTCCAAGTCCAATCCTATTCCTACTAGGACTCCTTCCTTTTTTGCCTTCCCTAGCCACATGGGCTTTTGAGGACTTGGTGCGCCTAGCCCAATAAGGCTAGGGCACCTATTCATAGCCCATGCTAGCCCTTGGGTCGTGTTGAACCCACTTGTGGACTTCCGGACCCCTCCGGAATCCTCCGGAATCTTCTGGAAGCTTCCCGATACAATACCGAAAAAACTGCACCTTTTTTCGGAACCCAAAATATGACTTCCCATATATAAATCTTTACCTCTCGACCATTCCGAGACTCCTCGTGACGTCCGGGATCTCATCCGGGACTCCGAACAACAGTTGGTTACCACTCATCAAATATCCCAATACTACTCTAGCGTCAACGAACGTTAAGCGTGCGACCCTACGGGTTCGGGAATTATGTAGTCATGACCGAGACACCTCTCCGGTCAATAACCAACAGTGGGACATGGATGCCCATATTGATTCTTACATATTCCACGAAGATCTTTTATCGGTTGAACCTTTATGACAACATACGTAATTCCCTTTGTCTGTCGGTATGTTACTTGCCCGAGATTCGATCGTCGGTATCTCTATACCTAGTTCAATCTCTTTACTGGCAAGTCTCTTTACTCGTTCCGTAATACATCATCTTGCAACTAACTCCTTAGTCACTTTGCTTGCAAGCTTCTTGTGATGTGTATTACCGAGAGGGCCCAGAGATACCTCTCCGATACACGGAGTGACAAATCCCAATCTCGATTCACACCAACTCAACAGACACCTTCGGAGATACCTATAGAGCATCTTTATGATCACCCGGTTACGTTGTGACGTTTGATAGCACACAAGGTATTCCTCCGGTATCCGGGAGTTGCATGATCTCATGGCCGAAGGAACGTGTATTTGACATTAAGAAAGCAGTAGCAATAAACTGAACGATCATATGCTATGCTAACGGTTGGGTCTTGTCCATCACATTATTCTCCTAATGATGTGATCCCGTTATCAAATGACAACACATGCCTATGGTTAGGAAACCTTAATCATCTTTGATCAACGAGCTAGTCTAGTAGAGGCTTACTATGGACACGGTATTTGTTTATGTATCCACACATGTATTTAAGTTTCCGGTCAATACAATTCTAGCATGAATAATAAACCTTTATCATGATTAAGGAAATATAATAATAACCATTTTATTATTGCCTCTAGGGCATATTTCCATCACAAGCACCACCCACACTCAACCAAGCGACCCCAAGATGATACCTTCAAGAAGGGCCGCGACACCAGTTGCGCTGCCATCATCCTCACCAGGAGGACCTGGGCTAGGGGTTCCCCCGGGGGTCTCAACTTCCATCTTCATCTGACCAAGCAAGGAGAGCCTTGAACGTTGGCCGTCTGGTCGCCACCCAACAACACCCCGCAAAGGCGAGAGGTGTCGTACAGGAATGAAGTGGTCCAGAGAGGATCACACCCCGCTAACCCGGCTTCGAAAGGAAGAATCGAAACCACTCGAAGGAGTGGTCGTGCCTAGATGACGCAGATAGAGCAACACCTCCTTGCATCCCTGCAGCAAGCAGCCATCAGTCTCATCAACCCAGTGTGACTCCAAGATGATGCCTTCAGAAAGGGACAAGATGCATTGTTGCACCGCCATCATCCGAACCAAGAGGACCTGGACTAGGGATTTCCCCCGGAGTCAACGAGGAGGGACAACAGGCTCACAGCGACCCTCTGAGGAGGATTGTGGCGCCCAAAGACGTCGCCATTGCCAGCTCGGGACGGAGCAGGGGTTACCCACAGATTTGCCATGACGCCCTCCCACTGCACCGCGGCCGATAGCTGAGAAATCCAGCACAACTACAGGTCTGCACCACCACAACGCCAAACAGCACACCACCACCACCAGCCGGGACGACCGCGGCCACACCACCACCACCCACGCTGGCCGTGGACCCGCACGACCCAGATCTGGGCGGCCGGAGCAGCCACCAACACAGAGCCAGGAGCGTCCCACGACCACCATGGGAGGAGATGCGATGTCAAGCAGCCGGAAGGTGCCGCACATAGGCATGGCCGCTGTCTGAGAATTGTCCAGTTATTTAATAAAAAAACCAGACAAAAATCGGTATAAACACATCACATGTGGAATACTCATAAAGCATGAAACCCATGACCGCACGGTTGACTCGGCAAACATACCCAACGGCGCAAAAACAACAAATCCTCGCACTTGTACAACACAATGAACCCCAACGAGAACACGGTTGAGGACAATGGACCAGGTGCGGGCCCACTTCAATTCAAGGGTATTCAGTTGAATACCCATTATTTTTAGCAAAAGAATCATGTATATAATGTATATACTACGTATATGTAGAGAAAAATGAAATTCGCACTGAATAACACGACAGTTGGCCCAACCAGGCAGCTAGCCCACCTCCGAATTCCATCCCCCACACTCGTCATGACCCACAGGCCTAGTGGCCCAATTTTGTCTGAGGATACGGAGTTATTTGGCCCAACCAGGCAGCTCTGGAGTAGTCATCACGATCGATAAGAACATCACACGCGGAACCGTTCGGCGTGACGGCGCCTCCCTAAGTCCCCAATTCCGATCGCATTTTCACGCAGATGCAGGGCGGTTTATGGATGACAGAGCGAGACCACGCGGCAGCGGCGGCATGGGCGCACGGCGGGCGCCGAGCCGGTGGCACGAGGCAGTCATCCGGTGTGACGGCGTCTAGGCTCTCATGCGTGCTGCGCCAGTCCAAGATGGCTCGACCCCTTTATAAGATGCAGCAGTAGCAGGTTTATATTGATATTCCTTTTTAATTTCCTTCTAATTGATCACAGGCAGTGTGGTAGTGATAGATTTCTACCAATCATACTTTAGTCTATTGTAATTTTTTGTGCACCATAGGCGGGGCAGCCCCGTCGCCTTTTCCCATTCTCCATTACGTCGCTGCAAGCTGCACTAGTCAAAACACCAACAACATCTAACTAGCTTCCTATTTTGGCATCAAAATTTAAGACAATTCTATGAATCTATGGAATTTGGCTCAAAATATAGCAAGTACACCATGGTGTTATGATCAACAAGACTTACATGCCAAAAAAATAAGGCTTTCGCTGGAAAAAATAATAGCGTCGAAATTTTGAATACACACTTGCCAAATCCTGGGCCCGCCCCTGCAATGGACACCACCAAATCCTTGGAAACAAGTCCAACTATGAGGACAGTCCAAAATACTGTTATTCACTTATTATGAAGAAAACTAACTTTAGTAGTCCCTCCGTACGGAAATACTTGTCGGAGAAATGAATAAAAATAGATGTATCTAGAACTAAAAGACGTATAGATACATCCATTTTTCCGACAAGCATTTTCGGACGGAGAGAGTACTTAGCAAGTTAGCGTACCGAACTCCCATGCTTGCTGTGGAAATACAGTACCTGGACTGAACATGTGCATGCTGTAGCATATACCCAGCATCTTACATAGCTTTCCCAATTTCTGTTCATACTCCTTCATAATACTCCTTTATGCAGTACCTTTGTGCATAGACGAATCCTGCAGCCTGTACTTAACAGTTGGCTCTTCTCCATTGATACTCTTCCGACTGGGAAGAACCACCTGAACGTCTTGATCATTGTAATTGTAATGTGTCCTTTTGTTTCATGGCTTTGTCCTGCTTCTGACCACCCATGCCCTCTTCAGAGTCACGGTGGATGATAAATTCATCCCCCATTTCCAATGCAAACTGACATTCCCTCGTTCAAATTAGATCATGTGATGTGTTTATAATCTCGCAAACCTGCCTTACCGCGTCTCATCTTACTCCCGAAATAGAAGAGAGGTGTCATAAAACCATACTCCTAGGTTGGATCAGCAAATGCAACCTTGTGTCCCTCTTTATTTTTATTTTTTGAAAAGGAGGATGTACCCTCGGCCTCTGTATCTGGGCGATGCATGCGGCCATTTTATTAATTATTCACAAAGCCCTTACAAGATAATACATTAGTAAGTCTGAAGCCACCATCTTGGCAACACGTGTTGCTACTCCTATCCCCATGATGAAGGGATGCCGAATGTCCGAGCCTAATACCAAACAGACATCGCATCAACACCTGACATCTAATGCCGGATGCCCCATCCAAGCCACAATACCTGGACTGAGTTACACACCGATCCGGCGCATTTTCATTGGGCACCACATGCGCACGCTGCAAGGGCCGTCACTTCCTTCGTCCATCGATCCATCCTCAGATCAGATACTGACGCATGGACCTTACCAGGCCTCTCTGCCGTCGACGCCACCACGACGCCGGACAGCGTTGTCCTCCTGCACGAGTCCATCGCCACCCATCCGACGCCGAGTCTCCACTACGCCATGCCGCCGAGATCCGCCACCATCGATGTGTAGGATGAAGCACCGCACCAACACCTACCGACGCCCAACCACCAAGCCGTCCACATGTCCGTACAACCGATGAATGTCTCCAAAGATGATGCCCACACGAGGGTGACGACGAAGACGTCGCCATCATCCGATCCAGGAGGCCCCTCAACGCCTCCAATGAGGGCTACGACGCCCACAGGCGCCGCCGTCAATGGTAGCCTCCTCCAGATATGAGGTTTCCCCGGAAACAATGGAGCGAGGGACGCCCCCACCATCGCCTCCAACGAGGAAAACAACACCCACGGGCGCCGCCGACGATGGTGGCATCCTCACCCACTTCAGCAGCTAGGCCATCATCTCCTCCTCCACTTGATCCGCCGCCAGGAAGCCACCGCAAGGCAACACCCACCGACCAGATCCCTTTGGACCAACGATGAAGACAGCCAAAGGTAGAGGAGGTCACATCGTTGCGTGACCGGCGTCATGGCCACACACACGTCGTCCCTAGGTGCCCGCTCAAGATCCACCATCACAGCCATGCCTCTAAGCCATGACGAAGGGAAGCCCCGCCGCCGCCATCACCCCCCCGCACGGGCTTTGCCCAGCCGGGATCCGGCGACGGTGGGAGGGGAGGAGGGCGGACGGCAGGCGAAGAGGATCGGGAGGGATCTGGAGGAGAGGGGAGGCGGGGCGGACGGGATCCAGAGGGAGCCTCCTGGATCGGATCTGGAGGGGGGAGGGGAGGCGGGGCGGACGGGATCGAGAGGGAGCCTCCTGGATCGGATCTGGACCAGCGAAGCCGATCGAAAACATGGAAGTCAGCGGTCTCCACACAACACAAACTTCTCTTCCCCTCGCTTTCGATCAGTCTCGGAGGCAACTCCAACAGAATTAATGGTGACGAAGCAGGCTTCAGTGTAGCATTGCATTCGAACAAGGGGTGTAAAGTTGTTTCGTCGTGGTGGAAAAAGAAATATTGTTTACTACTATGTGCGCAATAAATCTTTATGTTAATCATTCAATGATAATTATCTTATGATTATTTTCCACCCAGAACATCTCCTATAATTGTTTGACAGAAATATTTTTATATATCAACTTTATAAAACTATTTTTAAGGAGAAGATAAAGTGCGCACTACCTAGTTTATTCAAGAAGAGTCAAAATCCATGACTTGAGGTCATGGCTCTGAATGCAAGCAAGGACCAGTGCGTGCAGTGGATCTAAAAACACACACAGAAAAAACTAACGAAATACAAAGTGAAAAACTAAAAAAAGACAATAAGGTCACCAAAGAACATATACATGCTACGTATAACGACCAGACCAGCTCAGGGTCGTCAGGTCTTGGTGCTACAAGATCATCAGAACTAGCGCACAAAGCAGCGAAGCCTACCTGCCAACTTGAAGAAAAAGTGAAAGAGGGAGGGGAATCCTATTTCTTCTCATAGATGAGGCCATCATAGCATTGCATGCTAATGTAGTAGACTGTCTGGGCATCAAATGAACACAAGAAGGAAAATTCGGCATAAGATTAACAGCAAGTGTTACGCGCAGTCCAGAGAAATAAAAAGTTCAGTTTTGCACGGGCTGATTAGGAAAACTTTCACACCATTCACATCACCTGAGAATTAACGTAACTACTCTTAGATTCACCTAAGGTTTAAGTGACCACACCTGCAAAATTGATATGAGAAATTTAGCAAATCTACCAACAATTTAACAAATTGGTATGCACACAAGCAAATTTTTGCAGAAGATTAACAGCAAGTGTTACGCAGTTCCAGAGAAATAAAAAGTTCAGTTTTGACGGGTCGACTAGGAGACCTTTCACGCCATTCACATCACCTGATACCTGCAACAAATTGGTATGAGAAATTTAGCAAATCTACCAATGTAGCTGCTCATGCTTCATGAAAACTTTCTTCTCTTCACCAATGCGTCCACTATGAGAGATGGGCAAGTCGCCATGAGATCCTTGAAACCTTGGGTTGCTACCACAGCATCCATGTCACCTGATATTTCAATAAATTCAAGGCAGGCATCCTTAAGCTTGTGGCAGTTGTGTTGATCAGCTAAAGCCAATGTGGTTGCCACACTGTCCGTGTTCAGATCCTCACAAACGATGCTTTGGCAAACCAGCTTGAGCCTATCCATGGCATATCTGTCCGCCGCCACTAGTAAAAGTCGGACCATCTCAGTATCCCTGTCTCCAGGCAAAGAGTCTGTATAGATGAAATGGAGCAGGACCTTGAAGATGGCAGGTTGCATGTCCTTGATGGTTATGGAATGCCCTGGCATCGCCTCCCTCATCGGCCCATAGAGCTCTGCTCTCAGAACAGGCGAACGCATTGCGAGGACGAACAGATGCGCTTCAATGGTCTCTCCTCCAACAATGAAGCTGACATCAAAACCCTCCCTTTCTTCCAGCAGCCTGCCAACATGCTCGATCATGTCAGATGGTGGCATGTCGAATCTGGGGAATGATTTGGTTTCAGTGATTTGTGGCTTCTTGAAAACAGTGACGACACATTCAATCATCAAGCGATCATCCTTAAGGTACGGGGATCCCTCAATCTCGCTTCGCCTTTTGAAATAAGGGATGCGTGGAGCAAACGAATTGTAGTCGGCGTAACTAAAAATCTTAGGCCCTGTTTTATGCACCGAAGACCACAATCCGGTGCACTGATCGACCAGCCTCAGGTCGCAGGACGCTCGAACTTTAGTGTTGCAGCTCAAAAGCTCCAGATAAACTGAGATGTAATCTTTGCTGTTTATTCCATACCCATCAGGGTAGAAGCGGATGGCCCAGTCGTGGCCGCCGATGTGGAAAATCCCGGACCGTATGTAGCTTTCGGAGTCGTTGCCCATGCCCCTGAGCTTGCTGTAATCCAGGATATCGAACACATGTGTGCCTTGAGCCGTCTCTGTTGGAGTGCACGTAGAGACCGTCTTAGCACATGCCTCCATGATGTCGATCGTGACGGCGCCGCTGCGTGCTAATCCCTAATCTGATGGTGTAAAACAAAAGCTCATTTATTAATCACAGAGGAAAGCAGAGGGAAAGAGATTAAGAGAACCAGGGTAGGAGGGAGTAGATCGAACCTTCATGTAACACCCCTGTATAATAAGCACTGTGTTCCTCTCCTAAACTTGCGATGTCATCTCCATTAGCAATGCTTCATCATAGTGCTTAAATACCTCATGTCAAATTTCTCTCTGAAAATCAACTCAAATTCAAAAGTGCAAAATTTAGTTCCTCAAACACTGTGGGAAAAATGCTCAATAAATAGCAAATAATCAAGAGGCAATTATGAAATTGTAGTCAACATTTATAGAATTAGTTAAGTAACTCTAACCACCTCAAACAGTGGCTGAAAACAACATTTAATAACCTTTTAAATTAATACAAAATAAAATGAAATAGTATTTTAACCAAACTAGTTTTTGATGTTAGGATATATTGCACTGCAAATTATGGGCTAGGTCACACATTTTACAAAAATCATTAAGTGCTCAAACAATTATCAAAACAGGAAATAAACAAAGAAACAGAAAAGAAGAAAAAGAAAAAGGCCTGGACCGACTGGGCCTTAGTGCACAGTGGCAGGCCCAGCCGGCCCAGCCTGCCTTGCTACAGTCATCATCCTTCTCATCGCCGTGTCGCCCGCGCCGTGGTCGCCGCGCGCTGCTCCGGTCGTTCGTCGACACGCCGACGCCACCGACGTGAGGAGGGGATAAGGACCAGCCTCGTCCACTCCCCCTGGCCATTCTCCCCTCTCTCCGCTCGCTCTCTTCCTCCTCTTCCCCTCCAGATCCACCACCACCGAGCGGAACCGCCGCTGTCCTTCGTCGCCACCGCGGCCACCCGCACCGTCTCGCCTCGCCAAGATGTCGTAAGCGTTCGCCGTCGTCCTCCACTACGAACGGTACCCGCTGTTGGAGCCGGGAGCCACCACAACGCCGGAATCACCTCGCCCCCTTCCGCCTCTGTCTCCGGCGAGCCTCGACCGCTCCGGCGCCGTCTGCTGCTACTAACCTGTCGCCGGGCCACCTTGCGCCTGCTAGGTGAGCTCCGCTCCCCCTCCCTCCTTCTGCCGCCTCTGTTGCTGCCTCAAATCGTCGTCGCCATTACCGCCCGAGCTCAGCTCCGCCGCGCAGCTCGTGGCCATCGCTATCATCGATGTCGTGGGCGCCCGAGCACGTCAACGTGCTCAGGGCACCTCTAGGGTGCGACGGGTGCTCTCCGTGGAGCCGCTCGTGCCTTCTAGCACCTAGCCCGCTACGCGCCCGAGCGCGCCTCCGCCTCAACTCATCGCCGGCGAAGCTCCGGTGACCAAATGGTCACGGGCTCGTTTCCATCAGCCGCGTCGCGTCGCGTAGAACCTCCCCAGCCGCTCCGTTCGCCGCTTAGCGCGTTGCGTCGCTGAGGGAGTCCTGGATTTAGGGGTCCTCGGGCGTCCGGGCTACGTGACGTGGGCCGGACTGATGGGCCATGAAGATACAAGACAGAAGACTCTCTCCCGTGTCCAGATGGGACTCTCCTTGGCGTGGATGGCAAGCTTGGCGTTCGATATGAAGATTCCTTTCTCTGTAACCGACTTTGTACAACCCTAGTCCCCTCCGGTGTCTATATAAACCGGAGGGTTTTAGTCCGTAGGGGCAATCATAATCAGACATGCTAGACTTCTAGGGTTTTAGACATTACGATCTCGTGGTAGATCAACTCTTGTAATACTCATATTCATCAAGATCAATCAAGCAGGAAGTAGGTTATTACCTCCATAGAGAGGGCCCGAACCTGGGTAAACATCGTGTCCCCCGTCTCCTGTTACCATCGACCTTAGACGCACAGTTCGGGACCCCCTACCCGTGATCCGCCGGTTTTGACACCGACATTGGTGCTTTCATTGAGAGTTCCGCTGTGTCGTCGCTAGAAGACTCGATGGCTCCATCAATCATCCACAACGATGCTGCCTTGAGGGAGGTCTTTCTCCCCGGCCAGATCTTCGTATTCGGCGGCTTCATACTGCAGGCCACCTCGCTTGGCCATCTAGAGCAGATCGACAGCTACGCCCCTAGCCATCAGGTCAGGTTTGGAAGCTTGAACTACGTTGCTGATATCCGCGGAGACTTGATCTTCGACGGATTCGAGCCCATGGCAGCCGCTCCCTGCCACCGCGATGAACATGACCTAAATCTATCATCGGACCATATCCGGGAGATAGCGCCTGTAACTGCTTTGGCCCTAGATCCGGAGCAGATTGCGCCATCCGAGGACGGGAAGCTCAACCCCGCCACGGAAGCCGCAGACTCAGCGGCGTTGGAGCCGCACACAGACCCAACTTCAAACGGGATCTGTGTCACCGGAACCTCGGATTCGTCTCCGGCCACAGGTTCCAAACCGCGTGCGTCCGTGCCCATCGAGCTCGATCGGGCGCCGATCGTCGAGTTCAGCTCCGCGGACATCTTCCGACACTCACCTTTGGGTGATGTGCTAAACTCATTAAAAACCCTCTCCTTAGCGGGGGACTCACAGCCGAATTATATCCGGTTTGAACTGGAGGCTGATGACGGAGAATTTCGCTTCCCACCCACCGCCCACTTCATTGCCACTGTCGAAGACTTAACCGACATGCTCGATTACGACTCCGAAGACATCGACGGTATGGACGACGATGCCGGAGAGGAGCAGGCCCAAAACCCGCCGTTTACTGGGCGTTGGACAGCCACCTCCTCGTATGACGTGTACATGGTGGATACTCCCAAAGAGAATAACGACGATAATGAGAAAGATCCAGTCGAGGATAAACCTCCTGAGACACAGCCAAAGCGCCGATGTCAGCGGCACCGCTCTAAATCACGCCGTGGAAAAGACAGCAATACCGGCACGAGAGAAAACAATACTCCGGACGATGCCGAAGACAAAGAAGATCCCGTCGAGCCAACTTCCGAACAGGACGATAGGGAAGATGGGCAAGTCAGCCCTGACGAACAGGCCATAAACGAAGACTCGGAGGACAGCAACTATCTTCCACTCTCCGAGGATGAGGTGAGCCTCGGCGGCGAAGACTTTATCGTGCCTGAGGAACCCGTCGAGCAGGAGCGCTTTAAGCGCCGGCTAATAGCCACTGCGAGGAGCCTGAAAAAGAAACAGCAGCAGCTTCAAGTTGATCAAGATCTACTCAACGACAGATGACTGATGTCCTGGCAGCCGAGGAATACGGACTCGAGCGCCCCATTAAAAGTTACCCGAAGCGTAAACTACTACCCCAATTCGACGACGAGGCACTTGAGCCCATGCCATCAACACGTAATGCGGCTAACCGACCACCACGTGGCCGGGACAAAGCGGCAACCCAAGCCGAACACCTGCCCGTACTACTTCATCGTAAAGGCAAAGATACCACAGCTCGGGAATACACATATGACCTACGGCAAGACCTGGAGAACAGAGTAGGCCAGTCAAGACCGATCTACGGATCGCGGGGGCACGCCCTGGTGCGGGACGACGGCTATCAAGCCAGACATAACGAGCATAACCACGTCCGGGCCGAAAACCGCAGACGGACTACATCCGCACTACGTCGCGACTTGGCCTGATATAGAGGCGCCGCACATCCCCTCTGCTTCACTGATGAAGTAATGGAGCACGAATTCCCAGAAGGGTTTAAACCCGTAAATATCGAATCATATGATGGAACAACAGATCCCGCGGTATGGATTGAGGATTTTCTTCTCCATATTCATATGGCCCGCGGCGATGACCTTCACGCCATCAAATACCTCCCACTAAAACTCAAGGGGCCAGCTCGGCACTAGTTAAACAGTCTGCCTGAAAACTCTATTGGCAGCTGGGAGGACTTGGAAGACGCCTTCCGCCTTCCAAGGCACATATGTACGACCTCCGGATGCCGATGACTTAAGTCACATAGTTCAACAGCCTGGAGAGTCGGCCAGGAAATTCTGGACTAGGTTCCTAACTAAAAAGAACCAGATCGTCAACTGCCCGGATGCCGAAGCCCTAGCGGCCTTTAAGCATAGCATCCGCGACGAATGGCTCGCTCGTCACCTCGGCCAAGAAAAGCCGAAGTCCATGGCAGCCCTCACGGCACTCATGACCCGCTTTTGTGCGGGCGAGGATAGTTGGCTAGCCCGTAGCAATAACACTGCAAGCGATGCCGGTACCTCTGAAGCCAAGAATAGCAATGACAAGCCCCGACGCAACAGGCACAAGCGCCGAAGCAATGGTGGCACTGTCGATGACACGACGGTCAACGCCAGTTTTAGCGGCTCCAAGTCCGGCCAGTGGAAGAAGCCATACAAAAGAAACAATCCGGGCTCATCCAGCTTGGACCGCATACTCGATCGTCCATGTCAGATCCATGGCACCCCTGATAAACCAGCCAATCATACCAACAGAGACTGTTGGGTTTTTAAACAGGCCGACAAGTTAAATGCCGAAAACAAGGAGAAGGGGTCGCAAAGCAAGGACGACGACGAGGAGTCCCGTCCGCCGAACACAGGAGGACAGAAGAAGTTCCCTCCCCAGGATAAAACGGTGAACATGATATACGCCACTCATATCCCCAAAATGGAGCGCAAACGAGCGCTCAGGGACATCTACGCGATAGAGCCAGTCGCCCCAAAGTTCAACCCATGGTCGTCCTGCCCGATCACCTTCGATCGCAGGGACCATCCGACCAGTATCCGTCATGGCGGTTCAGCCGCACTGGTCCTCGATCCAATTGTTGATGGATTCCATCTCACATGCGTCCTCATGGACGGCGGCAGCAGCCTGAACCTGCTCTATCAGGATACAGTGCGCAAAATGGGCATCGATCCCTCAAGGATCAAACCCACAAAAACTACCTTTAAAGGAGTCATACCAGGTGTAGAGGCCCGCTGTACGGGCTCAATCACACTAGAGGTTATCTTCGGATCCCCGGACAACTTCAGAAGCAAAGAGTTGATCTTCGATATCGTCCCCTTCCGCAGCGGCTATCACGCACTGCTCGGACGAACCGCATTTGCTCGATTCAATGCGGTGCCACACTATGCTTATCTCAAGCTTAAGATGCCGGGACCACGCGGCGTCATAACAGTTAACGGAAACACGGAGCGCTCCCTCCGTACCGAGGAGCACACCTCGGCCTTAGCAGCGAAAGTACAGAGCGGCCTTGCCAAGCAGAATCTTAATTCAGCGGACAAGCTCCCGGACACTGTCAAGCAGATCCGGACTACTCCGCAGCATAACAGTCCGGCTCGTCAGGAGTTAGACTAGCAATCCGGCCTCCGTCTCCGTCCCGGCCAAATGGCGGCATACGTACCACGCGTACATAACTATGCACTTAAAATACCATGGGCATAGACGGAGGCATAACTAGATTGTGGTCCATAATACGGCTCGACCTCCCCTGGACACACATACTTTCACTTTTTCTTTTTCATCCTTTTTAGGTTTCTTTCCGCAGGCCCCTCAAGACGGCCTGATCATCGGTCCTTTCGAAGGATAGATACACCAAGACAGCAAGAAGCATTGAGGTATACGGGAATCGCTAGGAGGTCTTTTTGACGATCACTCTACCTGTTCTCAGGACCCGCACGTAGCTCTCCCTTGGTCATGGCATGTTAAATAGCCCTGTTGCTTATCGCACTACTTATACGCTTTGACGTATCAATAAAATTATAATGGAAACAGTTCGCGGCCCAACTTCTGCGGCACTAGCTTACTACTTTATTTTTTCTTGATAATCTTATCAATTGCACCCGTACACTTTGGTACGGCTTAAATTCGCCAGGGGCTTTATTGCGCCCCATATTACGGCAACAAAGTCCGAACACTTTTTACAGTATAGTTCGGCACCCCGAATTTAGCATTATATGCATTGGCTCCAAATCATGTCTTTGGTCAATAGTTGGGTTGCCCGGCTCCTGTGCTTACTACCTTACGTTCCGCTATATCGGCTAGGGTAGTAAAGGGAGAACTACTGCGATTGTGCCCTGGTTTATCCGGATGAGCACATCAGTAGAGAAAGCCGAAAACTGACTATCATGATGCGGCGTGAGCCGGTCAGCTCTTCGGAGGTTACAAATCTTTTGTGAGTTTTTCCGCATTATGCGACGAATCGGTCTCTACCCGATCAGGTGTTTACAGCACCCTAGTTCGGACTCACGAATACTAGGGGCTGCGCCTAAATTTCTATTATAAAACTCCTATGGCTAAGTGAGGGTGATAAAGCCACATAGTCCGATTGCCTGGTTCGTTGCGCTAAACACCTCCTTCAAGGACCAAACTTTGGATCAAGAGTGTTTAGATTCTATCCCGAACACCCCCGTACTACCTACGTGGGGGCTGAAGCCGACGACTGGCCAACTCTCAGATTTAATAAAACGGCCGCACAGGAGGAAAAATCTTGATACAAACAACTAATATTATATTACATATCAGTTTTGTTCCATTATACAGGACAGGATAACATGAATATATTCATTCAAAGATAATGTCTTTTGCACACTGCTCCGCTACAATGCGGGATCCCTCCAGGACATCGTCAAAATACCGCTCGGGCGTGCGGTGCTCCTTGCCCGCGGGCGGTCCCTCGGTCGTGAGCTTGACGGCGTTCATCTTCGCCCACTGTATCTTAAATATGTACGTCCATAATACCTAGGGGCTTCTTGTACAGAAGCTTATTATTATTATTTTCCGAGCATCAAGCTCACCACATATGTGTCTTTTCCTCATATGTACCTTTTCTTCGCCATTATATGCATCGTTATAACTTAAGTTTTGGCCAAGCTGGGTTGCCTGGCTCCTGTGCTTATGCCCTACGTTCCCGTTAGTTCGGCTAGGGCATAAAGGGAGCACCTCTGCGATTGTTACTGCCGGGTCATCCGGATGTGTACCTCAGACTGGGTGAAGCCGAAAGCTAGCGTTCTTAAGGGAATATTCGGTCGGCGGACTAAAGATGTTTTTCACTCATTACACTATGAACCCCCAGACGCTATGTATACTGCGATTTTTTTAATCACAGTTCGGATATGAACATTAACGCATGTTCACCCAGGGAAAGGAACCCTTAACGGAACTATTCTCTCTGGAAGATGTTTCTTACAATCACACGTAATATAACATAGCTAGCCGGATACAACTTGTCTGTTCAAGCAACTATGACCCCTACGCCTGGTTTCCACGCATACCCCGGTTTATATTACCGTGCTGGTATTCGGAAACACTCCGCACCTTCGGGTCCGGAGGTCGAAGCGAAAAGGTCCGCCATGACAATCGTTTTACAATCCGGCTAGGGACAAATTTATCAATCAAAGCACATAGTCACTTAGACTCAAAAACTTCTTCCTGTATGCCGTCCAACAGGCTGTCTAGCCTACAATCCTGTTGGGACAATTCGGCGGCTACGTTTACTTGGTCATATACTAAACTAACTGGAACTTCTTTTCTGTCTGATCCTCGAGGTCCGACCCGAGCCATATGATTCGGATCAAGCTTGGTATACTGTGTTTTCACCATGGCCCAGGCCTCTCGCGCACCTTCTCGGCAGGCCGATATCTTCCATAATCGGAAACGCCTCCGCGCTCCTTTGAATAGCTGCACAAGTTCCTCCATACTTCCTGGAGGGGAGGCGGATGGCCACAAGGTCTTGGCAACACTCCGCATTGCCTGCCGAGCTCGCCCGTGCATTTGCGACAGCTCTTGTAGCAGATCGCCTGAAGATCCGGACATTTCCTCTTCGGGACGGCCGGTTAGCATACCTGCAGACATAAATATGTCAGTTCCTTTCCTCGCCGAATTACACGGAGGTAAGTTCGAAAGCATACTGAATATGCCGCCTCATAGCCTCTTATTTTCCTTCACGGAGGCAGCTAGCTGGGCTCGCACATCTTTCAGTTCTTCGCCCAGCAGGGTGTTGGAATCCTGCAGCCTGTTTTTATCCTCCCTGACCCGTGTCAGCACACGTTCGCCCGCGGCCAGTAGCCCTTTGGCTTCTTGTTTATCCGCTTGCGCGATTTCAAGTGCCTCCTTCAGCTGATCTGACGATCCTGCCATGAGATATGCAACACTGTTAGCATTGCTGGTATATGATTATATTTTCTCGATGGAGGGGAACATTACCAGGCGACGCCTTCTTGGATTTCTCCAATTCGGCGGTGGCAGCAGTTAGCTGAGTCCGACACTTTTCCAGTTCTTGAGACAACAGGTTGTTCTTCTCTGTAAGCACCTGGTTATACAATGATCCTTAAATCAGTTGTATCAACTGCTTCAAGTCTTGGGGGCTACTAGTATATAATTATCAGGTTTGTATGATGTGAACTTACCCGCATATCTTTCAAATGCTGGTCTGTGGCTCAGGTAAGCCCGTCTCGAGCAGCTCGGATGTATGCATCAGCCGAGCTGAAGGCATTGAATGCCTCTTTTGTAAAGCCGGGGTAGCGAAGAGCGGCCCTCCGGCGCCGATGATTCATGGCGCTCTCCACTTCTGAGTTTGTGATGGATACATCATCTGAATCCTCTGCCGAAGGACAATTCGGCGTCACTCCCGTACCGGCCCTCGTCTTTATGGCAGGTTCTGGAGCCTGGCTGTTGGGAGCGTGTCCTGCAGGACCCCCGGACATAGTCCGGTGAACGCTCTTCCTGATGAGACACAAACAGACAAGGTCACAGTTGGATGTGACTGCCAAGGGGCATATTTACGAAGCCATACCTCTTTGACGACGGCTCGGTCGTGACTTCGTTTGCCTTCCTCTTCGAAGGCTTGCCCGATGTGGGCGCCGCTCTCTTTTGAGTCGCCTCTGGTGTAACATGGCGCGCCGAGCGCCTCCCCTTTGGAACACGAGACAGTGCGGTGGGTGAGGCAGAATGAGGAAGCTCTTTCGGAGGAGAGGTCTCCTGATTACTTACGTGTGAGGCAGGAAGGAGGGCGGGATAGTCTGCTATAATGGCCACTTCTGTGCCATCGTAGCTTGCCTGGTAAAATACTCCCTCCTCTAGCTCCACAAATATGTCCGGATCCTCCTCGAATCCGGGGTCAAGATCCCGGTTATGGTCCTCCGGCTATGGAGCGGGGCTGTAGATCCCCGTGACGACCTTTCGCCATTCCTGTTACAAATGAACGGGTTAGTATCAGTCAAAAGTGACTCATGGAAAGGACTGAGTATGGTGGTGGGATTAAAACTCACCCAGCTGGGAGGATTGTACATGGAAAATCCCTCTCGGCGTTTAAGACGAATGAATTCCTCTTTCTCCCCTTTGTTCAGATCGACCAGTATTTTGGCCAGAGCGGCGGGGGTGTCCGGACCTTTCCGGCCATAGCGTGAGGCGTCATCTTCCCCATTGTAGTGCCACATAGGGAGCCCTCTAAATTGGAGTGGCTGGACACCCCGCACTATGGAGATCGCCATTACCTCGATTATTGATAATCCGGACTGGGCGAGCATCTTTATCTTGCTCATTAATTGATGGATTTCCGCACTATCTTCCTCCTCGAGGCTCCCAGGGCGCCAGCTGTGGCGTTTCTTCAAAGGAGCGCTGGAAAATTCAGGGAGACCCATTCAGATTGGGTCAGGGAGAGCGACGTCCTCAATATAAAACCACTCTGAGGGCCACTCCTCGGATGCCTTCTTCGGTGTGCCGGATAGGTATCCGGTCCCGGCTATGCGCATACTTCGGCGCCGCCCACCTTGAATATGGATCCCTCTTGGGTACGAGGGACGAGGCAGAATAGTTTTCTCCATAAATCAAAGTGGGCTTCGCAGCCTAGGAAAAGCTCGCAAAGGGCAACGAAACCCGCGATGTGCAAGATAGAGGCCGGCGTGAGGTTGTGCAGTTGGAGGCCATAGTACTCCAGGAGTCCTCGGAGGAAAGGGTGGATTGGAAACCCAACGCCTCTTGGCAAATAAGAAATGAAGCACACACGCTCCCCCCTGGTTGGATTGGGGAAATTTTCCGCCAAAGCTTCGCCTGAGAAGGAAGTCAAACCTGCTCGAACAGGGACCAGATCCGCGGGGGGAAGAAATCCCTGTGTTTGGAGCTTCACCAGCTGATCATGGGATACAGAACATCTTTCCCAATCACCTTTTTTGGAGCCGTGGGGGCGGGTGGAAGAACTGAGAGCACTAGCCATGATGGAATGGTTTCTCCTAGCAAGCTTTGAGGATTTCCCGCTTGGCGTGGAATGGATCTGAAGATCCAATCTCTTTGAATAGACGCCTTTCTTACATGGTCAGGGAGTTATGTGCAAAGATACCCCGACCTCTCGTATTCGCTCAACACGTGGAAACTGAAGTCATGAAGGCGTGGAAGCCGATGAGCACGACATTAAATGGAAGGACGAATACAGCTCCTTAAGTCAGATACTTCGAAGTAATCGGAGGAGGAACCCGCCTTGCAATGCCGAAGACAATCTGCGCTCCGGACACATCGTCATTGAAAGCCTGGTTCGGGGGCTACTGAGGGAGTCCTGGATTTAGGGGTCCTCGGGCGTCCGGGCTACGTGACGTGGGCCGGACTGATGGGCCATGAAGATACAAGACAGAAGACTCTCTCCCGTGTCCAGATGGGACTCTCCTTGGCGTGGATGGCAAGCTTGGCGTTCGATATGAAGATTCCTTTCTCTGTAACCGACTTTGTACAACCCTAGTCCCCTCCGGTGTCTATATAAACCGGAGGGTTTTAGTTCGTAGGGGCAATCATAATCAGACAGGCTAGACTTCTAGCGTTTTAGCCATTATGATCTCGTGGTAGATCAACTCTTGTAATACTCATATTCATCAAGATCAATCAAGCAGGAAGTAGGGTATTACCTCCATAGAGAGGGCCCGAACCTGGGTAAACATCGTGTCCCCCGTCTCCTGTTACCATCGACCTTAGACGCACAGTTCGGGACCCCCTACCCGAGATCCGCCGGCTTTGACACCGACAGTCGCCGATTGCGCCGACGCCCGTAGCCACCTCGCCGTGGACCTCGACGCCGGCGACGATTCCGGCCGGTTCCGGCGAAACCACCACCACCACTGGACGTGGCACTGGATGCTCGTTCGAGCCAGCCCAACCCCGCGACGAATGACCCCCTGTAGCGCATTTCCGGCCAAGTCCGGCGAGGCGCCGCCGCGTTTTTGGTCGCCGGCGCAACTCCGGCGTCGGCAGCTGACGTGGCTGGGTGGGCCAACCCCTGGCTCACTGCCAGTGGGACCTGGGGCCCCGTTGACTGGGTTGACCCAGTCAACGTGCTGACTGGGCAGCCCCCAGCCACTAACAAGAGGGCCCCACCACATATTTAGTTTACTTAAAACATTTTAATAATTAAAACTAATTAGTTTAGCTAATTAGTCTATGATAGGTGGGGCCTACCTGCTAAATAACTCAGTTTAGTTAAACTAAATCCCTATTAAAGTAACTGTCACTGGCATGTGGGTCCCAGTGGACCCACAGGTCAGGTTTGACCTGGTCAGCCGACCAGTTGGCTGCTGATGTCATCATTGCATCATGCTGACGTCATATTTCCTTTTCTGTTAATAAAAATAATTTCAGAAAATAATTTAAACTTTGAAAATTCATAATAAATAAACCGTAGCTCAGATCGAAAAACTTTATACATGAAAGTTGCTCAGAACGACGAGACGAATCTGATCGTGTCATCTATTTCCATGTCGGAACCTCCTACGTAGGAGAACCCGTAACTTCTCGCCCGTTTCCGGTAGATGAATAGTGCATATACATCGGATAATAAATCCAACTTAAATCCTAAAATAACTAAAATGACTTAGACATACTTTAGGCAACCCTGCACTGCACCCTAGGCATAGCATGTTCTGTGTTGCATTATTGCTGTGTATTTATTTGTTTCCTCCCCGTCTTCTCTCTCGTTAGACTCCGACGCCGACGTAGTCCCCAAGGCAGACGCAGCTCCGGAGGGCGACTACGCCCCTAACGACCAGACCCTTGCCACCGAGCTTCCAGGCAAGCACCCCCCTTTTGAGCATACCGATATCGCCCATTCTCTTCTCTCTTATGCTTGCATTAGAAGTTACTGTTGCTGCTGTTATCCTATTTCTGCTGCATAGCCTGTTTATTGTAACCTGCTATTGTTACCTACCAGCTTATCCTAAACTGTTTAGTATAGGTTGGGTAGAGACCCAGCAGAGACCCCACTTTATCCCGACTGCCCCGCTGGATCATCAGAAGACCCGATCAACGGGATCGAAGACCAGGCCCCGGCAACGCACATCACTTTCCCCTTAGTTGATCGACACTACTGGGTTACTATCGAGTGCCGAGGGTGATACCTCATCAGCACTTCTGATGATAACCTTGTAGGTTAGTTAATCGGTCGTGGTCATCGAGGGTGATTCCTCCTACACCACCCCCGATAACGACACGTCGTGCAATTTCTCAAGTGTGGACCTCGAGGGTGATTCCTCCTTCGTTCACCTTGACGATAACATCAGGTGGAATTCCATCGAGGGTGATTCCTCAGGGTTCCCTTGGTGTTAGACACACGGTTACTATGGTTACTATGACTTCACACTGAACCATGTTACCAAAGACGGGTCGGCCCTGAGGGGTACCCGCGCGAGCATAATTGAGAAGTGATGTGGAGACGGGTTGACCTGGAAGGTGCCCGAGAGTTGAATACGAGGCGTGGCCGGGCATTCTTAGCCCTTGCCGCAAGTCCCCGAGATGGGGCGACGGGGTCACATCTTTCGTGAGTCTCTGCTCGTTACCGCGCTACCAACAGACTAACGATTTGGATATTTGATCCGAGGGGCCTCTGGCCTGATAGCACTAACCATCACGTGGGCATAGTATGGGCGTTCTGCGTCGTATACTTCAGCCAGAGCTTAATTGACGTCAGCAAGGAGCAGCACACGCTGGGTTGGACTGGGAACGCAACCGCATTTGTATTAAGGGGTTGCTAGGTTTGCTCACCGGCGGTGCACGTAACGCGCAGGAGTCCCCGGGGTGAAGGCCCAAGACCCCTGGGCGCATAGGTTAGGCCGGCGTGCTGACCTCTCTGTTAAGTATTCGGTCGGATTGCGGCGTATCGTTTGGCCGAGGCCGGGCATGACCCAGAAAAGTGTGTCCGGCCGGAGTTAAGCTAGCGTGGTGGGTAAGTTGGTGCACCCCTGCAGGGAAGATCTAATCTATCGATAGTCTGTCCTACGGTAACGGACACTCGAAGTTGTATCCCGATCGGTACAACTAGAACTGGACACTTGAGATGATAACTGGATAGTATGGCTCTGGGATTGCTTTCTCGCAGGGAGTCGAGGAAGGATCTCTCGGCGAGGTTGATGACATTACTACTACTTTACATTATGTTAATCTGCACTCTTCTAATGCTGCAAGACCGTTGAAGATGCTAGTCTTCGATAGGACTCGGCTCTCCCCTCTATTCTGGCATTTCTGCAGCCCAGTCCACATATACAGCCTCCCTTTGATAATGTTGCATATGTAGTGTAGATCCTTGCTTGATGAGTACTTCGGATGAGTACTCACGTTTGCTTTACTTTCTTTTTCTCCCCATATCCATTTGTCGCAGCCAGATGACGGAGCCCCTGAGATAGCTGCCCCTGTCGATGACTACAGCTACTACTACTACCCTGCCGGCGAGTACTACTACGAGGAGCCGTCCGACGACCAGGAGTAGGATCGTAGGGTCCTAGGTAGGAGGCCTACGCCTTTCGATCGTAGTGTTTTATTTTACCCCGCCTTCATAAAGGCCTATCTGTAACTCTGTTATATCTGTACCCAGATATCTGATGCTTTCGCTGACACTTGTATGCCATCGAGCTATGTATTCGAGCCCTCGAGGCCCTGGCTTGTAAAATAAAGCTTGTAAGACTTTATTTATGTTTTAGAGTTGTGTTGTGATATCTTCAAGTGAGTCCTTAGGCTTGATCGTGTGCATTTGCGTGTATGGTTAGTGCACGATTAAGCCGGGGTAGCCACAGGTTCGTATCAGAGCCGACTGCCTCTAGGAAACCCCTTCCCAACTCCTTGGCCGAAGTTTAGTCTAGTGGTCCAAAAACTATTTTACTAACTTGGTTGTGTGGCTTACGGGCCCACGTCACCAACTGGGTGGTATTATGATATTTTATTCCTCGTCTTTACTCTGGGACTCTGATCTCTCTTCTATTCGGGTTAAATAAATTTACTAACACCGACACTTAGGATCTCGTAAATCCCGTCCACTCGGAGAGCTGGATATCTGTGCGATTTCCCTGTCATTGATCTAATTAGTCTGATAATCATTTTCCTTTCCATTGTTTTGTTTAACCTTTCTCTTCGAGATCTGTTATACTTCTCATCGTCAAATGACAATCCTGAAATTTCTTTAATTTCAGATGGATCGTCTATTTCCACCACGTCCTACGACCCAGCTTGTGCTTCGTACTTGGGCTCGTGATACCCCTGGTTTTCCAGCTGTCCTAATCGCCCTCCTGACCAGACTGGGTTACCGCTGGTACCCCGAGTACATGGTCTACGAGGTTTACCGCGAGTTCAACCAGGAGCAGTACTATGCTGATGTTCGCATCTATGATCAGCAGGATGACTCAGACACTGAGCTGTACCTTTTCCACGGTATCGGTGTGACGATTGAGATGGCAGTCCATGATTGAAAGTGCAATCATGCCCTTAATCTTATTTTGATGTTGATGACAACATGCATATAGGGGACTAATCATGTTTATCAAGTATAGCTCAGGATTAAGTCTCAAGGGCCGTGTGTGGATCATGACTACAGACAAATATATATCACTCCAGAGCGGAGATACAAGACAATAGCTTTGGCTCTTTTACGGTTTGTTCTTGAGTATAGGGATCCCGCACTATTAAGAGGGGATCGTCGGATTTCGTGAAAGACTTGCTCAAAACCCACAAAGTATCCTCTCACAACATCTCTGTTTCATCTCTAGTTCTTCCACTACCTTGTGCACAAAGTCTGTTGTGATCCTGAGCTAGTGTGCTCTGTTATCACCGGACGTCCGACCCCTCACAGCCGACCGGGCATCTGGCTCTCTCCGGATGTCCGGTGCATCTTCACAGAAAGAAAATAGCGGAAATCCGGTCCTCTCCGGACGACCGGTCACCGGACGTCCGTTTCTCTCCAGAAATCCGGTACATCCTCAGCAGAACACTTTTAACGGATTTCCGGTCCTCACCGGACGACCGGTCACCGGACGATCGGCACATTTCGTACGTCCGGTGGTTGTGTGTCTCGTGCTACTTTGTGGCCTGGTGGATTCTCAGCGACCGGACGACCGGCGGCCTGGTCGGACGTCCGGTCCAATCTGTGCCACCGGACGTCCGGTATTATCCGGACTTCCGACAACTCCAGTATGTTAAGTGGCTCAACGGTCAGTTTGTACACTACTACTATATATAGCCTCCTCCCTCCACGGGATAAGGTTGACCATTCACTTTGAGCTTTCTAAGAACACATTTCACTTTCTCTCTTGATTCCCTACACCAAATCCTAGATCCCTAAGGGATTTGGGAACATTTGAGAGAAGTTCTCCAATCAAGTGATAGATCCACTCCTTCCCCTTCTTCTCACCAAAGGAATTCGTGATTTGAGCAAGTTCTTGAGCTTTTCCCATCGTTCTTGTTACTCTTGGAGGTTGGAGACTCCTAGGCGGTAGGAGTCTTTCGGTGAGGAATCGACCATTGTGATTACCCCCAGAAAGTTTGTGAGGGTTTGGAGACCACCTCAAGGTCTACCACTAGTGGTTGAGAAACGCCTTCGTGGTGTTGTCTCAAAGGGAGAATAGGGTGAGCCTTCGTGGCGTTGGTGTGCATTCGTGGTAACATCCACCTCTCTAACGGTGACGTAGCTTCCCTCCAAGGAAATGAACATCGGCATACATCCTCGTCTCTTGGAGTTGCGTTTATTCCTACTCTACTTGTGGTTACTTGTCTCTTAGCACTTACTTATATCATTTGTACTTGCTTACCCACATATTTGTGTTACTTGTCTACCTTGCTTTCCTCTTAGCATCATTCTTGCAATTGTTAGGCTCACTTTCATATTCCGCATTATTGCCTAAAATTGCTAAGTACTAATTAAAATTTGTAATTGTACCTATTCACCCCCCCTCTAGGTCCATCTCGATCCTTTCAATGATGCCGCCTACTCTGCTGTCGCACGTCTCCGAGGAGAGCTCAGCGTTAGCTTGGATGCCTCTGAGTTTCGATACATTCTGTATGCCCCTGCTGGAGATGCTACTAGATACTACACAACTATCTGTGCCCCGTACCATCCTCGTCGCTACGACCCGCAGGTTCTGATTCAGTGTACTCAGGCTCTGGATTGCACTGTTCGGGCTCTTGCCGTCGAGTTGTTTGCCACTCGAGCACGACTCTACGATCCTATGACGCAGTTGCTACCAGTTGTTCGTGCAGGGATACATCCGGAGCACATTCTTTACCCGCGCAGGACCGAGATGCCACCAGGGATCGATTGGCCTGCTGTGGGAGGTCACACACCTGCATGTGGACCTCTTCTTTCAGTTCGAGACCGGGTTCTGCATCAGAGTGCACATGGAGCGCAGGATCCTTCCGTGACGAACATTCGTCGTCCGCACTTGCAGCTACCCCGTTTCAGTGGTTTTCTCCGACGTTGATGTAGCCTTTGCTATGTCTCATTGTGTACTTCCTTACCGCGTGCCTGCATGCCGCCTAGCATGTCTAGCTTTTGAATTTGCGCCGTTATGCTGTCTGATTGTAACCGACTCTGTATGGATCTGTATGTCGTAAATGGCTACTATTAAGCATCTGTTACACTACTTAAATTCCATCGTGTTACATCATGCTTGTTGCTAAACACTCGTAATAGCCTCTGCTAAACTACCCCTGTTGAATTTAGCAGGATGGGTGATAACAATCCACCACCGCCGCCACCGCCTGACTATATGGCCGCTATGATGCAACAATTTGAACTCAACCGTCAGTTCATGACGGGGATTATGGATCAATTTCCCCGTCCCAATGCCAACCAGCAGCCAGCTTCAATCACGCTGCCAGAGTTTGTGCGTCTCAACCCATCGGTATTCCACAACACAGTTAATCCGCTGGATGCCGATGACTGGCTGCGTGACATCTTTTATGAAATGGAGTCAGCTAATGTTCCCCCTGTCAGCTATGTCACATTCGCGACATACTTCCTAAAGGGTCCCGCAGCATAATGGTGGACCACTCACAGACAGACACTACCACCTGGAACTGTTGTCACTTGGGTGGAATTCAAGGCTGCTTTTCGTGCCTGGTATATTCCTCAAGGGGTTATAGATCGGAAGAAGGCCGAGTTCCGCAGCCTCATTCAAGGCAACAAGACTGTAGAAGTCTATCAGCGTGAGTTCCTTGATTTGTCTCGCTACGCTGAAGAAGACATCCCCACTGATGCTCGTAGGCAGGAGAAGTTCCCTGAAGGGCTACACCATGACATTCAGCTAGCCCTGCTCGTCCAAGACTTTCCTGACTTCGCCACCTTGGTGAACAAGTCCATCATGGTCGAGACTGGTCTGAAGAAGCACAAGGAAGTGACCAGACGCACTCATGAAGCGGGCTCATCTTCGGGCTCGTCTTCCCAGAAGCGCCGCATATGGATTCCACAGAGCATGTACCGTCCAACAGCTCCAGTGTACAGGCCTACTTATGCGGCACCTCGCCTGCCTCCTCCACCACTGAGGCAGCCTCTTCGAGCTGCACCACCTCGAGCTCCTGCACCACGTCCAGACAGTGGACTTTGCTTCAAGTGTGGCCAGCCAGGTCACCGTGCCAGAGACTGTTCTCAGAGCCAGAATCAGCTAGTGCCTCTTCCTGCTGGTTGTGGTAATGGCCGTGGAATTCCTCAGCAGCGTAACAACAATGCCAGACCTTCTTATGGTCATGGACAGAACTATCATGTCAACATGGCTGAAGCTCAGGATCAACCTGAAACCGTGATGGGTACACTTGTTAATTCAGTACCTGCATCCGTTTTATTTGATTCAGGAGCATCGCATTCATTCATGTCAGATAAATTCGCACTCATGCATGAAGTTAGATGTGATACACTACCGTGTAAATTACGAGTGAACACTCCCGCGGGTCATTGCCACACTTCGTTGTTCAGTCCCGATGTCGTAATTAATATTGAAAGAATGGAATTCCGAGTGTCTCCCATTATTCTCAACTCTTCTGAAGTTGATCTTATTCTGGGAATGGATTGGTTGAAGGCTCACTATGACTCAATCAATTGTGCCACTAAAGTTGTACACCTCCTGCATCCATCAGGTCAGATAGTGAATTATCATGCTCACCTCACTCAGAACACCGAGGCTCAGATTTATGCCTTGAATGCGTTGAACGCTTCTCTGCTTGAGGGGATCGAAAACATTCCAGTCGTCTGTGACTTCCAGGATGTTTTTCTAGAAGAACTTCCAGGAATACCCCCTGCTAGAGCTGTCGAGTTTGTCATCGACTTGAAGCCTGGCACTACTCCTATTGCGAAGCGTCCTTATAAGATGCCTCCACACCACCTTCTCGAGCTTAAGGAAGAAATCGACAAGTCTCTTAAGAAGGGTTTCATCCGCCCTAGTTCCTCTGCCTGGGGAGCACCGTCTCTCTTTGTCAAGAAGAAAGATGGTACGAATAGGTTGGTCCAAGATTACCGTCCTATCAACCAGGCAACCATTCAGAATAAATATCCGCTTCCTCGGATCAATGATTTATACGATCAACTTGCTGGATCTTCGGTGTTCTCTAAACTCGACTTGAGGTTGGGTTATCACCAGATCCATGTCCGCGAAGAGGATATTCCGAAGACTGCCTTCGTTACTCATTATGGCTCCTACGAATACACCGTCATGTCATTTGGCTTAACAAATGCTCCAGCTACGTTCTCCCGCCTGATGAATTATATATTCATGGATTACCTCGACAAGTTCGTCGTGGTATATCTGGATGATATTTTAGTATATTTGAAGAATAAGGAAGAACATGCCGAATATCTTCGCCTTGTTCTGGAAAGGCTTCGAGAACACAAGTTGTATGCCAAGTACTCCAAATGTGAATTCTGGCTTTCTGAAGTAACCTACCTTGGACATGTGATTTCCAAGGACGGTATCGCCGTTAACCCGGAGCGTGTTCAGGCTATCCTTGACTGGACTCCTCCGAAGAACGCCAAGCAAGTCAGAAGTTTTCTCGGCCTTGCAAGTTATTGCCGTCGATTCGTCGAGAATTTTTCCAAGATTGCCAAGCCCCTGACTAATTTGCTCCACAAAGGCGTTAAGTTTGAGTGGACAGACAAATGCCAGGAGAGTTTCCAGACCCTCAAGGACAAGCTTACTTCTGCTCCAGTGCTTGCTCCTCCGGATTCTCGCAAGGACTTTGTGATATATTGCGACGCTTCTCAGCAAGGATTAGGCTGTGTCCTAATGCAAGAACGAAAGGTAATTGCATATGCCTCGCGACAATTGCGTCCGGATGAAGAAAACTATCCAGTGCATGATCTCGAACTCGCTGCTGTGATCCATGCTTTGAAGCAGTGGCGACACTACCTCCTTGGTAACCGGTGTGAGATTTATACCGATCATCAGAGTCTGAAGTATTTTTTCACTCAACCGGATCTTAATCTCCGTCAGCAGCGATGGTTGGAAAGAATTACAGACTATGACTGTGGTATTTATTATACCCCTGGCAAGGCTAATGTGATGGCTGATGCCTTGAGCCGCAGGTCCTATTGCAACAACCTCATGGTTAAGCAAGCTCAACCCCAGCTATATGAAGAACTGCGCAAGCTGAACCTCTGTATCCTTTCGCAGGGTTCTCTTAATAACCTTGTGGTACAGCCAGATCTTGAGAAAGCTATAAAGATTACGCAAGCCAAAGATGCTGAAGTAGATCTAATGAAGAAAGAGCTTCACCTCGAGAAGTACCAGGATTTCTCAATTGCTGAAGATGGAACCTTGTATTTCAGAGACCGCATTGTGGTACCTCGCTTCGAACTTATGACTGACAAAGTCAAGAAGGAGGCACATGATACACCACTGTCTATCCATCCGGGTAGCACCAAGATGTATCGCGATCTTCGTCAAAGGTACTGGTGGTCCAGAATGAAGCAGGACATTCCTCGATACGTTGCTGAATGTGACGTATGCCGTCGCGTGAAAGCAGAACATCAGAAGCCTGCTAGAATTCTTCAACCACTTCCTATTCCTCTGTGGAAATGGGATAAAGTGCAAATGGATTTCATTACAGGTCTTCCCAAGTCTTAGAAAGGTCACGATGCTATTCTTGTCGTCGTCGATCAACTCTCTAAAGTTGCACATTTTCTGCCTGTCAAGGAGACTATCACTGCTAGCCAGTTAGCAGAGCTGTATATCTCCAGAATCGTTTCACTCCACCGTATTCCGAAGGAGATCAGTTCGGACCGTGGCGGTCTTTTCACCTCCAAGTTCTGGGAAAGTTTCCAAGAAGCTATGGGAACTCACATTACCTGGAGTTCAGCATATCATCCACAATCCCAAGGCCAAGTTGAGCGAGTTAATCAAGTGCTTGAAGATATGCTTCGGGCTTGTGTTATATCCTTCAGTAAGAAATGGGAAGAATCTCTTCCGTTTGCCGAATTCTCTTATAATAACAGCTATCAAGCCAGCTTGAAAATGGCCCCCTTTGAAGTTCTTTATGGATGAAAGTGTCGAACCCCTCTGAATTGGTCAGAAACTAGGGAACGACCACTTGTGGGACCGGACATTATTCAACACGCCGAAGAACAAGTCCAAATTGTCCGAGAAAATCTCAAGGCAGCTCAGGACCGCCAGAAGAGCAACTATGATCGCAAACAATGGGGTTTGATCTATCAAGCCGGTGATCAAGCTTATTTGCATGTCACACCTATGAAGGGCACTCGTCGTTTCGGAATCAAGGGCAAGCTAGCTCCTCGCTATATCGGTCCTCTCTGTATCGTGACTAGACGTGGACAGGTGGCATATAAATTGGAGTTGCCGCCGCAATTCTCTCATATCCATGACATCTTCCATGTGTCGCAACTTCGTCGTTGCTTCAAGGAATCTCCGCACCGCGCAGTGGATCACGAGATGCTCGAATTGCAAGATGATCTTTCTTATAAGGAGCACCCGATCCGCATTCTCGATTAAGCTGAATGTCACACTCGTCAGAAGACAACCAAGTTCCTGAAAGTGCAGTGGTCGAATCACACTGAAGATGAAGCCACTTGGGAACGCGAGGATCATCTTCGGGGAGAATATCCCGACCTCTTTCCTTCTACCTCCTAAATTCTCGGGACGAGAATTTCTTTTAGAGGAGGAGAATTTGTAACACCCCTGTGTAATAAGCACTGTGCTCCTCTGCTAAACTTGCCATGTCATCTCCATTAGCAATGCTTCATCATAGTGCTTAAACACCTCATGTCAAATTTCTCTCTGAAAATCAACTCAAATTCAAAAGTGCAAAATTTAGTTCCTCAAACACTGTGGGAAAAATGCTCAATAAATAGCAAATAATCTAGAGGCAATTATGAAATTGTAATCAACATTTATAGAATTAGTTAAGTAACTCTAACCACCTCTAACAGTGGCTGAAAACAACATTTAATAACCTTTTAAATTAATACAAAATAAAATGAAATAGTATTTTAACCAAACTAGTTTTTGATGTTAATTAGGATATATTGCACTGCAAATTATGGGCTAGGTCACACATTTTACAAAAATCATTAAGTGCTCAAACAATTATCAAAACAGGAAATAAACAAAGAAACAGAAAAGAAGAAAAAGAAAAAGGCCTGGACCGACTGGGCCTTAGTGCACAGTGGCAGGCCCAGCCGGCCCAGCCTGCCCCGCTACAGTCATCGTCCTTCTCATCGCCGTGTTGCCCGCACCGTGGTCGCCGCGCGCTGCTCCGGTCGTTCGTCGACATGCCGACGCCACCGACGCGAGGAGGGGATAAGGACCAGCCTCGTCCACTCCCCCTGGCCATTCTCCCCTCTCTCCGCTCGCTCTCTTCCTTCTCTTCCCCTCCAGATCCACCACCACCGAGCGGAACCGCCGCTATCCTTCGTCGCCACCGCGGCCACCCGCACCGTCTCGCCTCGCCAAGATGTCGTAAGCGTTCGCCGTCGTCCTCCACTACGAACGGTGCCCGCTGTTGGAGCCGGGAGCCACCACAACGTCGGAATCGCCTCGCCCCCTTCCGCCTCTGTCTCCGGCGAGCCTCGACCGCTCCGGTGCCGTCTGCTGCTACTAACCTGTCGCCGGGCCACCTTGCGCCTACTAGGTGAGCTCCGCTCCCCCTCCCTCCTTCTGCCGCCTCTGCTGCTACCTCAAATCCTCGTCGCCATTACCGCCCGAGCTCACCTCCGCCGCGCAGCTCGTGGCCATCGCTATCGTCGACGTCGTGGGCGCCCGAGCACGTCAACGTGCTCAGGGCACCTCTAGGGTGCGATGGGTGCTCTGCGTGGAGCCACTCGTGCCTTCTAGCACCTAGCCCGCTACGCGTCCGAGCGCGCCTCCGCCTCAACTCATCGCCGGCGAAGCTCCGGTGACCAAATGGTCACGGGCTCGTTTCCATCAGCCGCGCCGCGTCGCGTAGAACCTCCCCAGCCGCTCCGTTCGCCGCTTAGCGTGTTGCGTCGCCGATTGCGCCGACGCCCGTAGCCACCTCGCCGCGGACCTCGACGCCGGCGACTATTCCGGCCGGTTCCGGTGAAACCACCACCACCACTGGACGCGGCACTGGACCAACCCCGCGACGAATGACCCCCTGTAGCGCGTTTCCGGCAAAGTCCGGCGAGGCGCCGCCGCGTTTTTGGTCGCCGGCGCAACTCCGGCGCCGGCAGCCAACGTGGCTGGGCGGGCCCCACCCCTGGCTCACTGCCAGTGGGACCTGGGGGCCCCGTTGACTGGGTTGACCCAGTCAACGTGCTGACTGGGCAGCCCCCAGCCACTGACAAGCGGGCCCCACCACATATTTAGTTTACTTAAAACATTTTAATAATTAAAACTAATTAGTTTAGCTAATTAGTCTATGACAGGTGGGGCCTACCTGCTAAATAACTCAGTTTAGTTAAACTAAATCCCTGTTAAAGCCACTGTCACTCACATGTGGGTCCCATTGGACCCACAGGTCAGGTTTGACCTGGTCAGCCGACCAGTTGGCTGCTGATGTCATCATTGCGTCATGCTGACATCATATTTCCTTTTCTGTTAATAAAAATAATTTTAGAAAATAATTTAAACTTTGAAAATTCATAATAAATAAACCGTAGCTCAGATCGAAAAACTTTATACATGAAAGTTGCTCAGAACGACGAGACGAATCTGATCATGTCATCTATTTCCATGTCGGAACCTCCTACGTAGGAGAACCCGTAACTTCTCGTCCGTTTCCGGTAGATGAATAGTGCATATACACCGGATAATAAATCCAACTTAATTCCTAAAATAACTAAAATGACTTAGACATACTTTAGGCAACCCTGCACTGCACCCTAGGCATAGCATGTTCTGTGTTGCATTATTGTTGTGTATTTATTTGTTTCCTCCCCCTCTTCTCTCTCGTTAGACCCCGACGCCGACGTAGTCCCCGAGGCAGACGCAGCTCCGGAGGGCGACTACGCCCCTGACGACCAGACCCTTGCCACCGAGCTTCCAGGCAAGCACCCCCCTTTTGGTCATACCGATATCGCCCATTCTCTTCTCTCTTATGCTTGCATTAGAAGTTACTGTTGTTGTTGTTATCCTATTTCTGCTGCATAGCCTGTTTATTGTAACCTGCTATTGTTATCTACCTGCTTATCCTAAACTTTTTAGTATAGGTTGGGTAGAGACCCAGCAGAGACCCCACTTTATCCCGACTGCCCCGCTGGATCATCAGAAGACCCGATCAACGGGATCGAAGACCAGGCCCCGGCAACGCACATCACTTTCCCCTTAGTTGATCAACACTACTGGGTTACTATCGAGTGCCGAGGGTGATACCTCGTCAGCACTTCTGATGATAACCTTGTAGGTTAGTTAATCGGTCATGGTCATCGAGGGTGATTCCTCCTACAACACCCCCGATAACGACACGTCGTGCAATTTCTCAAGTGTGGACCTCGAGGGTGATTCCTCCTTCGTTCACCTTGATGATAACATCAGGTGGAATTCCATCGAGGGTGATTCCTCAGGGTTCCCTTGGTGTTAGACACACGGTTACTATGGTTACTATGACTTCACACTGAACATTTTTACCAAAGACGGGTCAGCCCTGAGGGGTACCCGCGCGAGCATAATTGCGAAGTGATGTGGAGATGGGTTGGCCTGGAAGGTGCCCGAGGGTTGAATACGAGGTGTGGCCGGGCATTCTTAGCCCTTGCCGCAAGTCCTCGAGACGGGGCGGCGGGGTCACATCTTTCGTGAGTCTCTGCTCGTTACCGCGCTACCAACACACTAACGGTTTGGATATTTGATCCGAGGGGCCTCTGGCCTGATAGCACTAACCATCACGTGGGCATAGTATGGGCGTTCTGCGTCGTATACTTCAGCAGGAGCTTAATTGACGTCAGCAAGGAGCGGCACACGCTGGGTTGGACTGGGAACGCAACCGCACTTGTATTATGGGGTTGCTAGGTCTGCTCACTGGCGGTGCACGTAACGCGCAGGAGTTCCCTGGGCGAAGGCCCAAGACCCCTGGGGACATAGGTTAGTCCGGCGTGCTGACCTCTCTGTTAAGTATTCGGTCGGGTTGCGGCGTATCATTTGGCCGAGGCCGGGCATGACCCAGAAAAGTGTGTCCGGCCGGAGTTAAGCGAGCGTGGTGGGTAAGTTGGTGCACCCCTGCAGGGAAGATCTAATCTATCGATAGCCTGTCCTACGGTAACGGACACTCGGAGTTGTATCCCGATCGGTACAACTAGAACTGGACACTTGAGATGATAACTGGATAGTATGGCTCTGGGATTGCTTTCTCGCAGGGAGTCGAGGAAGGATCTCTGGGCGAGGTTGATGACATTACTACTACTTTACATTATGTTAATCTGCACTCTTCTAATGCTGCAAGACCGTTGAAGATGCTAGTCTTCGCTAGGACTAGGTTCTCCCCTCTATTCTGACATTTCTACGGCTCAGTCCACATATACAGCCTCCCTTTGATAATGTTGCATATGTAGTGTAGATCCTTGCTTGCTGAGTACTTCGGATGAGTACTCATGTTTGCTTTACTTTCTTTTTCTCCTCATATCCATTTGTCGCCGCCAGATGACGGAGCCCCTGAGATAGCTGCCCCTGTCGACGACTACGGCTACTACTACTACCCTCCCGGCGAGTACTACTACGAGGAGCCGTCCGACGACCAGGAATAGGATCGTAGGGGTCCTAGGCAGGAGGCCTACGCCTTTCGATCGTAGTGTTTTATTTTACCCCGCCTTCATAAAGGCCTATCTGTAACTCTGTTATATCTGTACCCAGATATCTAATGCTTTCGCTGACACTTGTATGCCATCGAGCTATGTATTCGAGCCCTCGAGGCCCTGGCTTGTAAAATAAAGCTTGTAAGACTTTATTTATGTTTTAGAGTTGTGTTGTAATATCTTCAAGTGAGTCCTTAGGCTTGATCGTGTGCATTTGTGTGTATGGTTAGTGCACGATTAAGCCGGGGATGCCACACTTCAGACCTCCGATGGCGGCGGCACCGAGGATGGAGATATATGAAGCCGCCCCGAGTTTCCTTTTTTTGGGACGAAAGAAGGCGAAGACACCTCAGAGTTGCTGGGCCAGGGGTTTCTCGCTCGCTGCAACTAATCAATCGTTGGCAAAACGCACAAGAGTGCATCGTGGGCCTGCCCTTCTAGCATAGGAGCTCTTCCAGCGATTTTGTTTATTTAATTCCAGTTTTTATTTCTTTTCTCAAAAAAGCTATTTTTATTTGGGTTTTTTTGCTCTTTTTTGAGATTTTTTCTTGCAAAAACGCAAACTTAAAGAAAATATGTGTTGAAGTATTTTGTTTAAATAAAACACATGAATATTTATTTAAAAAGTAAAAAATTTAATTAAAAGATCGTGACTGGTTTTTAAATTTGTAAGCATTTTTTAAAATTGAACTCTTATTATAAATCATGAAAAAATTCCAATTTTGTTAAACAATCATTCATAAATATTTTTTTAAATATGAACGCTTATTAAAAATTATGAAAAATTTCAAATATATAGAATAGATGTAAACAAAATGAAAAGAAATAAAAAATAAGGAAAGAGAAAAAGGAAATCAAAAACCAAAACAATGAAATATAAACAGAAGAAAACTAAAAAATATAATTGAGAAACCACACAATAAACACACTACCGGAAAACAAAACAAAAATTGCTTGCCATTACCTCTCTATTGGACCCTGCACATGATTAAGCCATGTGCAAGTCCCCGACATTTCTTCGCAACAAGCGACGAATAGAGATTTACGCCTTAAGCGACAGCTACGCAGCGACCCAAGGAAATCTTCATGGTTCCCTGGACGCGCATGACCATCGGTAATGGTGTCTCCTCCCACTCGCGATTGGTGTCGTTTCTCACCAATTAAGGTTGGTCGTAATAGGAGTATCATAAGACTACTCATAGTGGAGAGTAATTTCGACTAGTAACATGCATATGTTATTAGTCTATGTTACTACCTTTATATTAGAGTAAGATATGTGTGGTGTCATGCAACAATTCATTTACTATGTTACTCAATTCATCTCTCTCCTCACTAAATCATTGCTACATAAGCAAATTTGCTGAGTTGGACCTTATGTTACTGCTGAAGTTACTCCCATTGTGGATAGTCTAAGTGGTATCATGCATGCCAACTAGACTTTTTTTATGATGTGACACACAATTAAATGAGAAAAGAGATTACGTGATATCATATCATGATACCATATTATATTAAATGTTGTACTACTTTGTATCATGCATGGCAATTAATAAGACAATCTAAAATACTGATTTATAATACTATGCATTACAAAAGTAATATTATACATTAGTATCATATGCTACGACGGCAGCTTAAGGTTTACTATCGCTGACGCATGTGTGTGGTCGCAGCAAGGCAGGTGTTGCAGTCTTTGGCTTAGTCTTGTCCTTGACTATACCTACGTCGGCAGGCAGCATCAACATTGTCTTAATCTCAGTCTGTCATTGCATGGTCTCTGCCATCATCGCCATGGCGAGCCACGTATTCTCTACCTCAGAACTGAGTGCGAAGAGCGACACCATTTTAGGGCCAGTTCTTTTGGGTGATTCTCCGAGAATCGCCCCCCTCCTGAGCTTCCCCCAGAATCGTCACTCCATATTTTTTTTACAATCCTGGCTAATTAAGGTCTAATTAGTTAGGATTGTAAAAAAAATATGGAGTGGCGATTCTAGGGGAAGCTGGGGAGGGGGGTGATTCTGGGAGAATCGCCGAAAAGAACTGGCCCTTAAGATGCACTTCACCTTCTAGCTTTTGGTGCTTGTCGTGTCTCTTTTGTTGTAAATTGTTCTATCAACATCCTTATATTATATAATTTTTGGCCGGTTGATGACTTTGTATAGGGATCATCTAGATGAGAATATCCACTTCTGAGCCTAGATCATCTGCACCTGGTCAATAAAAAATTCAAAAAAATCCACATTTTATTTGCATGGTAGATAATTCGATGCGTGAGATGCGCTCAAAATTTCAGATCATTTGGACATATGAGTAACTCTCAGAAAAAAGACAAATTTGATCAGAACAGTACATGAACAGTAAACTTTTTTACATACCCTAAATTTATCTTTTTTGCCGAGAGCAACACAGATGTCCAAATGATCTGAAATTTGAAGCGGACCTCACGCACCAATTTATCTACCATGCAAAAAAGGATTTTTTGAATTTTTCTACTCCCTCCATTTTTATGTACAAGGCCACAAATTCATATTACAGGTACCAAGGTAAAATTTAATGCTTTGCTTTGTAAACCAGCTTTTCTTTTCGTTTACTGGGATCATTAATACATCGCATGAATGCAAGGAAGGGATAAAAATCTGATTGGAGTGTCATTATAACTGCATGCATGCAAGTATTAAATAGGCTGCTAGTTCGAGGAAATATCATTAACTTTTGTCTCGATTACAGTTGGTGGCCTTGTATAGATGCAAATTGTATTTTTCATAGTGGTCTTGTATAAGTAAATGGAAGGAGTAGTATTTGTTTTGTTTTTTCTTCAACGCGGGTGTAGATGAGTTTGGGCACCGAATCACCGCTCTCTCATCTAGATCTTCTATTCTAACAAAATCATCTCTACCAAGTGTCAACCATACTAATGATAGATAATAATGTTGTTTCTGTGGTTGATGCCACGCCTTGACTTGCCATGTGTGACATCCTGAGTTTTGGTTCTTTCTTTTTCTTTTGGATTTATTTGAATTTTTGCTTTGGTTTTCTTTTTCTATGGCTCTGTGGTCTGGAAATCTGCGAAGACCATCTATTGTTTCTCTCCCAAGTGGCTTGTCAATCTCAAATTCATCCTAAGACCATGTCATTTCCATCTTAGCGATATCCCAAATTCTTTTTCTTGGGAATGTTTCCTTTTCTATTAAAGGAATAATCCTTTTGGCCCTAGGTTGTGAAGCAACCTACATTTCTGTCATTCCCAAAATTCCCACAAAATTCTCAAAATTCCTTTGGACTATATGAACCTTGGATATGCAAAAATATTCAAGATTCCATGCTCATGGTGAGCACACCATCCAATCTTTACTTCTGGTCATATTTTCTGGTTGTGAAGCAACTATATTTTATATTGCTCCATAAATTCTGAAATTTTTCCAGAACTTCTCCTACTTATATAACCTCCCTCCTCCAAATTTGAGCTCATTGCATTGAGCCAATATTTCTCAAGAATTCTCTTAAGATTCTGTCCAGAGAGGACCACTGTGAAGGAAGTACCATTTTGGCATGTCCAAATTGTATGAAATTTTTACAGTGCCTTCATATACCCAAATAAACCATCTCCACCAAATTTAAGCTCAATCCAATCATCTATACGAGTGCCACTTCAACATTCACATTTCTGTCCAGTTTGTCGCATTGCAAAGCAAGTGCTAGCTACACCCATCCATTTGAGCTGAAACTTTGCCACAATGGTCATCTTAGTGTATGATCAACCCCAGCTAAAGCTCAGAACCCCTCCCCAAGTGGATCTTCCCTAGTACACAACAAACACCTTGCTGCCAGAATCTACGGTTGAGGATACCACACAGGACAGAGCTGATTTGATCGAACAAACCTCACACTGGGTCTCTAGCAAGCAGGGTTCACACGGTAGACAACCTGTTGCATGTCAGAGCGCACCCCGTGCGCCTGTTCACGCGGTGACAACGCGGATGGCATGCACAAACGCGTGCTTTGGAGTTGGGACCCTCAGCCACCGCCCATCCCTCGCGCCCTCGACACCTCGCTGTGTCCAGGAGGTTCATCTTGGCCTCGCCCTCCCCTGGACCCCTCTCCCCCTCTCTTGTCACCTCCTACGCGATGCGCCGACCGCATCCGTGATCTGACCGCCGCCCCCACCACCATGGTCGGTCGACCGCGTTGCTCCCGAGTCTTCTCGAGCACGCCCGAGCTCCTCCCGCGTTGCCCTGAACCGTCTGGACTTGCCGCCCTGCCCTCCACGTGGCCTCGTCGTGCCAGAGCGCCAGCACATGCGTCGTCGTGGCCATGCTCGCCCCTCTTGTCACCGCGGCTATTTAAGACGACCCCAAGGTCCCCCGACCTCACCAGCCTCCTCACCATCCTCCCAGAGGCCTCCTCGACCTCTCCTCCGAGCTCCAGAGCCTCTCCTCGACCACTACACCCACCATGGCCGCCGCTTCGGCTCGCCTAAATTGGAGCTACCTGAGCTCTCCTCCTCCCTCCAGACCTCACCAGAGGACCACCCGAAGTCCGGCGACCATCCTCCACTCTTCAGCCCCTCCTCCGGTGCACTAGGGCGCCATGCCCATCTCCACCCAACGCGGCCGTCCGCCATGGCCAAGCTCCCGCTCGCCTCGGTCCACCCCGGCGTCCGTGGCCTATACCATCGGGTGCGGCTCCTCATGCTGAGCTCATCCATAGGTCGAGCACTAGGGGAACGACCAGAGTCACCGGCAAACACCGTCAGGCTCCTCTGCTCCTCGGCCGAGCACGAGCAGGAGGAAGAAGAAGATGACGACCCCCCTACCAGTGGGTCCCGCCTGTTGGCTCTAGGCCTTGACCCAGCCGCCGAGCCCGCGCGTGTTAAGTGGAAGCGTACTTACGGTTTTACGTTTTCGGTTCAGTGAAAGCGCAAATTGTTGCGGTTTCAGCAGGAAATACGTTTTCTCTGCTCCGAAAGCTTAGTTCCTGGAATACGCTTTCTGTTTAACCCTGCCGGCCGAAACCTTTATATTGCGAACGTTCACTAGTTAAGAGCATAAATGAATAAGTTTTTATTTGATTTCTGCCTAACGAATGAACGGCCGTTTCTTTTCAACCGCAACTCCAATTCAGGTGATTCAAAAGTCCACGTCCTCTATTCATCGAGCCCGTTCCGTTGGTACCATTTTCATGATGTTCTAACATATTGAAAATGACCATTTTTCCCTTGCCCCTAAACAGCTCCGCCGGGAGAGAAACTTTTTCGGCGATTCTTTCTGCGAGCCTCTCGCACTTCTCCCCGATGGATCCTTCATCCCCATGCAAGCCACAACAGCCACTTGCATGATGGCCTTGTAGTAGCCATGGTTTTCCACTTGAATATTTAAATGTTTTGTGCATGTTAATATTTTGTGAATACTACCTAGATGTTTGAGAATCCATGCTCATTATTATGCGATGATCATTTTGCATTTGTTAATTAAATGATTACTTGCTAATGTGATTATCATGTTCTATTCTGGTAATTATTTCCGATGCTAGTAGTCATGCTATGTTTATATGTAGTGTTCTACTGTGTGTTATTCGTGATCATCGCTATGCTCATTTGCATCTCCATTAACTAAAATTGCCATGTTCCATTAACTAAATTTGCCATGATATATAGACTAAATTTGCCATGGTCCAATATTTAAAGAAATGTTGCCATGTTACAAAGAAAAAAGAAATTTTCCATGGTCCAGAAACTAAATTTACCATGGCCCATGTACTAAATTTGCCATGCTCCACTAACTAAAATGTGTTTATGGCATGGCAAAAAGTTATAGTGTTGATATAGCAGAAGCTCTATTAGAGGCATGGCAAAAAGCTATGAAAACTTTTTTGGCATGGCAAATAGATAACCGAAATTGCCATGGTAAAAAAATGTGTGTATGACATGGTAAAACAAATGTCATGTTGTACTCAATTTTCCACCTTCGACAAAATTGCCATGTTTCTACTCAGCATCTGCTCAAGGCAACAGTGAGTCCAAAAATCTAAGAAAAAATTGCCATGGCAAAAATAGAGTAAAAGTGCATCTAGAGATTTATTTTGTGCATAAACACATGTTAAAGTAAAAAATATCATGAACACATATATAAACAAAAAAATTGATTTTATTTGCCATGGCAAGTTTGTCGTGTTTCTGAACATATTAGGTTGCCATGTTTTTCAACATCTTTAATTGCCATGGCAAGTTTGCCGTGTTTCTGAACATATTAAGTTGCCATGTTTTTTAACATCTTTAGTTGCCATGGCAAGTTTGTGATGTTTTTGAACATCTTTAACTTTGGCATGGCAAGTTTGCATGTTTTTTAACATGTTAATTGAAGAAGTTTGACTAGTTTGCCATGTTTTTGAACAAACTTAATTAAAAAGAAGTTTGCCATATTTTTGAACATCTTAAATTGCCATGGCAAGTTTGCCATCTTTTTGAACATCTATAACTTTGCCATGTTTTTTAACATCTTAAGTTGACATGGCAAGTTTGCCGTGTTTTTGGAACATCTATAACTTTGCCATGTTTTTTAATATTTTAATTTGCCATGGCAAGTTTGCCATATTTTTTAACATCTTAATTAAAGAAAATTACCATGGCAAATTTTGAGAGATGGAAAATGTTGAGACATGGCAACTTTTAATAAAATGATAAAAAATCCACAAAAATAATTCCCCCTGAAATTGCCATGTGATGAGTCCACCAATTTTACAAAAAATGCAATGTGTTATAGATCAGAATTCCGTAAATTTGCCATGTAACTATTGCCAATATTTTTTTTCTAAAAATGATGTGTTTCCCACAATAAAACTACCACCTCACCCCTCCAAATAATTGCCAACCCCATCCATAGAAAAAAATGCCTCTTATTAAGAAAGTTGCCATGATACATAAAAATCATAAAGGGATTCATCTTCCACATCTTGCACACAAAAGTGACAACTAAAAATGGCCATGTAAAAGTGAACTCAAACATTGCTGTTTAGACTACTACAATTGTTATTTTCCCATGACACATAAAAATCCTAGTGGGCTCATCTTCCACAGCTTGCACACAAAATGAACATCAAAATTGCCATGTGAAGAAAATGAACTATCTGAATTTGGTTGCATACTGAAATTTCACTATCTAAACTACCATCTCCCACACCAAAATTGCCATGTACAAATGCATAAAGAGATGCAGAAAGAGAGGCCCATAAAAACAACACCTGAGCTCGTGGTGCACGGATGTGACCTTAGCCTCCCTGGCAGCGCCCAATGTTGGGCGTCTGGGCAACGCCGTTCCTGCTCGCTCCCGCCGCGACCTTCGTGGCAGCGCTGGAACTAGGTGATGCGGCCGCTGGTCCAGGTGAGTTTCCCGCCTGGGCCTGGCGTGCGAGCGGCGCTGCCGTAACCGTCGGCAGCTGACGCCCCCTTCCCGGCCGCCACAAATCCAGCCCGGGAGCGACACGACGCGAGCGTCGGCAGCGTTGCCCCTTTCCGACCGTCGCAGATCGACTCTTGGAGCAGCGCCGCCACGACCGTGGCCAGCCGCAGCCCCTTCACGGCCGCCACACATCAAGCCAAGGAGCGGCGCCGCCGCGCCCGTGGGCAACCAATACCCACCTCCATGGCCGTCGCACATCAAGCCCGGAGCGGCAAGACGCAACCGTCACCAGTCGTTGCCCACCTCTATGGCCGCCGCACATCGTGCCCTCGAGATGCTCGCAAGCTTATGCCGGAGATTTGCTTGGGTTCCTCGCGCTGCCGCCGCAGTTCGCCAGGAAACCCGCCGGAGAGAGAGAGAGAGAGAGATGCAGGAGGGAATGGGGATAGAAGAGGAGTGGGGTGCGGGGCGGGGTGGAGGGGAGGGAATCACATTGTTACATCTTAGCCTCAAATGGAGCCTTCTCAAGGCATGTGCATTCTCAACCGTCGGATTGAGTGTCCAAATGAATCCGGACCGTCGGATCTTCAGATGGCTTGATCCTGGCCGTCGGATCATAGTTGATGTGACAATCAATGAACAGTGCCCCTTTTTTGCACACATGCTAGCGCCCTCACTCTCCATGCCAAGCAGGGCCCAGGCGAGGTGGGGCATTGCTGTCAGTCAGCGCGGAGGCGGGTGTGGCCGGTGCTACTGTGAGCGGGGGTCATGCCACCGCCTGTATTTTTTGGTGTTTGCCGAGGGCACTTCCGTCATTTCGGATTCAGGCTATAAGAAAGCAGCATCTCCCGTGGACTGAACCTAGCCGCCGCTCCTCCCGCACTCCCCCGGCCCACCTCCTCCTCTCCCTCTCTCGATCTCCTCTGCAAACCCTAACCAGAGCCCGTGCGTTCCCTGCCGCATCGCCACCTCCGCTCGTCCTCGCGCCGTTCCTCCTCCCCACCTATCATTCCCCTCCCCGAACCCTAGAAATTGATGAGGACGCCGAGCCGCCACCCGCTGCCGGCCCTTGGACCGTCCTGCTCGACCACGCTGAGGGCGCACCTCGCCTCAGGTGCGTGAGGATCTGGAGCTGCGGTGCTCGCCTGGCCTCCCGACGAGTGGAGGCTACCGCTTGCGCATCTGCTTCACCCGAAGGAGCGACAGGAGGAGCGCGCCGTCGCCATCGATGGGAGATGAGGTCGTCGGTGATGTCGTCGGAGCGGGAGAGCGGGATCTGGTCCAGGCGGTCCAGGGCATGCCGCCGCCGCTCGTGCAGCAGAACGGCGGTTGCAGCGGCGTGTCCGGGGAGAGCTGCATCGACCTAGGCAGGTGAAGTCGTTCAACGGTAATAACAATGCTTACCTGCGCCCTGTGTTTACCTGCCTCCCGCGTTCTGATTCAACTTGTACGATGAAGTGTTGTTAAGAGACCAAATCCAAACGAAAATGATAGTTAGTTAGACGCAGTTTGAATCAAAATCCTACTGGCAGCGTTTTACTTACATTTTGATTTTACATTTTCTATTCATATACAAGACGAATTTAAAACTCCTATAAAATCAACATATGCCTCTACAATTGATGAAGTTTCATACGATTGATGGTGATACAAAGTACGCCTGAGTGAAACAAATGAAGGAAACAATTCGAAAAAATGTATACCTGCCGCAGATGCAAATCCTGCTGATCAACTGAATCATGCGACCACCTGCATCAAGCATAAATAAAACCAATAAAGATGTAGGTAGACTGGGATGCAGTATGCCCTGGATGCACAATACTTGGCAAATTCTTTTGAAATTATCTTTATGTGGCTACAGCGTACAGTCATATACTGATATTGTTGAGATCTTGCCGGCACTGAAAAATCTGTAGTATAGTTATATTGTCATCCCAAGTATCTTCTTGCCATATTAGTAGCTTGGAGAATAAAACCGTCCTCTCTTTTTTTACCCTTTCCCCACTATTATTTTTATGTATATAAACAATACGCAAGTTGAGTATATATATGATATGACCAGGCTTTCGGGCAACAACTGATTTTACTATTCGTGTTGAGTTCTGTCTTTGGCATCTCCAGTTTCAGTGCAACCTTTGGGTCTGTACTTTCTGGTTAAAGGTGGTTGATGGACAAACAATTAAATCCAATCAGCTATCTCCAGCACTAAATACTGACGTACCGAGCCAACAATCTATTGTTCCAGTGTGTGTTGTATTTTCTACTTGCATTTAGTAACCTACTGTGATATTTTAGAAGGCATTGTATTGGTGATGGTCTGCATGCAATCGTTCTTGTCATATGTGATTTTGATTTTACTAGCTTCATTATATGATTTTGCCCCCCTTATAATTGGTTAAGTGTGGGTTGGCACTTTATATAGTTGTTTGACTTGTGAGGCCAGAAGGCGGTTTACAATATTTTTGTTATATTCTAAAGAAAAAAATCTTACAGTTCAGTATGCACAGATCAAGAGATTAATTGATCTTTCTCTCATCTGTCCTAATTGCCAATTCACTAGAATCTTAATGCGCAGATTGGTGCAGAAGCAAAGTATTTCAAGGAAAATAAATTGAGTGATTATAATGTCAGTTTCAGAAGAGATGCTAAAGCTAATTCAAGAGGATCCAGATGTGCTTATGTTCTACTCCCTCCGTCCCATAATATAAGAGTGACACTCTTATATTATGGGACGGAGGGGACACTCTTATATCCCATAATATAAGAGTGTCACTCTTATATTATGGGACGGAGGGAGTATCATTTTTCATTCAGGAGGGGAACATAAAAAGGAGGCATGGTGAAGAGGAAAAGTGGAAGAAGGATATCAACTATGCACATGATGTATGGCTCTTCCTCGCCTGGGTACTACCTCGCAGGCAGTTTGTATTAAGCGGAAGAGGGAGGCATGATGGGCAATATGCCGCAGAGGATGCCACTTTATGATAAGATGGATTTGTGGTAAGTTGAGTTATGTTTCCTTTGTTTGCATAAATCATATTACATTCTTATATGACATATCAGACTGATTGACATTTTGACCAAGCTTAGCTCTTTTAGAAACATGAGAATAAATTAATTGTCTTGTACAACTTTTAGTTTAGTGGTTGTGTAAGATAAATTTGGTTTCTTATATACCAACTATCTTCTGCAACATCGTCGTGTAAAATTGACATTTGTGGTGCCCTGCGAATGAGGTCTTCATTGTGTTGTCTTTGTCCAATGCCCATTAACTAATTTGCTCTTTGGTTGTACGTTTGTGTGGGTAGGGTCCCCATTGTTTGAACAACTTCATAATATTATAATTTAGTCGGGGGTATAAATTGTTAAGTTGGCCTTTTTTATATGAAAAGGAAAACAGCCTTTTTATATGTACTGTTGTCGTTTATTTTGGATATGTTGGCCTTTCTTACACGTTATCCTTATTTTTAAATAATGAGCCCTTATACTGGATGAGTGGTGATGTTTCCAATCAGTATATGGAGCTTAATTCCTATTTTCTGGCCCCAGGTAGATGTTACAATCCACTTGCCAGATATGCACATTCCCTTTTTCTTCTATCATGCTCATATTCTTATACGTCTTCTTCGCTTTGGTGGATTATTCTATGCTTGCACTGTTAACTATCTTTAGAAAAAGCTCATGCATTCGTTATGCTCTTGGTAGATAATTTATTATTATGATTTAGCCTGTCAATTTTATTCCCGTTTATTTGGTATACTATTGCTTTACCTATAATTCTTCTGTTAAATGTAGCCTATGTTGATATTGTTTCATTTGCACACAACTAATGTGGGGTACAACACTAATAATGCTATTTAGATCCTAAATTATATCGTTCCCTTATAATTAACACTAATAGTGCTACTAGGAAATCTGTAAACTATCAAAGAGATGTCGAATGATGAATATCTTCAGTTACGACAGGCATGGTAAAATGTTTTTTTGGCAGATCAGTGTTGAACATGCTTATTTTTAAACCTGAAACGTTCTTTATATTGGTGGGTTCTCTAAAATTATTGTTTTGAATTTCACTAATTTCTTTCAATTATGAGCTTGATTCAATGTCCTACATTTTAGAAACCTCAAGCTTGAATTGCTTTGTTTCAAGATTTAAACCTTCCCGGGTTGTGCAATCACAAATATCGTACACAAAGAGAAAGAAACTTGGATATTGTTAATCACAAAAGGTGTTTTTTTACATGTAGGTGACTTATTTTAATTTGTGCATGAGCCAGGTTACATGTAATCGGGATATTTAGTTGATCTACAATTTCAATTGTTACACATGGGATTAGGATATGGAGTTGATTTTCTACAATAGGTTTTCTGTATATACTAAGAAAGACATTGCTTCTTTAACATGAATTTGACTATTCCTGTTAATATGAAAAAAATGGTTGTGCCACCAGCTTCCATGAGAAATACCTATTTATTTCTATATAATTATGCAAGAAACATCGATTTGATTATACATATGTTCTGGTGTATTCTTTATAAGCTAGAGTGTTAATGGTGCGAAATAATCATGCTTGGTTAGATCGATATAGGCTATTTTCCTAAAAAATTGTTATTTATCTGACTTCAGTTGTGTTTCTCAGAAATAATCTTATGTTGCTTTTTCTGCGCAGGTTGAGTTGATCAAAGCATGATGGTGACAGTTTCCACAAGATGGTGAGTTCATGTTGGATACACATTTTCATCCTAGGCTTATGCCTTGTACCAAAAGATGGTGAGTCCATGTTGGATACACATTGAGCTTTCACTTTTGATCTTATCTTCCAAATACTCATGTTATGTCGCTTGCTTCATGAATTTAGGCATACCTTGGTTCGATTTCCGAATGACAAAATAAGCTCTCTCTTTTTTCTCTGTGTTATGAATGGTACTTATCATATGTTCTTATGTTTTGATGTTCTTAATTGTTGCAAATATAGTAGTTGTGACCGGTTGTTGAGAAATACCTTGAGGTTTATCTTCCTGCAAGTGCTAATTATTTTTCTTATGTTGTTTGTGAACCCAAATTAGTTTGACTTGTGTATCTTATCTAGCTTATGCCCCACCGGCCATCTGTAGAATTGTACTGTTACCAAATCATGCGCATTTGCTGTATAGTTTTTTAAAACAAAGGTTTTAAGTTTCTGTTTTGACTGAATGACATTCTGTGTTTTTCTGATATTGATGTTCAGGAAAAATCCCACCAGACTTTGCTCCACTTTGCATACCATGATAGTAAGTAATAAGTAACCAACTGTCCAACACTTGCCTTCTTTTGCCCCCTAAATATTTTGAGGATGCTCCAAATTTTCTGTTCCTTTTCACTAGCATACACATGAAGTTACTCGTATCGTGGATACGGTCTTAAATATAAGTTGTTCGTTTTCTTTTGATTTTGTTTGATTATGATAAGAGAAAAAGGAAGTACTTCTATGATGGCAATATGATCCAGAGTAGTGATTTTCTTTTCACACCTCAAACTCTACCTCTTTGATATATCTCACATCGCTGAAATTGTTTTTTTTGTTTATCGTAGGTTGGCTATGATGTGCTCATCATTGACTCCACCACCACTAGTTTTGAGGATGGTATCTCCAAGAATGACCAGACCCATGAGCACGCCATCCTTGCATTCACTTCTTGAGTGAAGCAGATGATCTGTTGTTTAATAAGGTATACTTGCTAAGTTGCTATTATTCTCATGAGTGACCATAAGATGTATGTACTGTTTGCTATCTACCTGATCATAGGGGTTCCAAATAATTTAGTACATTGACATTCCCATGTTCATTAGTACATCAACCCCTTTTATAATTAGATGGAGCCACCGAAATTCTAGAAGTGAACATGTTTTGTGCTCCCTCCATCCCAAAATAAGTGGCTCAACTTTGTACTAACTTTACGAAGTTAGTACAAAGTTGAGTCACTTATTTTGGGACGGAGGGAGTATTAGTCTGAGTGTGATAGAACCAAATGTATTTTGCTACCCCTTTAATTGCATGTAAAACTTGCATGTTTGCTGCAAAAGGTTTATTCCAAACTTGCAACCTGGGTTCTTTGAGAGAAAACATCTCACATTGTAGTATGAGCATTTCGTATAGCACTGAGATCGTAGTGCCCACATAACAGGATCGGACGGCCAAGAATGCTTTTAAAAAATGATCAGATGGCCCTGAGCTTTGAGAGCCGCCGGCAAGCCACACCAGAGGACTGCTTCAGGGAAGAAATAGGGCATCGAGCCGAGGTAAGCCCCTCCCCTCCTGCCAATGGCTTTCATGTGGCTCTTCTTTCAATGGTGCTGACCGTGGTGTGCAACCGCAGTTGAGAGTTGGCAGGAAGAGGAGGAAGAGGAAATCCTGGCCAGCATGCTGCATCTTCTGTAGGCGCTTGTGAGGGAAGAATCATACCCCCGACATCCTCCTCCAAGCCTGCAGCTACTACCTCCCCAAGCAACGCCAATCTACATCACCAAGGTGAGCATCCCTCTCTGCAGTTTTTTCATCGCGTAGTGCAGTGGCAATGTGATTTTTCTACTACTCTATCATTAATTTGTACATGATCCTTTAAAAGAAAAGGGTGTTGCTTCCTGCACATTTGACTATTGTAATAAGGCATAGATTTGTGGATATTTATCCTATGCTTACAATATACCACTGAGAGCTCATGTGGTTATGGTATGCTTTATTAGAAAAAAAGAACTTACTGATATTTTTGCTTATTACAATTGACGCTCGCCTCGGTCAGTGTGGTTGTTCTTAGTGCCAGTTGCGCAGTGGAATAGTGTGGCTAAATTGAGGTGTTCAAACCTTCGGTATAAGAGCTTGATTTAATATTTATACATGTGGATCAACAATTCTTGGCTTATTTCCTTTTGTTTCAATATCAATGTCTAAAACTATTGTTAAGGCAAATACTTAGACATGGATCCATAGGTGTAGCTGGGGCTGCCGCAGGCATTTCTTTGTGGTCCTCTGATTCTTTGAAGTTTCTTAGAAGTGCTTCTCAGATTATAATTGATTTTGGTGCTTGTTATAATCTATCTCTGATATCTAATTGGTTGTTGTTTATGGTGCTTCTCAGGTGAGGGCCTGCCTAACTTTTGTTCAACAACTCCCACTTCCTGATTGTATTTGGACTGAATTGCGATCTATGTAAGGTCATGAGATCATGTTTACCATTATGTTGTATTTAACACATGTCTACATGTTGCTATGCATTGTGCCCTTCTGGGCGCAGGTTGCAGAGATAGCCGTGCGCGGCGCTGTCATCGTCGTTCTCAATTGACGTGGGTGGTGGTGTTCAGTCTTCCGTCTCTACAGTGGACAGCAGCGTGGACAATGATTGTATCAGCCACGCGTTAACTAAACTCTTATTCGATAGTTTCTCCTTCAGTTGTAAAAGCAACCTCTCTTGACCTTGATTGTTGGCAACACTCATGGTTATGTTATGTTTTAGTCGTACTGATCCATGTGTAAATGTTGAACATTTTTAGTGCTTCTATGAAATATAGCAAGGTCTATAGTAGATTACAGCCTCATCCTTCGTCATACAGCCTTAGATCAATCAACATAATCTGGCCTTATTTTCGGTATAATGTTTCGAACCTTGATATTTTTGGTATATCATGTGACATTTCTTATTAAAATTATTGTCGGCATGTAAATGGCATCACTTATTCATTCCATAGATCTATGGAATATAAACCATGCCTTAGCGGGCTGGATATGGTTGGGACGTATGGGGTGCGGCAAGCTGCAGTTCGTATGTTATCTTTTGGAGACAAAATGTTGCTTAGAAACTATTGCTATGTATTTACTGATGGTGTCTATAAGGAGAACATATCCGGTCTATATCTGAATTATGAACTATTATATCGATGATGTTGAGTTACGTCTACATGGCCTGCACATCTGCTCATTTTTGAATAAATTTTCATGTGACTACCAATGTTATAAACCATAATTTTGTTTGTGAGGATGCTTATATTTGAATTGTTCATCATCTTTGTCAACATATTCTATCCAATATGTTATCCACGTCTAAAACCCATCTTAAATTTCATATCTTATTCATAGATAATGATTTGGTGTATGGCACTACATTGAACCGATATCATTGCTATTTTATATTTGCAATGATCCTATGACTATATTATCGGATTGGATATGACTGTACCCGGCAACGATGATGCCGGGTGCGGCAAGCCGCACTTTCTACCTAGTGGAGATAAAAGACTGAATCGTACCACAATTGAGACATTACATACGGATTGGTACCAAGTGCGTTCCGGATGGAGTTAATTGCATAGAAATACCATAATTGAGACATTACATACGGATTGGTACCAAGTTTGGTAATTTTTACACGTCAGTACCAAATCTAGGGCTAGCCGTTGCAGAATGGTCTAAACTCCGCGTTGACGTGGCATGTTATTTTGCAAAAAAGCCCTGGCTTTGTATGGAATCACGCATAAGCCCCTTTGTATGCAAAAACTGAGGCTGGTGTTTTTTTCCGCGCGAAAAATCAACGCGGGCGCCCGCCCGGCCGCGCCAGGATTCGAACCTGGGTCGCGCAACGTTCGGCACCCACTGGCGGACCACTGCGCCACGCGAAATCTAGCGTCCAAATACAGGTTCGCATCCTTTTATAATGAACGTTTTAGACACGTCCGGTCTTTTGTTTACTGTTTCGTTTTTTTCTGTATGTGTTTTCCTTTTTTTTTTCGGACTTCCTTTGTCTTATTCCAAATCTTGGGTATTCCTCGGGTTTTTCTTCTTTTAATTCTTGCTTATTTCTTTTTTATATAGGTTTTGTAATGAACGGTGTACGTTTTTTCAATATTTGCACTTAAACTGTTGGGTATTCTTTGGGTTTTTTAAATAAATGGTGTACGTATTTTATATTGGCATACATTTTCTATATAGGTTTTGTAATAAACAATGTATGTTTTTCCAATACTAGATTTTTAATTTGCACTGAAACTGTTGGCTATTCTTCGGGTTTTTTTAAATAAACGGTCTACGTTTTTTATATAGGTATATGTTTTTTATATAAAAAGTTTTTTTATATAGGTTTTGTAATAACTGTGTACGTTTTTTCAGCTCTTGGGTATTCTTTGGGTTTTTCTTGTTTAATTTAGAAAAAAATATGATGTAACATTTTTGTAAATACGAACTGAGCATTATTGTATAATATACGATGAAATGTTTTGTTATATCACAGTGAACATTTCTTAATATACAATGATCCTTTTTAATTAGATGATGATTTTTTTTAAATATACAATGAAGATTTTCAAATATATTGTGAATTTTTCTTATATTATGTGATATTTTTGAAAATACACACTGAACATTACTGTATAATATATGAACTTTTTACAAATGGTGAACATTTTTTGTAATTTATGGTGAGCATTTTCTTAATACACGATGAGTTTCAAGAGCATTATGGTGAACATTTTCTTAATACATGATGAATTATTTTTATTTCAAAAAATGTCCAGCATGTGTTAAAAACTTATTGTGTAAAATAATTTTTGCATTTCAAGAGAAACGTCGATTTTTAAATAAAAGTTGAACAGTTTTCATGCATTTTCTAAAATTTATCATGATTACACATTTATTTTTAATACATGTTGTCAACTTTTTAAGTAACAGTGCATTTTAAAAAATACAATCAATATACGAGTAACTCAAACAAAAAACTGTGTGTTGGGCATATAATTTTTTAATAGTTGTGTATTTGAATAATATAATGAGGATACACAATAATTGTGCATGTTTGTGGTCCTGAATGCAGACACATAAAATTTGGGCCGTGCCTAACTGTTTTAGTCTGGTGCTTGACACTTAATAATACTAATATGTAATCACAAAAAATATATGTATTAATATCATGATTAAAAAAATAGTAACTCAGCGCGCAGTCTCGCTGGGCCAACCGCCGGCCCAGCGTGTCTGAGCAGTATAAAAGGTGCCTCGCATGTTCTATGTCGCGAGCGATGCTTTGACGGGGTGGCTAGCACGCGGTGATGCTTCATATGCCATGTAGGATCGGATAACAGATAAAGTAGGTTCGGATAGGGAAGCGGGATCCTCTGCAGGAAGCGGGTGCTTGGAAAGAAAAAGTGTGGTCCTGTGTCAAAAGCTGAAAAGGTTGGAGTGAAAAGTAGAGATGCATGTGTACTAGAGTCTTTATATTTTATTTCTTAATGAGGCCCACTAGTGGTAGCTTGCATTGGAAAGAAAAAATAAATGTAGATACCTCAAACTACTTTTTGTCATGGGGCATCTATATCCATATGCCATCATTGTACATGCCATTACGAACGAAAAAAAAAGCCACTCATAGGAGCCTTTTTCCCGCAAAATAATCGGGCATTTATGTGATTACCTATAAAGCAAAGGAGTTTTCTGCAAAAAAACATGCCACGTCAGCTCCTGACAGGCGGGCCCCGCCGGTCAGATACACTGTCAATACGTGTTTATACACGGTTTAGACCTTTTCGTAACGTCTGGCCCCAGACTTGGTACTGACATGTAAAAATTACCAAAAGTGGGACCAATCCATATGTAATGTGTCAATTGTGGTACTTCTGTGCAATTAACTCTTCCGGACGAGACGACGAAACATGGCACGTTCGGGACTTATCGAATCCGTAATTGTTTGGTCGGGAGTTAGAGATAAAGAGATGGTTTTGTTCACTCTAGTCAAGTTTGAGTACTAGTATAAATACCAAGTTATGACACAATCTTTGTAAAAGGAGGCCATGTTTTACGAAACAGACACAATTTTTTTTTCCGAGGTAGATACCCGTACCCACGGTCTAGCTAAAAAAATGATGGATGGATCCCTTGAGAATGATCGATGTATAAATGATCATCTCATTGGGTCGTATACATATATATTTTTAGTTGTGTATCTAGAGTGTTTTTTCCACTACATCAATGTTAAAAGGGAAATGATTGCCATCACCTGGCGGATCCGCAATTTTCGTCCGCCGCCTTGCACGATCGACACGTGCCTTGAGGGCCCTCGCACATCTCGAGGACCCAGCCATGCTCTCCTCTCCCTCGCGTTATCTTCTGTAACACCCCCGTGTAATAGCCACTGTGACACTCTACTAAATATGACAAGTCATCTCCATTTGCAGTGACTAGTCATAGTGGTTATTCAAAATAATTCAAATACTTATCTGAAATCTACTCAAATTCAAAGGTGCAAAATAAATTTGCTCAAACACTGTTGGAAAAATGTTCACATTATAGCAAATAATCTAAAACTAACTGTTGTTAAGGAACACAACATCACCATCAACCACAGAAGGGTCTAAGCATTTAAGTCAGAGCCAAGACAGCATTAAAATGCCCTATTCATTTTAAAATAATTTCAAATGGCATCCAAAAATGCCCAAACTTTTTGTGGCAGTGCTGGGCATTGCAAGATATTAATGTGAGCAAGATTCACATTTTTGCAAATTCATTTGACAACTCATCTAAAGCAAAACCCAACTCTGTAAAAAGAAAAACAATAAAACAGAAAATAAAATGCAAAGAGGCATTGTGCACTGGGCCTAAGTGCACAGTGCCCCGAACCAGCCCAGCTGGCCCTTCTCTTTCTCTCTCGCGCGCGCTGTCGATCTCCCCGTGGCTGCGCCGGCGCGCACCGGCGAGCGCGCGACACCGTGGCACCCCACCGACGCAGGGGAGGATAAGGCCGGCTTGTTCAACCCCCCTAGCCTCTCCGTTCACTCTTCCCCTCTCTCCCTCGCTCGCTCCTCCCGTCTCTTCCCCTCAGATCAGTCACCGAACGCCACCGTCGCCATGGCTCCGTTCTAGCCGCGGCCGCCGTCGCCCCTACGTCGTCTCCCTGTGTCCTTCAGCCCCACCGTCGACTGCTGCGTCGACTGCTGTCGCTTGGCGGAGCCGGGACCCCCCTGCACCGAGCGCGTCGACCTCGTCTTCAACCTCGGATCGCCGGCGTTCTTCTTCAACTCCGGCGACTTCTGCTGCTCCTAATCTACCAAGGGCCTACGTGTGAGCCGCACGGTGAGCCCCTCGTTCTTCTCCCGCTCCCTGGCTGCTCCTGCGCGACCTCTAGCTACCTGTTCCCCGAGCACCCGAACGCAGCGCCGCGGAGCTCGTCGTCGATGAGTCTCCGGTGACCTTTTGGTCACGGGCGTATGCCCGTTAGCATCACCGCGTCGCGCAACAGCTGCCTAGCCCATCTCTGCTGAGCCTGTGAGCTCCTAGCGCCATCCTCGTCGAGGCCCGAACGCCGCCGCCGCCGTAGCCCATCGACGGCGCCATTTCCGGTCATCTCAGCCGACGCCATCACCACTGATCGATGTGCCGTCCCCTTTTCGTTCGAACGTGACCAAAAACGCGAGCGCAAACCCACCGCAATGCTGTTTCCCCTCGCGCCCGATTCCGGCCATCCGCCGCCGTCGATTCCGGCCACCTCCGGCCCGGAGACCGCCACGGTTGGACGTGGCGTCGTCTCCGCGTTCGAACGCGACCGGCCGCGTTCGTTTTGATAGCCTGTAGAGCGAACCCGACCACCTCCCGAGCACGCCGCCGTGAAATTTGGTCGCCGGAGCAACTCCGGCGACGGCGCCGACGTGGCACCACCAGGGGCCACCCCTGAGACACTGACAGTGGGCCCCGCGGGTCCCAGTTGACTGGGTTGACCCAGTCAACTGCTGACTGGGCAGCCCAGTGTCACTGACACGCGGGCCCCACCGCAAATTAGATTAAATAAAACATTTTATAAATAAGAGTTAAATAATTAAGTTAATGAGTCACTGACAGGCTGGGCCCACTTCCCTAATTAGTCTGTTAATTAGATTAATCCACAGTTAGTCTAACAGAGGCTGACATGTGGGTCCCACTAGACCCACATGTCAGGTTTGACTCTGGTCAGCTCTGTTGACTGCTGACGTCACTTCTAGGCAATGCTGACGTCATATTTCATTTTCTATTAAATAAAATTAATTCTAGAAAATTACTTAATCTTTAAAAATTCATAACTTTTAAACCGTAGCTCACATCGAAAAACTTTCTACATGAAAGTTGATCGGAACGACGAGACGAATCTAATCGTGTTGTCTGTTTCGATGTCGGAACCCCCTACGTAGGAGAAACCGCAACTCTGAGCCCGATTCCTGTAGATGAATAGTGCATACATACCGGATAATAAATCCCGCGTTAATCCTAAAATAACTAAAATGACTTAGGTGCATCTTTAGTCAACCATGCACTACATCCTAGGCATGGCATACCCTGTATTGCATTGTTTGCTGTGTATTTATATGTTTCTTCCCCCTCTTCTCTCTCGGTAGACCCCGACGTCGACGTAGCTCCCGAGATCGACGCAGCTCCAGTGGTCGACTACGCTCCTGACGATCAGACCCTTGCCGTCGAGCAACCAGGCAAGCACCCCCCTTTTGAGCATTCCGATATCGCCCATTCTCTTCTCTCTTATGCTTGCACTAGAAGTTACTGCTGCTATTGTTATCCTATTTCTGCTGCATAGCCTGTTTATTGTAACCTGCTATTGTACCTACCTGCTTATCATAACTGTTTAGTATAGGATGGGTAGAGACCCAGCAGAGACCCCACTTTATCCCGACTGCCCCGCTGAATCATCAAAAGACCCGATCAACGGGATCGAAGACCAGGCCCCGGCACCGCACATCACTTTCCCCTTAGTTGCTCGACACTACTGGGTTACCATCGAGTGCCGAGGGTGATACCTCGTCAGCACTTCTGATGATAACCTTGTAGGTTAGTTATTCGGTCGTGGTCAGCGAGGGTGATTCCTCCTACACCACCCCCGATAACGACATCATCGTGCAACTGCTCAGGAGTGGACCTCGAGGGTGATTCCTCCTCTGTTCACCTTGATGTTTACGTCAGGTGGGAGTCCAACGAGGGTGATGCCTCGGATTCCTTCTTGATATGGTAGCCACACGGATGCCTTTACATTATTGTTGACACTGTTTAATCTGGATAAAGACGGGTCGGCCCTGAGGGGTACCCGCACGACATTACGATGAGAGTGATATGGAGTCGGGTGGACCTGGACGGTGCCCGAATAATGAATACATGGCGTGGCTGGGCATTCTTAGCCCTTGCCGCAAGTCCTCAAGGCGGGGCGACGGGGTCACATCTTTCGTGAGTCTCTGCTCGTTACCGCACTACCAACACACTAACGGTTTGGATATTTGATCTGAGGGGCCTCTGGCCTGATAGCACTAATCATCACGTGGGCATAGTATGGGTGTTATGCGTCGTATACTTCAGCCGAAGCTTAATAGACGTCAGCAACTGAGCGGCACACGCTGGGTTGGACTGGTAACGCAACCGCGCTTGTATTAAGGGGTTGCTAGGTCTGCTCACCGGCGGTGTACGCAACGTGCAGGAGCGTCCGGGGCGATGGCCCAAGACCCCTGGGGGCATAGGTTAGTCTGGCGTGCTGACCTCTCTGTTAAGTATTTGGTTGGGTTGGGACGTATCGTTTGGCCGAGGCCGGGCATGACCCAGAAAAGTGTGTCCGGCCGGAGTTAAGCGAGCGTGGTGGGTAAGTTGGTGCACCCCTGCAGGGAAGAAACAATCTATCGATAGCCTGTCCTACGGTAACGGACACTCGGAGTTGTATCCCGATCGGTACAACTAGAACTGGTGACTTGAGATGATACTGGATAGTATGGCTCTGGGATTGCTTTCTCGCAGGGAGTCGAGGAAGAATCTCTGGGTGAGGTTGATGACGTTATTACTACTTTACATTATGTTAATCTGCACTCTTCTAATGCTGCAAGACCGATGAAGATGCTTGAAGATGCTAGTCTTCGATAGGACTAGGCTCTCCCATCTATTCTGGCATTTCTGCAGCCCAGTCCACATATACAGCCTCCTTTGAAAATGTTGCATATGTAGTGTAGATCCTTGCTTGCTGAGTACTTCGGATGAGTACTCACGTTTGCTTTACTTTCTTTTTCTCCCCATATCCATATGTCGCTGCCAGATGACGGAGCCCCTGAGATAGCTGCCCCTGTCGACGACTACGGCTACTTCTACTACCCTCCCGGCGAGTACTACTACGAGGAGCCGATCGACGACCAGGAGTAGGTTTGGAGGGTCCTAGGTAGGAGGCCTACGCCTTTCGATCGTAGTATTTTCTTTTGCCCCGCCTTTCTAAAGGCCTATTTGTTTCTCTGTAATATCTGTACCCAGATATCTGATGCTTCCGCTGACACTTGTATGCCTTCGAGCTACGTATTCGAGCCCTCGAGGCCCTGGCTTGTAATATAAAGCTTGTATGACTTTATTTATGTTTTAGAGTTGTGTTGTGATATCTTCAAATGAGTCCTTAGGTTTGATCGTGTGCATTTGCGTGTATGGTTAGTGCACGATTAAGCCGGGGTCATCACAGGTTGGTATCAGAGCCGACTGCCTCTAGGAGTCCCCCTTTCCAATTCCTTGGCCGGAGTTGAGTCTAGTAGTCCAAAACTGTTTTACTAACTTGGCTGTGTGGCTTACGGGCCCACGTCGCCAATTGGGTGGTATTAGGATCTTTTATTTCTCGTCTTTACTCCGGGACTCTAATCTCTCTTCTATTCGGGTTTAATAAATTAACTAACGCCGACACTTAGGATCTCGTAAATTCCGTCCACCCGGCGAGCTGGATGTCTGTGTGATTTCCCTGTCATTGACCTGATTAGTCTGATAATCATTTTCCTTTCCATTGTTTTGTTTAACCTTTCTCCTCAAGATCTGTTATACTTCTCATCGTCAAATGACAATCCTGAATTTCCTTTATTTCAGATGGATCGTCTGTTTCCACCACGTCCTACGACGCAGCTTGTGCTTCGCACTTGGGCTCGAGATGCCCCTGGTTTTCCAGCTGTCCTGATTTCCCTCCTGACCAGACTGGGTTACCGCTGGTACCCTAAGTACATGGTCTACGAGGTTTACCGCGAGTTCAACCAGGAGCAGTACTATGCTGATGTTCGCATCTATGATCAGCAGGATGACTCAGACACTGAGCTGTACCTTTTCCATGGTATCGGCGTGACGATTGAGATGGCAGTCCATGATGCCGCCTACTCTGCTGTCGCACGTCTCCGAGGAAAGCACAGCGCTAGCTTGGATGCCTCTGAGTTTCGATACATTCTGTATGCCCCTGTTGGAGATGCTACTGGATACTACACAGCTATGTGTGCCCCGTACGAGCCTCGTCGCTACGATCCGCGAGTTCTGATTCAGTGTACTCAGGCTCTGGATCGCACTGTTCGGGCTCTGGCCGTCGAGTTGTTTGCCACTCGAGTACGACTCTATGAGGCTATGACGCAGTTGCTACCAGCTGTTCGTGCAGGGATACATCCGGAGCACATTCTTTACCCGCGCAGGACCGAGATGCCACCAGGGATTGATTGGCCTGCTGTGGGAGGTCACACACCTGCACGTGGACCTCTTCTTTCAGCTCGAGACCGGGTTCTGCATCAGAGTGCACATGGAGCGCAGGATCCTTCCGCGACGAACATTTGTCGTCCGCACTTGCAGCTACCCCGTTTCAGTGGTTTTCTCCGACGTTGATGTAGCCTTTGCTATGTCTCGTTGTGTACTTCCTTACCGCATGCTTGCACACCGCCTAGTATGTCTAGCTTTTGAAATTGCGCCGTTATGCTGCCCGAATGTAACTGACTCTGTATGGATCTGTATGTCTTAAATGACTACTATTAAGCATCTGTTGTACTACTTAAATTCCATCGTGTTACATCATGCTTGTTGCTAAACACTCGCAATGGCTTCTGCTAAACTAACCCTGATGAATTTAGCAGGATGGGTGATAACAATCCACCACCGCCGCCACCGCCTGACTATATGGCTGCTATGATGCAACAATTTGAACTCAACCGACAGTTCATGACGGAGATTATGGACCAATTTCCCCGTCCCAATGCCAACCATCAGCCAGCTTCAATCACACTGCCAGAGTTTGTGCGTCTCAACCCATCGGTATTCCGCAACACAGTTAATCCGCTGGATGCCGATGACTGGCTGCGTGATATCTTCTATGAGATGGAGTCAGCTGATGTTCCCCCTATCAGCTATGTCACATTTGCGACATACTTCTTGAAGGGACCCGCAGCACAATGGTGGGCAACTCACAGACAGGCCCTACCTCCTGGAACTGTCGTCACCTGGGTGGAATTCAAGGCTGCTTTTTGTGCTCGGTACATTCCTCAAGGGGTTATAGATCGGAAGAAGGCCGAGTTCCGCAGCCTCGTTCAAGGAAACAAGACTGTGGAGGTCTATCAGCGAGAGTTCCTTGATTTGTCTCGCTATGCTGAAGAAGACATCCCCACTGATGCTCGTAGGCAGGAGAAGTTCCGTGAAGGGCTACACCATGACATTCAGCTAGCCCTGCTCATACAAGACTTTCCTGACTTCGCCACTTTGGTGAACAAGGTCATCATGGTTGAGACTGGTCTGAAGAAGCATAAGGAAGCGACCAGACGCACTCGTGAAGCAGGCTCATCTTCGGGCTCGTCTTCCCAGAAGCACCGCATCTGGATTCCACAAAGCATGTATCGTCCAACAGCTCCAGTGTACAGGCATGCTTATGCTGCACCTCGCCTGCCTCCTCCACCACCGAGGCAGCCACTTCGAGCTGCACCACCTCGAGCTCCTGTACCACGTCCAGACAGTGGACTCTGTTTCAAGTGTGGCCAGCCAGGTCACCGTGCCAGAGATTGTTCTCAGAATCAGAATCAGCTAGCTCTTCCTTCTGCTGGCCGTGGTAATGGCCGTGGTATTCCTCAGCAGCGTAACAACAATGCCAGACCTTCTTATGGTCGTGGACAGAACTATCATGTCAACATGGCTGAAGCTCAGGATCAACCTGAAACCGTGATGGGTACACTTCTTGTTAATTCAGTACCAGCATCTGTTTTATTTGATTCAGGAGCATCGCATTCATTCATGTCAGAACATTTTGCACTCTTGCATGACGTTAAATGTGAAACGCTACACCATCCGTTGGTAGTAAACACTCCCGCGGGTCGATGCCAAGCCACCATATTCAGCCCCGAAGTCACTGTTGTGATTGAAGAGAGGAATTTTCAGGCCTTCCCTATAATTCTGAATAATTCCAGCATAGACCTTATACTGGGAATGGATTGGTTGAAGGCTCACTATGCCTCAATCAATTGTGCCACTAAAGTTGTACACCTCCTACATCCATCAAATGAGTTAGTGAATTACCGTGCTCATATCACTCAGAACGCCGAGGCTCAGATTTATGCCTTGAATGCATTGAACGCTTCTCCGCTTGAGGGGATCGAGAACGTTCCAGTTGTGTGTGAATTCCAGGATGTATTTCCAGAAGAACTTCCAGGAATACCCCCTGCTAGAGCTGTCGAGTTTATCATCGACTTAAAGCCTGGCACCACTCCTATTGCGAAGCGTCCTTACAAGATGCCTCCGCACCACCTTCTCGAGCTTAAGGAAGAAATCGATAAATCACAAGGGCTTCATCCATCCCAGTTCCTCTGCCTGGGGAGCACCGTCTCTCTTTGTCAAGAAGAAAGATGGTACGAATAGGCTGGTCCAAGATTACCGTCCTATCAACCAGGCAACCATTCAGAATAAATATCCGCTTCCCCGGATCAATGATTTATATGATCAACTTGCTGGATCTTCGGTGTTCTCTAAACTCGACTTGAGGTTGGGTTATCACTAGATCCGTGTCCGTGAAGAGGATATTCCGAAGACTGCCTTCGTTACTCGTTATGGCTCCTATGAATACACCGTCATGTCATTTGGCCTAACGAATGCTCCAGCTACGTTCTCCCGTCTGATGAATTATATATTCATGGATTACCTCGACAAGTTCATCGTGGTATATCTGGATGATATTTTGGTATATTCAAAGAATAAGGAAGAACATGCCGAACATCTTCGCCTTGTTCTGGAGAGGCTTCGAGAGCACAAGTTGTATGCCAAGTACTCCAAATGCGAATTCTGGCTTTCTGAAGTGACCTACCTTGGACATATGATTTCCAAGGACGGTATTGCCGTTAACTCAGAGCGTGTTCAGGCTATTATTGACTGGACTCCTCCGAAAAATGCCAAGCAAGTGAGAAGTTTTCTCGGCCTTGCAAGTTATTGCCGCCGATTTGTCGAGAATTTTTCCAAGATAGCCAAGCCCCTGACTAATCTGCTCCACAAAGGCGTTAAGTTTGAGTGGACAGACAAATGTCAAGAAAGTTTCTAGACCCTCAAGGACAAGCTTACTTCTGCTCCAGTGCTTGCTCCTCCAGATTCTCGCAAGGACTTTGTGATATATTGCGACGCCTCTCGTCAGGGATTAGGCTGTGTCCTAATGCAAGAACGAAAGGTAATTGCATATGCCTCACGACAATTGCATCCACATGAAGAAAACTATCCAGTGCATGATCTCGAACTCGCTGCTGTGATCTATGCTTTGAAGCAGTGGCGACATTACCTTCTTGGTAACCGGTGTGAGATTTATACCGATCATCAAAGTCTGAAGTACTTGTTCACCCAACCGGATCTTAATCTCCGTCAGCAGCGATGGTTGGAAACAATCACGGACTATGACTGTGGAATTTCTTATACCCCTGGTAAGGCCAATGTCATGGCTGATGCCTTGAGCCGCAAGTCCTATTGCAACAACCTCATGGTTAAGCAAGCTCAACCCCAGCTATATGAAGAATTGCGCAAGTTGAACGTCTGTATCGTTCCGCAGGGTTCTCTTAATAACCTTGTGGTACAGCCAGATCTTGAGAAAGCTGTAAAGATTGCGCAAGCCAAAGATGCCGAAGTAGATCTGATGAAGAAAGAACTTCACCTTGATAAGTACAGGGATTTCTCGATTGCTGAAGATGGAACCTTATATTTCAGAGACCGCATTGTAGTACCTCGCTTCGAGCTTATGACTGACAAGGTCATGAAGGAGGCTCATGATACACCGTTGTCTATCCATCCGGGTAGCACCAAGATGTATCGCGATCTTCGACAGAGGTACTGGTGGTCCAGAATGAAGCAGGACATTGCTCGATATGTTGCTGAATGTGACGTATGCCGTCGCGTGAAAGCAGAACATCAGAAGCCTGCTGGAATTCTTCAACCACTCCCTATTCCTTTGTGGAAATGGGATAAAGTGCAAATGGATTTCATTACTGGTCTTCCCAAGTCTCAGAAAGGTCACGATGCTATTCTTGTCGTCGTCGATCAACTTTCCAAGGTTGCACATTTTCTGCCTGTCAAGGAGACTATCACTGCTAGCCAGCTAGCAGAATTGTATATCTCCAGAATCGTTTCACTCCACGGTATTCCGAAGGAGATCAGTTCGGACCGTGGCGGTCTTTTCACGTCCAAATTCTGGGAAAGTTTTCAAGAAGCTATGGGAACTCACATTACCTGGAGTTCAGCTTATCATCCTCAATCCCAAGGCCAAGTCGAGCGAGTAAATCAAGTGCTTGAAGATATGCTTCGGGCTTGTGTTATATCGTTCGGTAAAAAGTGGGAAGAATCTCTCCCGTTTGCCGAATTCTCTTATAATAACAGCTATCAAGCCAGCCTGAAGATGGCCCCCTTCGAAGTTCTTTATGGACGTAAGTGTCGAACCCCTATGAATTGGTCAGAAACTGGGGAACGACCTCTCGTGGGACCGGACATTATTCAGCACGCCGAAGAACAAGTCAGAATTGTCTGAGAAAATCTCAAGGCGGCTCAGGACCGCCAGAAGAGCAACTATGATCGCAAACGATGGGGTCTGACTTATCAACCAGGTGATCAAGCTTATCTTCGTGTCACCCCTATGAAGGGCACTCGTCGTTTCGGAATCAAGGGCAAGCTAGCTCCACGCTACATCGGCCCCTTTCGCATTGTTGCTAGACGTGGACAGGTGGCATATAAATTGGAGTTGCCGCCGCAATTCTCTCATATCCACGATGTCTTCCATGTGTCACAACTTCGTAAATGCTTCAAGGAATCTCCGCACCGCGTAGTGGATCATGAGATGCTCGAATTGCAGGATGATCTTTCTTATAAGGAGCATCCGATCCGTATTCTCGATGAAGCTGAACGTCGAACTCGTCAGAAGACGACCAAATTCCTGAAAGTGCAGTGGTCGAATCACACTGAAGATGAAGCCACTTGGGAACGCGAGGATCATCTTCGGGAAGAATATCCTGACCTCTTTCCTTCTACCTCCTAAATTCTTGAGACGAAAATTTCTTTTAGAGGAGGAGAATTTGTAACACCCCCGTGTAATAGCCACTGTGACACTCTACTAAATATGCCAAGTCATCTCCATTTGCAGTGACTAATCATAGTGGTTATTCAAAACAATTCAAATACTTCTCTGAAATCTACTCAAATTCAAAGGTGCAAAATAAATTTGCTCAAACACTGTTGGAAAAATGTTCACATTATAGCAAATAATCTAAAACTAATTGTTGTTAAGGAACACAACATCACCATCAACCACAGAAGGGTCTAAAAATTTAAATCAGAGCCAAGACAGCATTAAAATGCCCTATTCATTTTTGAATAATTTCAAATGGCATCAAAAAATGCCCAAACTTTTTGTGGCAGTGCTGGGTATTACAAGATATTAATGTGAGCAAGATTCACATTTTTGCAAATTCATTTGACAGCTCATCTAAAGCAAAACCCAACTCTGTAAAAATAAAAACAATAAAATAGAAAATAAAATGCAAAGAGGCACTGTGCACTGGGCCCAAGTGCACAGTGTCCCGAACCGGCCCAGCTGGCCCTTCTCTTTCTCTCTCTCGCGCTATCGATCTCCCCGTGGCTGCGTCGGCGCGCACCGACGAGCGCGCGACACCGCGGCACCCCACCGACGCAGGGGAGGATAAGGCCGGCTCGTTCAACCCCCCTGGCCTCTCCGTTCATTCTTCCCCTCTCTCCCTCGCTCGCTCCTCCCGTCTCTTCCCCTCAGATCCGTCGCCGAACGCCACCGTCGCCATGGCTCCGTTCTAGCCGCGGCCGCCGTCGCCCCTACGTCGTCTCCCTGTGTCCTTCAGCGCCGCCGTCGACTGCTGCGTCGACTGCTGTCGCTTAGCAGAGCCGGGACCCCCCCTGCACCGAGCGCGTCGACCTCGTCTTCAACCTCGGATCGCCGGCGTTCTTCTTCAACTCCGGCGACTTCTGCTGCTCCTAATCTACCAAGGGCCTACGTGTGAGCCGCACGGTGAGCCCCTCGTTCTTCTCCCGCTCCCTGGCTGCTCCTGCGCGACCTCTAGCTACCTGTTCCCCGAGCACCCGAACGCAGCGCCGTGGAGCTCATCGTCGATGAGTCTCCGGTGACCTTTTGGTCACGGGCGTATGCCCGTTAGCATCACCGCGTCGTGCAATAGCTGCCTAGCCCATCTCTGCTGAGCCTGTGAGCTCCTAGCGCCATCCTCGTCGAGGCCTGAACGCCGCCGCCACCGTAGCCCATCGACGGCGCCGTTTTCGGTCATCTCAGCCGACGCCATCGCCACTGATCGATGTGTCGTCCCCTTTTCGTTCGAACGTGACCAAAAACGCGAGCGCAAACCCACCGCAATGCTGTTTCCCCTCGCGCCCGATTCCGGCCATCCGCCGCCGTCATCGCCGCCGTCGATTCCGGCCACCTCCGGCCTGGAGACCGCCACGGTTGGACGCAGCGTCGTCTCCGCGTTCGAACGCGACCGGCCGCGTTCGTTTTGATAGCCTGTAGAGCGAACCCGACCACCTCCCGAGCGCGCCGCCGTGAAATTTGGTCGCCGGAGCAACTCCGGCGACGGCGCCGACGTGGCACCACCACGGGCCACCCCTGAGACACTGACAGTGGGCCCCGCGGGTCCCAGTTGACTGGGTTGACCCAGTCAACTGCTGACTGGGCAGCCCAGTGTCACTGACACGCGGGCCCCACTGCAAATTAGATTAAATAAAACATTTTATAAATAAGAGTTAAATAATTAAGTTAATGAGTCACTGACAGGTTGGGCCCACTTCCCTAATTAGTCTGTTAATTAGATTAATCCACAGTTAGTCTAACAGAGGCTAACATGTGGGTCCCACTAGACCCACATGTCAGGTTTGACTCTGGTCAGCTCTGTTGACTGCTGACGTCACTTCTACGCAATGTTGATGCCATATTTCCTTTTCTATTAAATAAAATTAATTCTAGAAAATCATTTAATCTTTAAAATTTCATAACTTTTAAACCATAGCTCAGATCGAAAAACTTTCTACATGAAAGTTGATCGGAACGACGAGACGAATCTAATCGTGTTGTCTGTTTTGATGTCGGAACCCCCTACGTAGGGAGAAACCGCAACTCTGAGCCCGATTCCTGTAGATGAATAGTGCATACATACCGGATAATAAATCCCGCGTTAATCCTAAAATAACTAAAATGACTTAGGTGCATCTTTAGTCAACCCTGCACTGCATCCTAGGCATGGCATACCCTGTATTGCATTGTTTGTTGTGTATTTATATGTTTCTTCCCCCTCTTCTCTCTCGGTAGACCCCGACGTCGACGTAGCTCCCAAGACCGACGCAGCTCCAGTGGTCGACTACGCTCCTGACGATCAGACCCTTGCCGTCGAGCAACCAGGCAAGCACCCCCCTTTTGAGCATTCCGATATCGCCCATTCTCTTCTCTCTTATGCTTGCATTAGAAGTTACTGCTGCTGTTGTTATCCTATTTCTGCTGCATAGCCTATTTATTGTAACCTGCTATTGTACCTACCTGCTTATCCTAAACTGTTTAGTATAGGATGGGTAGAGACCCAGCAGAGACCCCACTTTATCCCGACTGCCCCGCTGAATCATCAGAAGACCCGATCAACAGGATCGAAGACCAGGCACCGCACATCACTTTCCCCTTAGTTGCTCGACACTACTGGGTTACCATCGAGTGCCAAGGGTGATACCTCGTCAGCACTTCTGATGATAACCTTGTATGTTAGTTATTCGGTCGTGGTCAGCGAGGGTGATTCCTCCTACACCACCCCCGATAATGACATCATCGTGCAACTGCTCAAGAGTGGACCTCGAGGGTGATTCCTCCTCCGTTCACCTTGATGTTTACGTCAGGTGGGAGTCCAACGAGGGTGATGCCTCGGATTCTTTCTTGATATGGTAGCCACACGGATGCCTTTACATTATTGTTGACACTGTTTAATCTGGATAAAGACGGGTCGGCCCTGAGGGGTACCCGCACGACATTACGATGAGAGTGATATGGAGTCGGGTGGACCTGGACGGTGCCCGAATAATGAATACGAGGCATGGTCGGGCATTCTTAGCCCTTGCCGCAAGTCCTCAAGATGGGGCGACGGGGTCACATCTTTCGTGAGTCTCTGCTCGTTACCGCACTACCAACACACTAACGGTTTGGATATTTGATCCGAGGGGCCTCTGGCCTGATAGCACTAACCATCACGTGGGCATAGTATGGGTGTTCTGCATCGTATACTTCAGCCGAAGCTTAATAGATGTCAGCAACTGAGCGGCACACGCTGGGTTGGACTGGTAACGCAACCGCGCTTGTATTAAGGGGTTGCTAGGTCTGCTCACCGGCGGTGTACGCAACGTGCAGGAGCGTCTGGGGCGATGGCCCAAGACCCCTGGGGGCATAGGTTAGTCCGGCGTGCTGACCTCTCTGTTAAGTATTTGATCGGGTTGGGACGTATCGTTTGGCCGAGGCCGGGCATGACCCAGAAAAGTGTGTCCGGCCGGAGTTAAGCGAGCGTGGTGGGTAAGTTGGTGCACCCCTGCAGGGAAGAAACAATCTATCGATAGCCTGTCCTACGGTAACGGACACTCAGAGTTGTATCCCGATCGGTACAACTAGAACTGGTGACTTGAGATGATACTGGATAGTATGGCTCTGGGATTGCTTTCTCGCAGGGAGTCGAGGAAGAATCTCTGGGTGAGGTTGATGACGTTATTACTACTTTACATTATGTTAATCTGCACTCTTCTAATGCTGCAAGACCGATGAAGATGCTTGAAGATGCTAGTCTTCGATAGGACTAGGCTCTCCCATCTATTCTGGCATTTCTGCAGCCCAGTCCACATATACAGCCTCCTTTGAAAATGTTGCATATGTAGTGTAGATCCTTGCTTGCTGAGTACTTCGGATGAGTACTCACGTTTGCTTTACTTTCTTTTTCTCCCCATATCCATATGTTGCTGCCAGATGACGGAGCCCCTGAGATAGCTGCCCCTGTCGACGACTACGGCTACTACTACTACCCTCCCGGCGAGTACTACTACGAGGAGCCGATTGACGACCAGGAGTAGGTTCGGAGGGTCCTAGGCAGGAGGCCTACGCCTTTCGATCGTAGTATTTTCTTTTGCCCCGCCTTTCTAAAGGCCTATTTGTTTCTCTGTAATATCTGTACCCAGATATCTGATGCTTCCGCTGACACTTGTATGCCTTCGAGCTACGTATTCGAGCCCTTGAGGCCCTGGCTTGTAATATAAAGCTTGTATGACTTTATTTATGTTTTAGAGTTGTGTTGTGATATCTTCAAGTGGGTCCTTTGGCTTGATCGTGTGCATTTGCGTGTATGGTTAGTGCATGATTAAGCTGGGGTCGTCACATCTTCTTCCCCCGCTACAGATCAGGCTGAGGTGCTGGCAGCCGGTCGTCGCCACCGCACACACCCGACGGGCCAGCGTCGCTGCCGCCGGCGAGCAAGCTGAAGGTCGTGTCGCACTGGTGTGAGAGGGCCCAACTTCTGTTGCACGACCACCACTCGCCGTGGATCCCTCGCCGAAATCCGTCCACTGTCTGCGACACTTAGGTCGTCGTCGCCGAGCACCACTGCCTGTAGGCGTCGCCGCATGTAGGTCATCGTTGTCAAGCACCGTTACCTGTAGGCGCCGCCGCATGTAGGTCATCGCCGTCGAGCACCGCTGCCTGTAGGCGCCGCCGCATGTAGATCGTTGTCGCCGAGCGTCGCCGCTTGTAGGTCGTCGGCGCGAGCGCATCCATGCCGGATCTCCGCCGCCAAACGCCTCCCGACGACCAGATCGACGAATTCGGCGAGATCCACCACGCTGGCGTGGAGCACATCGACCTCACCGCCGTCCTGGCACCACCAGCTCTAGCAGCAACCACATCACCCGTGCCGTACGTCCACGTCCACTACAAGTTTCTGCAACAACGACGTTGTTGCGGAACGGCGACAGCGAAAACAATTGTGTTAGCGTGCGATGTGGCTCGAGTGTTGTTGCAATTCTTGCAATTGTGTTAGATGAAATATGTGTTTGCAATTCTTGCAACAAGGGTATTATTGCAGAAAATTAGAGAAAAACAGATTTTGCAACAAAGGACTTGTTGCAGGAATTAGAAAAAAAAGGTTTCGCAACAAAGGTCTTTTTGCAGAAAATTGGAGGAGAAGTATTGCAACCTGCTACACGTCGGCCGGAGGATAACTCCTAGTTATCCGCCGCCTCCCCCACCATCAGATCAACCTTAATCAAACGGCCCACAATGTCTCCCTTGCCTCGTGCATCATCGGTGACGCCGTAAGCATTTCAACATTGGTCATATTTCAGCAACACTAGTGATGTTGCAATCCCATGAGGTCGCAGATCCGTGTCCCTGCAACAAGGATGATGTTTCAGAAAAACGCCTCTGCAACAACTTTTTAGAAACATGCTTCTACAACAACATTGATATTTCAGAAACACCGGTGACATTGCAATCTAGACGCGTGCGATCTGTTTCAAAAACACGTCTTTGCAACAACAACGATGTTTCAGAAACTCACCTCATCAACAACATTGCAATCCGGGCACGTGTTGATCCGCACGTGGTGGCTTGTCGCACCTATATGATCATGTTTAATAGGACGGCAGCGCTAGCGGACGATGCCCTGCGCGCATCAGCCGGCGGAAAGCAAGTGTTTTCCTTAAATTCTCGGCAATTATGTTGTGATGATTACCTACTAAAATAAAGAATGTGATCAGGTTAGATATTTTCTTAAAAAATTGAACTTTCATGTTAGTAGTTGGGACCCGAATATCCACCAAACGTCGGATTTTTGGCATGGCAAATCGAATGTTTTTCATGGCAAATTATGTTCGATGAGAATGGCAGGTTTTAGTTGGCGAGCATGGCAAATTCACCTCGGTTCATTTTTTTGCCAGGAAATTGCCACCGACTAAATTTGCCATCCTTGCCCAACATAAATTGCCGTGAAAAACTTTCGATTTGCCATGCCTAAAATCTGTAGTCATATTTTTTTAGCATTTCGTAATTGCTTGGTCGAGAGTTAGAGACGGGGAGAAGGTTTCGAGTCGCGTCGGCCGGCTGATCTTTTTAAAACATCGGCCGAGTCACCAGCCATCCGATCTCCTCAATGTGTGATCTCGTCATTGCAACACCGACTTTGTTGCAGAAACATCCTGTAACAAGAGCCTTGTTGCAAAAAGGCCCCACGGGCCCTTGTTGCTCGATGTGCGATCTCGTCATTGCAACAATAGCTTTGTTGCATAAACACCCTGCAACAAGAACCTTGCTGCAAAAAGGCATTTGCATATCGCGCAACAATACCTTTGTTGCAAAAAAAAGCATCAACGCCGCCACCTATGTCGGCCGATTCCGGCGAGTACCTACGGCAATCAACAACGCTCGGCACACTCCCGAGGTCGCCTCACTCCGCTCCTTCCTGCCCTCAACCCAGATGTCATCGGAGCAGCAACCGAGCACCCACTCTAGCATCACCCTCCCCGAACCTCTGCCTCACCCGGCTCCGACCGTTGTTCGCTGATGCCGGCGAGCCTACTTCGCCGCTCTGACACCCAATCTACTTCCCTCCCCTCTACCGTGTCTCCATCTCGAGCATGACAGCCTCTGGGTTAGCGCCGCAAAGAGCTCCCGAAGCCATGGCATCGTTGTCTTCCCTTCACCAGTCTACAACAAAACAGTTGTTGTGGTGGAAAAAATTCAACAATGCCCAAGTTGCAAACCTAGATTATGGAAGAGGTTGCTCGTGAGTTATATGATCAAAATGGGATCAACGGCCATGGAGGCGGCAGACGCGTGCGGCGTCATGGGTCAGGTGATGCCAAGCGTTTTCGATAAGTTATGGTATGGTCTTTGTAAAAGGAGGCTATGTTTTATGAAATAGACACAATTTGTTTTTCGAGATGGACACCCGTACCGAGTTTCCTTTCTTCGAATAGGACCCTGATCTATTGGAAAAGCTCATCACACAAAACACTGAAAGTGCTAGTTATCGACTAGAGGAGGGGTGAATAGGCAATTTTTATGAAAGTCTTGAAAATAGAAAAGTCTTGGAAGACAGACAGTCAAATAACACCTAAACAGGAAGCAGCAGAAGATAAGCTACGCTAGCCATGCCATAGTCAAAGAAACAGTACAGAGAAAGCACGAAGACAAATAGCAGCTAGGTAGAACAGATCGGAATAGGAAGAGACAGTATGAAGCCAAATAAGCAATCAGTGATGAATGGCTTCACACAATGAATTCAATCAGAGCAGGCAAGCAATGACTTCACGAAGCTAAATAGTAAGTAAGGGTTGAAGTGATAGAACCAGTTGCTTGACGAAGACAAGGATTTAGTAGACCAGTTCCAGTTGTGTCAACTGTACGTCTGATTAGGGGGGCTGAGATTGAACTCGGAAGACCATGTCTTCACCTTATTACCCTTGAGCTAAGGTCACTTAGTCCTCGCCCAATCACTCAGGTAAGTCTTCAAGGTAGACTTCCAAACCTTCACAGACTTCATTCACCGGTGATCCACAATGACTCTTGGATCCTCAGAACACGACGCCTAACCGACTGAAAGATCACAGTCTTCAAATGTAACAAGTCTTCAGATCACGCGGACAGAAAGACTTCAGTGATGCCAAACACTCTTTGGGCTCTGGGTATTTTCGGTTTTGTCCTCGCAAGGATTCTCTCTCAAAGGCTTCGGAGGTGGGTTGCTCTCAAACGACAAAAGCCGTGTACTAACTCTGAGCAGCCGCCAATTTATGGTGGAAGGGGGTGACTATTTATAGCCAGGGGGACAACCCGACATGATATGTCCGAAATGACCCTGGGTCATTGGGGAACCGACACGTGTCCAACGGTCGGATTTCAAACACACGCGGCACCTTGACTTGGGCTACAAGTAAAGCTGACTTATCCAACTCAGATAAGATTTTCTCTCATTGTCTTCACTCGAAGACATAGGATTTGGGTTGAGCATCACGTCAGTTTTCTGACATTGTTCACTTGGACCCCAGTTAACAGTTCGGTGGTTCCTATGACTCAAGAAAGAAGAAAATGAAACTACGAACGTCTTCGCACTCCATTGTCTTCAAGCGAAAGTCTTCACACATCATTATCTTCGATGTGAATGTCTTCTCGAACCACCAATGTCTTCATACATTTTTAGGGGTCATCTTCGATGGGTAAACCGAATCAATAGGGACTTCTACCTGTGTTCTCCTGTGAATCTCACAAACACATTAGTCCCTCAACCACGTTTGTCGTCATTCCAAAACCAACTAGGGGTGGCACTAGATGCACTTACAAACACCCCTAAAGATAATAAAAGTTCCATCGAAGCCTCTGGACCACCGAATGATCACTACAATGTCTAGAATGAGTCACTGAAGCGCAGCTGATGTCGCTTGTCGGTTCATTATTTCAACGGTAGTCCCAGCAGGGTGTCGCGCGTAGCCTACAGTACCTAGGTTCAGACCCTCACGATGGAGGTAATTATACCCAACTCCTGCTAGATTGGATTGATGGTGTATATGCCTCACCTAAGGGGGCTCCTGTGTGCAATGATGAGGTCGCAAGGGATCGTGTACGTGTATCGAGACTAGAATATCGTATGCCTATCGACTAACCCTAGGTCATACTTATATAGGATACAAGACCTACGGTTTACAGGAATTTAGGTCGGTTAGGCCGACTCGGAGACCCTCCGAGATCTTCGGGGGTCTTCCTTATGCGCAAGTTGTTGGCGCCATCTTAAGGAGGCCTACCGACCGAGTAGCAGGCCTACGTCGCACTATGGCTTGATGGGCCTATGTCCAGCCTGGTGGGCCAACTTTCGGGCCTGCGATGTACCACCGATAAAAGCTCCCCTATCATACCTTGTCTAACCTTGTCGATGATAGCCAGAAAATCTTCGTGCACCTGCCCCTGAGGACTAGCTCTAGGGAGACATAGTCACTGTCGTTGAAACTCTTGCATTAATCTGAAGCACTTGACATCAGATCTCACCGTCGGACATGGCGAGAAACACTAACCTCGCTATCCCAAGGAGAGCGCGAACTTACGATGGAGCTTCATCAACTCCGTCTCGTCGAACAAAATCAAGGAGGATCGAATCCCGAAAGACCAGCTCGAAGATGAAGTGCCACCATCCGTCCGAGCACCGCCCCTGTGAGGACCAAAAAACCTAACCTCAACTATTAGCCAGAGCCGAGGGGCCAGGCTTCCCCTCCCCGCCATCGGCCGTCGGGGCGGCTTGGGGGAGAGTCGAACCCACAGGCTCGTCGGCGGAGCCAAGAGAGCTCGAGTTCTTCCCCTAGCCGCTGCTTTCACGAGAGGGGAAGGAAAAGATTTTTGACACCAGTACCGAGTTTTGAAGATAGTTGTCTAAATATCTCTCAAGTTTTGAAGAAAGCTTTAGAAAAAAAACATGAGCTCTGATTTCTGCATAGAAATTGTCTTCGTGTGATTTGCCATCCTCTAGATTTGTTCTCTCGAGCTAAACCACAAGGTTCAAACTCTCTATTCCATGTACATCACTGAGCGAAGGGTGGGATGTCACGGTATTGTCATGGCTCCGTCTCCGCCATCGTCGCTACAGCCAGCCACATCTTCTCCGGCTCAACGCTGGTCGCCGCTCCAGAAGCTAAATCGGCTAGGCCCGTCACCGTGCATAGGATTTGCAGTTTGTGCTCAACCTCATCAAAGTGATATTCTCGAAATATAACATCATAAATAGGAAAGTTAGAATCCACCCGCATGGAACCAAGCGCAGCAACCGAGTGCTCAAATGTCCTCGTCGTCGCATGAAAGCTATTACTCGCCAGCATACTCTTGACTACTCCCGTTCCAAATTAGTTGACTCAGATTTGTCTAGATACGGATATATCTAGACATGTTTTAGTGTCAGATACTTCCGTATCTAGATAAATCTAAGTCAACTAATTTGCAGATAAATCTAAGTCAACTAATTTGGAGATAAATCTAAGTCAACTAATTTGGAACGGAGGAAGTATTAGTGAAAAAAGTAGACAAAACAGGCAAGACACCAAATCAGCGATGTTTAATTTTCTTGACTATTGCTATGGTGTAAATTCTTGACTATTGTTATGATCGAATACAGTTTGGTTATCACCAATCAAACAAACCAACAGTTATGGTTATGTAGCCACTATTACAACCGTTTACAAGTCAGTGGAGCAGAGCTCCAGGCACGAGATGACGATGTCATGTGTAACACGGATCCAGAGACATCACCAAGATCATTTCCCAGAAAGCAGACATATTCACCACATGCAGACAGGGATCAGGAGCTGCTTGATAATCTCGCAACCTTGGCTCATCTCATCTCACTCTCCACACAGGAGAGAGGCATCATGGACTGACAGGTCGGATCAGCCAACGCACCTGTCTCTCCTATTAAGCATCTGACTCTCCTATTAAGGCTTTAGCGGAGATGGAGATCGCAGTGATCACCACCGACAAGTTCCCGCAATCACTTCAATCTCGTGCACATAGTCCGTCAGCGCTTGCTTCACTACCGGCGGGCAATCAAGAGAGCAAGATGCAACATTTTCTTCTGACAAAGCTTGTGTGGGTTTTTTAACATTTTAATATTTGCCATCTTTTCGCCCGACACCATGACACGGGCAATGCTAAAATCGTCCCCCTTTTCCAATGCAAACTGCCATTCCCTCGCTGTGATGTAGAACCAGTTTTTGTTTGAAGTTGTGGTTGCCTTCACCTCCACATACTCTATCCGATTATCTCCCCGGGTGATGATAATATCGTAGGGCAGTCCGGTTTCGGTGTCTGCATTCACCCACCTGACGTTCTTGGCCCCTAGCCGCTCAACCAAATGTTTGTAGGCTACAGCTTCACCAACCCTGCCAGTTTTTAGTAACTGGGCTGCGCGGAGCCTTTCCCTGCGTTCTGAAGCATTGGGCATTTTGTCACTGAAATCCATTACCTCAACCTCGTTAGGTGAACCGGTCCCCAGGGCCAAGTAAGCAGGTGCACCGTCCGAGTTAATGGACATCATCATCTGAGGCTCGTCCAATGTTGCCACTGTGCTTTCTGTGTTTAAATTACTTTCTAGACTCGTATCCTCTTCTATAACCCAATCCTCGTCGAGCTGAACAGGAAACCAATTATCTTCTGTATTTGTGAGCTCAACATCATTCACCTCTGTATCTTGCAGGGGTCCAGGAAGCCAATTATCATCATTCACCTTTGTATCTTGCAGGGGTCCACGCTGACTTCTGCGAGATGTGCTAAAATCAGGAGCTGTTCTCCAATTATTAGGTGGCCAACTTGAAACAGTTCCGTCTGACCTCTGATGTTGTTTGTGAATATTGAGAACACAGGCAGATGAGGTTTCAACCTGTTTGGAATCAACACCTTGGTCGGGTACAAACTCTGGCCCAAACGAGGAAGAAAAGGACCAAACCGCTTCATCTTCAGGCAACGCAGGCACATTCTGATTATTAACGACAAAAGACTCAACCTGTTCAGCTGAGGTGCCAGATTCGGCCATGGTTTTGACCATGTGCAGAAAATTCGCAAAGTGCAGATCAGGGGATCCATCAAAGAAAATTCTAGAAGTTTCCAGAAACAATGAATGTGAATCAGCTTCTTGCGTAGCATACAGAATATTTCCCTGAAAATAAATAACAGATCAAATCAAATGAACTTTAAAGCTCATGGCAGATGACATAACAGAGCAAAACCTTAAATCATCAAGTGCATCAAGCATTCAAGCAATGCCTCGGTTGCAGGAACTTCTAAAGGTCTTAATTTTGCATAGTCAACAAAATGTAAGAAGGTCGATACATGGTAGTACATTACACTTAATTTAACTATTTATCAGGTATAATTAGCAACCAAAGTTAGAGATTGCCAGTTATAGCATTATTCGGATGCAGAAGTACATCAGTATATTCAGTGGCACATCACTATATCCTTCAACGGTGTCATAGGAGGGACCCGAGAATAAACCATCTAACTAAGCAAGCAATAGTCCATTGTAATTACCTAACAAATATGCAGTTAATATTCGGAAACAAAAGATTAGCAAGGAGGTAATCACTCACACTAGTTACCATAAAGGCAGAACAGAAACATAGGTACCAACCTGCAGAAGACAATGGCATTTGAATCTTTTCTTAGAAGAACTCTCATGTCCTTTAAGCATATACTTGTGGAACAACTTTTCAACAACAATAATCTGAAGATTGCTAAGCTTCATGATCTCATTTTGCTGAAAGTTGATATATGCATCTCTATGCGTCTTATAGATGTAGCGTTGCATATATGGTAACAGTCCACAAAGCAAAGTAGCCTTTTCCCTGTTGTCAGCCGTGCCATAGAATATTGCTTCACGATGCACAACCTATACAAAAGCAACAAAAGTGAATGAGAACAATACTTAAGATGGACACAAATTCAGGATATGCCACTCAATAAACCAAAGTTCTAAAAAAATAACCTAAACTTAATATGCAGCTCGCAGTTGCGGAAATGGTAAATAAAGTACTATATACTTTAAAATATGACATGTATCAAGTATGTTACAATTTACAACATATATTCAAATGCTGCTAGCCTATTACTAGCAGATATGAGTGAAGTCATAATGTGACCCTTGCAGTAAATTTTGACGACTGTGATGAAGTCATCATCCCCAGCAAGGCTATAAAGAACTAGTATGTGTATAATGTGGAAGTGGTGGAAAGTTGAGTAACTTTTTCTAGTTAAAAATAAAGGAAAGGAAAGAAGCACGTGTGACCTGTAGCCATTTCCCTATAACAAAAATGTACAGTTTTACCAAATTTCTCGTCAATTATTCTATTATAGATGGAATCATAGGATGGAGCTTTCAGAATTTTACGTTCAGAAACTTGTGGGAAATTCCAATTGACTTTGCAGTTTCAACAGCATGACACACACCATTACAACACCTTCCACCCTCATTTCTCGCTGCTACCACTTGCAGGATGGGTAGTGGTTCTAGTGGATGGTAGAAATTAACATTGTGAAGCACATGAAAAATTCACTTCTACCATAAAGAATTGCTTTAATTTATTGCATCACTCTATTTCCTTGTTGCCTTAAATCTTCTACCGTGGTCTTTTTTTTTTTCAAATCCCAAAAAGGTGTCACTTCCTACTACCCATTTGTAGGATGAGTAGCGTACGGTAAAATAGTCGAAGGGCTGAGGCCAATCTTTATTAAGATCGGAGAGAACATTTACGAAGCAGCGAAGGTCGCCAAGGGTAAAAGTAGGCGAAGCTGTAGGCAGAGCCTCGTGGCCAAACACCACAAACACACAACACCACGACCGCGCGAGCACCAGCAGCTAGCGGTAGCGACACATGCCACAGACACACAGCTGCACCACAGCGAAAGCACGAGCAGCCAGCTAGAAGGCCGCGGTGGTAGCAAAACACCCTGCCTCCCACCAGGGTCTCAGCTCCTCAATGATCGTGTCCACCACTCCAGCCGGGGTCAATGAGAGGCCGTTGAAGAATCATGCATTGCGCTCCTTCCATATGCGCCAATGCACCAGAATCACCACCGTATCAAAGTCCCTCCTAAGCAGCTTAGGGGCAAGCTTTCCTCGCGCGCAGCCACGTACGGTATAAATAGTAGTAGTGAGGCGCATTAAAATCTGCTTGTACCATAGTAAACTTTATTTATCAAAACATTGTTTTTTATGCTAACTTCCATTTTCCGGTTATCCTAGTCATTAAATAGACAGATATGGCCCTGGTAAAGCAGGCAGCTGATAGTAGCTGTCAGGCGCCCACAAACTGGCCACTCTGTTCGGTTGTGATGCAAGGGATTGTTAGTTGTTACAGCCCGCTAAAACCCGCTACAGCATAGTTTGCACTGTGCAGCAGCATTTTGGTGCAAATACATTTTGTATTTTCGTATAATTCATTCGTTATATATTACTCAAGATGTGAAACATGCCCCGATCCAAATAACCAAAATATAATATTTATGTTTCTGCAAACACAGCCAAGTGGATGCAGAACATGGAGCATGCCTTGCATCTAAATTAGCCCATGGCGCATAGCAAACTTTACTAATCTTCTAATCTGTATTACTTTGCACAATATGCAGCTAAATGACGAATTACATACAACATTTCCAGCATGAAGACTTTGCTGAATGTAGGAAAGAAGTCAATAAAGATACCATAAAACAAGAAATATATTACCTTGGATAGCGCTGGGATACCTAGGCTTTTCATCAGTGCAGCAACTCTTCCATACAAGATTTGCTTTTCCTCAGAAGAAAGTATACCAAATTGTATGAAGTCAACATCAATACAGTTCTGAAAGTGTTGTTTCAACTCATCATCATCTGACCAGCAAACAAGGCCAAAAGATGGATGGAGAGAGACCCATTTATCAACCAGGGTTGGCAATATCGTTGTCTCCAGCTTCTGAAGAGAATCTTTCACATAAACTAGATCGTTCTTGTCACTCACAGAATGGATATCGGTGGCCCATCTCACAAATACACGGAAGACCTATGTAGAATGTGGAAACGAAAGTTCATATTTTAAAGGCGTACAGCCAACAGTTGAGGCAATGACAAATAAAAAGACATAACTTTAGGTACTCCATGCACAAAAGCAACTTACCTGATGGGCTACTTGTGAAGGCAGTGCAACTTTAGATAGCCGTAAGAGCATCTCTACATAATCAGCTGTTGTTGGAACTTTTGGTACACCACATGCTTCCGTAAAGAATTCACAAAGGTTTGGATAGGTTGAGCACAGCATCCTTCTTGGGAACATTCTATTCTTCACCAAAACGAATTCCTCTGTCGTTTCAGAACAACCTGTTGGGTCATGCCAATAGAGGTCTTTTGGGGATAAAAATTTACCATGGACGACCTCACTAGATCGAGCACGGATTAGTGGTGTAAATATAGATGAGCATGACGCGAACTCCCGTTTGATGTCAATCTTTGCATCAGCTGCACCTTCTGACACGAAGGTATAGAATTTGCACATCTGGTCCACACTGAAGAAAAGGCAGGTCAACCATTAGAAATTATTTGACAAAAGAAAAATTGCAGGGTAGTGTGCGGTGAAAAACTACTACATGCCAGTGGGATTGATCTGGAAATGTTCAAATTAGTTCTTAAGCACATACCCACATTTTAAGCAACCACATGTATAGATTAAAATAGAAACATGGTAGTGTTTAGACTAGTAATCTTTACAGTTGCTTCGCATCTAAACATGGAGATCAGATTTTCTTTTAATGAAATACCTTGCGCTGAATGGAACTTGTGATGTCATCCATAAGTTCAGGGTCATTAAAGCGTCACTGTGGGATACATTTGTTTTGAATCCAATATCCTTCCTCAGTGACCCGCTGGATACCTGTTCCACAGAAATGAAGTTTCCAAGGTGAGTGGGCATGCGTGTTGGTAAGGATAAATAAAACACTTCTTTCTATCGGCTGGTAGGTAATAATAAAAACTACAAACCTGAGGTACAGCATATGGGGCCACACCACCAAGCAGGGAACGCACGCTTTCACAATCATAAAACAAATCCGTTGCATTATGAAGGTCATAATCCACAGTTGACGCTATCCATTTGAAGCTTCTGATACATTTCATAAAGGATGACTCGACTGTTCTGTTCCCATCACAACTGGTCCCGCTTGTGAGACACCAAGCTTTTGCACTATAATGATCATCCCAGAAACTGTCAAGAACCTCCAGAAGATATATGCAATTTTCTCGGCAATTTTTTGAAGAAAATGATGATAAAATGTTGGCCAGTTCTGGTGACTCCCAGTCATACACTGTACAGGATGTTCCAGAAACACCACCTTGCAATATTCTTCCTGCTATCAAAGAATCAACTTGGGATATGTTTTTCTCAACTTTCATTACATGCACAAAATCAGTCACACCCATCTCCTCAAAAAATTGCCTCCAACTTTTCAGCACAGATGGCAGCAAATCTGAACCATGATTCATCAAGTAACCACTATCAAGTTCTATCCATCTGATTTCAACATTCTGAAGTAGCTTGCCTATGTCCACGGGACTTCCATATTCTTTACTAAAGTGAATTGGTTCATCAGCTGGGCACTTGTAGCCATGGTTTGTAAGTAAGATGGGTCTACTTCGTAGTTCTGACATTATCTCTTCCTTCCCAAAATTACAGCTTGTACATGGAGACTGAAGATGAAGCATGATAAAACTCACATACTCTATCATCATCATCTTATCAACCTTCTTAGCATCTGTACCATTTGGCAAGGATGCGAGGATGTGATTTTTTATAATTTCATGTCCAGACAACCTTCGCACCCCGATTTTCAGAAGAATATCCGTCAGATCGTTAGCTCTCATTTCTTCTATAAGGTATTTATTTTTACAGGACACAGAGAAAAGCAATGGACTAACAAATCGAAGGTTACCATACAGAATTGGGAAATCCTTCATGCTACCTTTGCAGTCAGGTGTGGAACCGAGAATATCATGAGGCAACCATATAGGGCCATCTGCTACAGAACTAAATGAACCATCTGAAAGCGGAATGCATGGTAATTTCCTGAGAGCACATAAAATATCACCTTCCAGACTTGTTGTCGAGGGAATATTTTGAAAAGAACGTGACAGCGCCAAATGAAGATTTACAAACCAAGCACATAGCCATTCCATCCCCAGTGACTCAATGCAACCCTCAGTTCGGCAAATTGATGATACCATATCAATAAAAACATTTGGTCCATGATCGTGAATACCTAGGGCCCTTGATAATGTATCAGGTATGATGATATCTTTTGACAGATAACCAAGACCAAGATGCTGATGAAGTAAGCCATCAGAAAAAAGCATTTTATTCTGTTCATCCCAACCCCTTAATGTGTTGCATGGATAGACCCATTGCGAACTAGAACCCTCCAAAACCATGCACCTATTCAGACGCAACTTGGAAAGGATTAAGTGAGGGAGCTTGCAAAAGAATCCATGAACTTCTCCTGCTAGAGGAACAAAACTCATGAATGCTGTAACAGCCTTTCCAGGGCAACTCTGGAAGCAGGGAAGGGAACAAAAGGATTCTTGTGCATTGACAAACAAAGAGGGGAATTCGGATAGCAACCACTGGTTCCATGCATTATCTGCATCCACTTCCTCTCTGGAAGAAGGTAAAACAAAATCCCCTTGAAGAATGAATTTAAGACCATAGTTCCTTAGAGGTAGAAAAGCGAACACAGGCTGTTGCTTCAAGTAAGGTTCATACTCTCCTTTCTCAGTTTCCTGCAAAGTAAATGCCAGAGCTATTTCTGTAGTGTGCACATCATGGCGTACAAGTGTGCCCTGTAACTTCTTACTAACTACCAACCAACTCATTATCTCATTCCCATGTGAGATCCTCACAATGCCATCACCAAGAGCCTTCCTTCTCATAACCAGCAGTGTGTCATTCACCACATTCTTAAACTTGATACAATTCAGTCGGTTAAGGAACAGAAGCAGAGATGGGTGGAGATCTGAAAACATGGATGCAATGGAGCACATGCCAGTGTCATCCCTGAATTTAGATCTGAAGGGAAGTAAAATGCAAGTATTCCAGCGGGAACAAGCGTCCTTGTCATCTTCAACAGATAACATTCTACTCAAAGAGCTAGTACTGTAGGGTGGAACTGCAGTTGGCAATACAAAACCAATCTGGCCGTCGGTAATGTCAAATTTCACATGGAAACCATTTGAATGGATCTCTGGAGCATCAGTTACCTGACATATTAGACAGAACAAAAATGTGATTTTTCCACATTAACTAGAGATTCCTACACGAAATAGTAGATGGCAAAAAATCGAATGACTGATACAAAAAGAAATTCATGAAATCATAGATGGCAAAGCAAGCAATAGTAAAATCATTATGGCTTTATGGTGGTAATAATTGGAAATGATTCTATTAAACCTACCCGAAATACTGATTTAAATCCAATGCCCTTATTTCCAATATAACCCCTATTGGCTCCTTTCTTTGTTGAGTTACCAATATCACAAAGAGCTCTAATGTTCTCAGCAGAAAAGCCCCTCTCGTTGTTGAGAACAACGATACCATTATCCTGAAGAACGAATGCTAATGTGGGTTCAACATCCTCAAGATAAGTATTATCGTCAGCATTCTGTACCTGAATAGAGTAGGCAGATGTCAGCAAAACACTGATCTTCGCACCAAACAAGCACAAAAAATGAACGAGTGCACAGAGTTAAGCTTACCAGCTCAAGAAGTAGGTGAGAATCCTGAGAGTATAATTCTTGTGAAAGACAATGCAGTGCTCGGCCAAGTCGAGCATGCTGCTTCGTCAACAAACTATTCTCGGTGCAGCTTAGAGCCTGATCCAAACCAAACTCATCACGTCGTATAGTCTCAATAACTAGAGCTGCTTCCTCGAGATTAATTTCTCCCCTCACGGGAGATTGGTTTGTATGCAATGCAGTTTCTGTCTTGACTCCAACAGGATTTAACATGTTCTGGTTTTCCTTATTATTCATAGAAAGGACTTGATCCTTTTCGCCAGGAAATGACTTAGTACTGTCATTCACCATATCAACATCATGAGGAATAAGCATGTTAGAGTTTTCAAGTGTAGGTCCTTCAGATACAGCTGATGTATGCCCAGAAGAAGAATGTGTTTCTGTCTTTGCACGACCTTCTTCAGCTAAACAGAATTCACGATAATCTTCGACCCACTCGGTAATTCCAAGTGACAACCCAACATCATGAAGCATGCAAAGCTGCCAAGTTTCTGTGGCTTCATGTAAGATGACTGAATAGCAATTTTTGGTAACTGTTCGAAGTCCGGACAATAGTATATCTGCTGCAAGACTCCGGAATTCAGAAGGCAGATGACCAAGACAATCAAGGAAAAATTTGGCAACAAAATGAATAGTGCTGTCAATGTTTGTTAAGACATCAGACATGACATTTCTTGCAGAAGACAGCTGAGAGCTTTCTTGAACATGGCCAACAAAATGAGGAGAGCTGTCACGTTGTTCAGCACTTAGATTATGGGATCCCTCAGTCACAAATGGTTTGCCTTCAGAACTAGTGTTCATTGGATCCTTGTTGTTGTTCATTATGATACCTATTGCTCGTTGTGCATAACACTTCAGTAAGGAAATTGGAGTATTCACAGAACCATTGTAAATGTGCAGCAAGGAAAGCAGCTTCACTGCCACTTGAAATGGTGAGCATTGAATAATGGCTTCTAAAAATTGGTCAACCGTGGCTGATGGATCTACTCTTATAAATCTACCATCTGTGGTCACGATGCAAGCTAGCTGTTGAACTGGACCTGCATTCAGCAGCCAGTGTATGAAGGAACCCAGTGATGGAGCAAACAACATATCCCAATGTGACCAAAGAAGCAGATCTGACAACATTGGAGCCTTAAGTAAACAGTTAGTTGCTTCTCGTGAAGAAACTGTTTCAGAATAATAAGTTTGTTCAACAGAACTGTTCCTCTGCCCACCAACAGTACCATGCTCGCCTGGAGACATTCCAGACCAACGTTTCTCCAACAGAGAGATAGAAAACGTGATATTATTTGTGTGTGTGCTCCTTGTCTGTCTCTCTATAGAACCTTTAAGTTCTTCCCCAGATTTGAATTGTGCAATATCAAAACTAATTGTCGGGAACTGCCTTTTGAGAAGCATAAGGAAACTATCCCCTGAAAAGTCGCCATCTTCTAGCCAGTTACCCTCGGCTTGGCAGAGTAGGACTTCAATTTGTTGCCGCAGTACAGAAACTTCCAGAGACGAAGAATCAGAGTTCCCCCGCTTCAACAAACTACTCAACTTAGGGAGAAAGTGATCACCATGTTTTCCCAAAAACTCAAGGAAAGTCCCATGGCCAAGAGAAGTAAATTGCTTGGCAGAAAATTGAGTAGCTACCCATATTTCACAATCATGAAGTGTCTTCAGGAACATAAAAATTTCCACTTTCAAAGCCCCAGCTCTAGACACTCCACTGTTGGACTCAAAATATTCAGTAATTCTCCTGATGACATCATCAGCTGTGACATCTGCATGAACAAACACAAATGATAAGGGGGTATTTCTTTGTGTCAACTGTCAAGTGGTGCAGCAGCTGTTAGAGGTTGGTTCCAGTTCCATATCATAGAATTTGATTGAGTGCAAACAACTGAGACAAAAGAGAGCGGGTGAGAGTGAGAGAGCGAGTGAGAGTGAGAGAGAGAGAGAGAGAGAGAGAGAGATTACTGGGTCCAGGCTGATTGGCTCCTTTAGCAATGCATTTAGTATTTTCTTTACTTGGGGGCTCAATTTCCATAACCTCCGTTGTGGTGTTAGGAATAGGACTTGATGACAATTTATTCTCACTAAAGACATGGATCGCATCATAAATACTATCCAGCAGACCACAGGCCATAGATCTAACCTGCATATACATGACACAGGACATTAAATATGATCACAAAATGCTACCAGAACTTTTCAGCAACAGATACAGAAAAATAAGGAAGAACTGCAAGCTACCAATCAGGACACAAGCTATCCTCTCGAGAATGTATCCCTAGAAACATAAACTAACAAAAAAACTGATTTTTTAAGACATAGACAATACACATCTACAATGTCACAAAATGTGAGGTCCAAATTTGAAATACAGCTCAAAAAACAAAAAACAAATTTAGCTCTGACAGTGCTAGTGGGCCCAATTCACGGCCCAATTCGAAATACGTTCATAAAATAATTTGCCTTATTTGTTTCTCGAGCTGTGGGTCAAATTTGAGTGTGAATTTTTGTTTCATGGTAAATATATGCCGTTCTCCATGCTGAATTATTTTCAGATTTCTTTTACGACTTTTAGCTTGTGTTTTCACCTTGGGCGAACCCACCATAAGACTTGGTGCACCGGATGCATTCACACCTCATCATACAAGTACAAGCCACGTATGCTACACCTGCAGATCTATTGGCTCACGTCAGGAAATTTATGATACCGAGCCTAACTAATCTTAACTTTGAAGTGCATTCTATGTGTAGCAACTAAAAAGAATGAAGCCGTTTTGCAAACAACATATCTGGTTAGTAGATCCACTTGTAATGTAGGAGTTGGCTGAAAAAGGAATCAACTCACTGCAACATTTAGGAAGCCAATGCCTGGGTATTGCGAGAAGAAATTTATCATTTTCCTCTTTTCTTCTGGTGTTTCTGTATAGTAATTTGCTATCAATTCCAAAACCTGCATCAATGAGAAGTACAAAATAAATTAGATTTGGAAATAGTAAAAGGCCCTATTGAAACTGAAAACACCTATATTCTGCTGAACAATTGATGGTATTGTTCGAATTTTAGAGTTAAGATGAAGAAATTGTATCCAGAAAACATCGAAGGAGTAAGAAAAATATCAGAAAAAAAATAATAGAAACTAGGGAGAGGGGAGCTAACAAGTACTCCCTCCGTTCACAAATACAAGATGTTCTAACTTTTTTCTGAATCGGATGTATATAGACATGTTTTAGTGTGTTCGTTCACTCATTTCAGTCCGTATGTAATCCATTCTGAAATATCCAAGACATCTTACATTCGGAAAAAGGTTAGAACATCTTATATTTGTGAACTGAGTGGGTAGCATTTTGTAAAGGAAAAAATAGTTGAGGTCCATCCAGCAAAAATATATGCACTGTTTTTAACACCAAAAGACTCATGATCTGACCAAGCACAAATAGAATTAAGATGTGACGCCCAGATTTGAATACCAGGATTGAAACAGTTGGAAAAATATTGGTTCAATCTGTCTGACCAAGGACAACAAACTCCAGGCCAAAATATCATGTATGTAAACCATCAGCAGAGAAAAAAAAAACACAAATAATCGGCAGAAAGACAAGACACACAGTCTTGCAGGTTTCCATGGCATATCTGGGCATCCACCAATCATCCAACTACCAGGCTGGATCGAGGAGGAGGGATGGCCAGATCCAGGCATGGTAAGGTGGGGATCTGGCTTTTCCCGAGCTCAAGTGCGGCAGCATGGACCACGATGACCCCAACCTTAGTGGGGATATTTGGCGGGGGTCTCCCCCACCCCAAATATAGCTCTCGCCATCAAATCGCCGACACCGCTGCAGATGTGCCAAACCGTGTTTATCGATGGAGCAAAGAGGAACATGAGAGAAATCAGTGCCTCGGTGGAGTGTTGGACCACTTCCTTTAAATTGAGTAAACCCATATGCTATGTATTCTGTTGGTATTTATGTTTGTATTTGTAGCAAAAGAAAAGGCAAGCACAGATTTTTTATGCATATGCAGAGCCCAGATTCCGAGCTCAATGGGGCTTTAGGGCTGAAAATCCACACTCTGATAAATGTAACTATAGTTCACAACTATTCAGAGAACAAGGATTTGACCATAAGTAAACAGCTAGCAAGCATACCTGTTGAACTGAATGTTCACGGCATGCTTCTTTCCAGGTTGTTATGAATTTCTCCAGCTTACCTGTACTTAGGAAGCAATTAGGCGATACTTCTTTCTTTTTTATTTGCATCTTTTGCCGCTTATTGGGCTGTTTGCACAAAGAGCTAGGAGTCCCGTTTTCCTCATATTTCCTTTTGTTTCTTGAATGGACATTTACTTCATTCGCTTTTACCTTGCTGCTCACTATAGCTGGTTCTTTACTCTGTTCTGATTTCAAACCAAGACGTTTAATTTCTTCTGCTGTCGAAGGATATGGGCAGCCACTGACACTTTTATCAACATCCTTTCTGCCAACAATATAACAGCTATCTTCGCTCTCACTCTCCTCCACGGCATCATTCGAACTACTACCGTCATCAACTTCATCACCGGCTGAATCAAAACGAATATGCTTATTGATGCCTGGTAATTGCTTTATACGGCTAGTTATATCATCGAACCTCTTGTCCAACTCCTGCTTCCCCGAATGAAAGTCTGTCTGTTTTGGTAGATCCTTCTCACAAGTGCTATCACGAGAACCACTGGCCTTGCCTAAATGTTTAATTGCAACAACTTCATTTCTTCTGGCCTGTCGGAGGAAGGAAATGTGCAACCTACAAAAACCCCCCAAATCAGAAAAATTAAATATTCTGGTGCAAAGTAAGAGACAAAATAGTACTCCCTCCGATCCATGTTACTTGTCGCTCAAATGGATGTATCTAACACTGAAATATGTCAAGATACATCCATTTCAGCGACAAGTAATATGGATCGGAGGGAGTAGCAGGAAGGCTGAAGGAAGTCATTTCTATCTCAAAGTACACACCAGTACCAACGTTGGAGCACACAAGGAAAGTGAACAAGTATGTGCCTAAAAGAGAAGGTACATACCCCAAGCTCTGTACGCGCACGCCGAGTTTCTCCTTCCCAGAGACCGACTTTTGTTCCGCGAGATAATCCAAGAAGCTTTCCGCTGTGACTTTCTCCTTAGAATTATCGATAAACTTCTGCAGGCAACTGATAATCTCCTCGCTACTAAGCTTAGGCACCTTGGATAAATCAGCAGGTACAAAAAAATAATGTGCAACAAGTGGGTGCTGAAGAAAAGGCCCCAACCCCAGCTCTTCGAACTGACCAATACCCTCGTTCTTGCATATCTCAACCTCCAGGTCATGAATAGATACGATTTTTCTTGCTGCAACATAACAATGGATGAAAGTGTTCACCTGACAAACAACAAACCAAGTCCATGTAAAGTCAAACAGCAGATAACCATGTGCAGTTCTCCCAAATATACTTAGTGATGATTTGACCATTAGAAAGAGCTCTGCAAGCTTTATGCTGTCGCAGAAAATGAGCAAAAAAGAAGCATTCTGGCACTTGTTACAAAATGAGCAAGCATTTAAGCAGCGCTGTCTACAGAAAATGAGCAAAAAGAAGCATTCCCGCGCTTAATTTAACATGAGCGAACTAACTTTGATCATTTACCCAACGGTTCAATTATTGCGAGAAGAGCCATAGTGAATTACTACAATGCTATGCTATGGCAAGGGAGCATATTAGTTAGGTTTCCTTTCCCTTACTCTTCTGTTTCTACATACTAGCAGAGCAGAAGGTGCTGCGGAGTTAAGCACAGGTTAAATTATCTGATAAGATGAGAACATGTAACGAAATTAACAAAGCAGGCATGGAACGTGCACAAGTCTGGGTGCAGTGCACTCTGCAAACATCGCGACTTCACCAAACACAGGGCAACAATCTCAGCCCCACTTGTGTTTACAAATGAAATCAGAACAGAGTACTGCACAATATCCGGCTGCATGAGACGAAGGCCTATATAAGCATGACAAAGCTAATAAAAGAGGGAGAGCAGGGCATAGAGCACACGGCTGCGCCGCCCCCTGTCAGTTTGCCTCATGGTGCCGACACATGGCAGTTTAACTATGAACTGGGGCGCAGAAGAAGCAGAGTTTGCAGGGTTAACAACGTTTTTTTCTCAACGAACCAAGCTCCAGCAATTGCAGATGAAATCACTGTAAATTCAAAACAGAACATGTACGAGCCTTGCGGGGTCACGTAGTCGCGTACGGTGCGAGCTACCGGGATCTCAGCCGAGCAGGAACACTGACCTTGCCCTCGATACTGAAGAGTTCGCGCAGGACGGGCACGTCGTGGAGCTGGACGCCGAGGGATCCCCACGAGTCCGCCTTAAGCGCCACGAGCGCCGCCTGGGCCACCTTCCACCCCGTGACGCCCTGGCCCGCGTGCGTGAGCTCGTCCCGCGCCTTCGTCGCCGCCGCCTGCGCCCTCTCGAGGGCCGCGGGGTTGCGCGGCGGCGGAGGCAGCTGCTGCTGCTGAGGCGGGGCCGACGCGGGCGAGGGGTTGGGAGGGCGGTGCTGGACGTTGGGGGTGGTAGGGCTCTGGGCGTAGCCGGGGGAGGGGAGCGGCGGCTGCTGGTACTGCTGCTGCGGATGCTGATGCTGCTGGAACTGCTGCTGGTGGTGGAAGGCCGCGGCGAGGGCGGCCTGGTTCTGGAGGAGGAGGTGGGGGAGCATGAGATGGAAGGGGTCCTGCCCGAACTGGGGGTTAGGAGCGAAGGGGTAGGGGTTCATGGCCGCGGCCGCGGGGTCGGAGGACGAGGCGGCGCCATGCCACGCGGCGGCGAAGGCGGCGGCGCGCGGGTCGTAGCCGTGCGGCGGCATCTGGGGGTTGCCGCGGCCCCTCATCGGGGCGGCGGCGGGTTCCGGGCGGCGCGGCTAGGGTGGGTTGGGAGGCGGAGGCGGCGCCGATGGCGTGAGGTGGAAGAAGGGGAAAGAGGAGGAGGTGTGACCTCCGTGGACACGCGCGCTAGGGCGGCTTGGGCTCCGGGATTTATGTTGGTTTACACCTCTGCGTTACAGCGTTGCGGGCTTCGGGTTGGGCCGGTCACAAAAGTCGGCCGCTGTCCTCATGGGGTTTCGACAACACTTTTTTTTTTTGCCTAAAAAAAACACATTTTTTTCCTCAAAAAAAAGACAACACATTTTTTATTTTAAAATCCAAAAAAACACTTTTTACTTTCCTTTTTCTTCTGAAAACATATCTTCTAGGAGTAATAGCTAGCCCCATTAACTATTTTTAAAACACATGAAACTATGATAGCGTTGTGATATACTCTCAACCCTAGCCGCTGCGGCCATAACTTCCTTACACGTCGCCGCCTGCGTTCCCCTCCTCTTCCCCGTCGACGGCAATAGGAGTGGGGAGCCATATGTCTTGTTTTCTTTTTCTTAGGTTTTTGTTTCCCTAGCAACACCAACGACGTGGTGGTGGCGATGGCATGTTGGAATAAGGTCTCTTCGCTTTTTTCCTACCTCAGCGACACCTAATTCGGTGTCGATGAATGGCCTGTGATAGTTTGTGTCCCCAGATTTGTCAGTTCACTTCATATCTTGGCAATTGGCGCACCTTTCTAGGAGAGCTACTTGGCGGACCTTTGATTCCAAGTATGTATTGTGTCGGATGATTCTCCAACCGACACTACTTCGGCGATTTTTAAATCTCGTCTAAGGGGCGCAGTCTTCAAAGGCTGGTATGATTATTGCAAGGTTCTCAGGGTCATTGAACATTGCAAAAACTTGTGCTCTGATGTTATGCATCGACAAAGAAAACGACTCAAGTAAGAGAGCATTTATGTGTTAGTAACTAAGTCTTTTTCGGTTTCAGTCTTGACCTGGGTCATTCGATTCAATCCAATGGCTGCCTCACGTTATTCTTCCATCAACGTTTTCTCTCTCCACCTGTCACACATTCTCGATGGCATGTTTCCCCAATCCCCCTGGCTCCCCTCCCTCCCTTCCCAGTGACGCGGCGGTTGGCCACAACATCCCCATCTCAAGCTCAACTGCAATCTAATCTAAGTCGCAATTGGAATGAAAGCTCCCCACCTGCACTTGTGAATCCTCATCCCAATCTCCAACGGGCCTAGCTTGTTCTCGTCATTGACAACGCGGCTAGCCATGTCGCCTTCGTCTGGCCTCAAAACTCTGCACCACATCTACTGAATAATCGACCAATCCGAAAAATATTCTCAGATACCTAAGGAACAACAAATCCGCTAAATAACAATTGGTAGTGTCACTATGTCTAGCTCTCCAGATTGGCTGACTTGATGTGGCTAAGAGTAACTCTAGCTAAGTCATATTTGTAGTCGCCATATTGCATATGGAGCCCGATGCGTAATATTCTGAAAGATGGTCATGTTACGTGCAAACTCAGAGTCACCATATCTCAGCCTTCAGAATATACTTTTTCGTTATCTTCACTCAACCACTTTGATTGACTCCAAAAAAATAATATTATTTCAAAAGTATATGCATATAATTTTGAACGAATAGCATGAACAAAAGCATTAGAGTTAAATCGACATGTACAAATCACATGTTGTTGGCGTGTGCATCGTCCCCTTATCTGACATGTGCATCATCCCCATCTCCTCTGGCGTGTGCACCGTCCAGCTCTGGCATGTACCCTTGCTTCAAAGGACCTGGAACATATGATCGTCATCCGCATCTTCTCCAAAAATGCTCGCTCACTGGATTCATGGTGTTTGGATCCAACATGATGAACTGATTCTCCTCAGATGTCTGTTCATTTATCACCCGACGCTCCTCAGTTTCAAGCCTACACGCCTCCATCTCTTCATGGCGTCGCCTGCACTCTTGCATAGCATCCCACCTCGTCCTCTTCTCTTGGATCTTCTTCTCCTTCATCTCGAGCTTTTCTTACTTCCTCTTCTCCGCGTGCTCGTTCCTTGTCCTCATCAAGACACTAATCTTTCTTTTCATCACCTCCACCTCTCCTTGTCTTCTCCTTGTCTCTTGAGTTTCTCCTTTGTTACCTTCCTCTCGTCGGGTCGACCCGTGTTAGAGGCTGGAGTGGGACCTCTAGGTACCCTTTCCTCTCCATCACCATCATCATCTCCACCATCGTCCATCTCATAAGAGGAATTGTGCACTCCAATTTTTGGAGAACCGTCATCATTCCTCGATTTCTACTTCTCGTTGCCTTCCAAGAGATTTCAACAGTGTAGGAGGCCAACACAATTTGCCCTTTGACTTGGCCACTTGTTGTGCCTCTCCTGGGCTATATAATCCTAAAAGATACAAATGCTCAAATTGATGTGAATGCTCAATAAAATGCAAATGTGGCAATAACAAATTAATAAGATTGCTTACATATTGCTCAATGGTGACACTGCTAGGAGAAGCGCGCTTCACTTTCTCCAAACAACCAACCCAACGATTGCACATCTTCTGAATCATACCCCATCAGTTTATGAGAGATTTGAGGGTACGTTTCGTTGGATGCCCAAGGTGATGTTTGAAATGCTCCTCGATGCGCTTCCAATACTTTGCACTTGTTTGATCTTTTCCGGCAACCACATCGAGAGAGATCTTTTGTCATCCCTTCACAACAACAATATCATCACTCGCGGTGTAGCTTTCAACCCGGATTGCTTTTTTCGCCCACGTCGGACTGGGAAGGTGCCCGAGTTTCAACCGCCGTCGGGATGAAGAGAGGAGGGGCTCGAGCTGTCCGACGTCTTCTTACTATATTTCTTCATGGATGGTTGTGCGAGCTCAAAATAGGGTGGGGGGGGGGAATGCATGCGATGGCATAGGGATTGTCACCTCTAAGCCTGACTCGTCACCGACAGGATGGACGAGGTTGAGGTATTTGCCTAGGTGGTGGTGAACTGCAGGCAAAGGCGCAACGATCATTGAAGTCGTGGGATCCGACTCCAAACCCACGGACTATGAAGCGGGGGTTGAGGCGGCATCCATGGCGTTGTTAGTGGGGATTGGGGACCGAAGGAAGCGGCACAGGTGGCGCTACGACAGGGGAGGGAAGGTGGCAGCAGAGGTGGGAAGAGCGGATGGGGAAATGTCACTCGCGCCAAACCATTTTCGAGATGTAATGCGCCCTAAATACCCTCTCCCCAATTGCCAAATATGGAGGCCTGTAGGCTCAATTGGAGCGGCCTCCAAAAATTATGCCGGATGGCGACTTTGCTAGACCACACGGTTTTAGCGAGAATTGTCGTTTGACGATTATTGTTGCGATCAGGCACTTACGGCGACTCTACCAGAGTTGCTTGCTCTAGGTCAGCTAACCTGTATGAGCTGTCAAATTCAATATTGGCCGACTTGAAGTTGGTTTCGTCAAATTTCAGATAAGGACATGCTACAGTGCATACCTGCGGATGCATGGTACAGGATGACCAGGAGAGCTGTTGCAGTGTTGAACAGGTCGCGTACAGTAAAAAATGATCTGGATCACTCAGTTTAGATCCGGCGGTTCAGAGTGATCCGAGTCACCTGTAATCTTGGCCACACAAAGTCGGCCAAACCCGAGGCCGTGCTAGACTAGTGCCGACAGAAAACAGTGCCATGTTCATCGGTAGAGACAGACAGATACTGCAGCACAACAACGTGCAAGTCCTACAATGACAGGCCCATGTGCGGGCCAAATTCATGGCAAAGACAATGACTGAAACTAACTCACTAATTGGTGTAAGCTCGCAAGATTGCTCTTCTGTGCCTGATGGGTTGTTCACGACCATTAACCACAATCAGCCACTCAAAAAGTAATGGTATCAATTCATCTAAGCTTTTCTACCATTAACATTTACAGCTGAAGTTTTTGAGCAGTCAGAAATTCTATATATATGGGGGTAAAGAAGAGCACCACAAGCTGCAGATCCAGAAGAGTCCCTACAAGCTGCCTGTTCGTTCATTCCCTCGGTCGCTTCTAGCTGAAACTCGGCCCGGTCACCACAAAGTACTCCTTCAATTCTGGGCTCGGGACCATCAGCTTACTTTTGAGCAGGCATGGATGATTAGTAACACCAAAAAAAAGGTCAGGTGCCACCAGTTCCCTCATCGCTATCTCATGTTGCAGCACCGTGGTCTCCCAGCCTGCAGCTTGTCCCACAAACATAGCATCTGCCTCGGTGATTGGTAATGCGCGGTGTAGTAGTCGTCTATGCATCCAAATTGACAGAACTTGACGCTGTGCACGTATTCGACGGGTCTGGTGTTGTTGAAACGCTCCACCCACATTCCCATGCTCACGTCCTCCATTTTGAAGAGCTGCACAGCAAGCAAAATGTGAATTAGTCATCTTCTTTTTATTACCAGAAACGAACTAGTGGTCTGCCCACGTTTTTATGTCCAGATTCTCTTCTTTCCAACCCGGTTCAAGTTATCTTGTGCTTGCAAATCTGCACAGTTTTTTAATATGGTTTTACGGCTGCTCCACTGGGAGCACAAACATAATCTGGTGAAATTCTGGTTCATTCTGGTGGTATGCAAATTGTTGACTAATTTCTGTAGCATGCGGGCCAGAAGCATTTGTTTGATCTTACCCTTAATTTATGATCTGTAAATTCTGAAACAATGGAATCTGCGATATCAGCAGATATAACGTATCCAGGACCATTCGCATATGTTGGATAATCCTCTTCTGGCCACTCCTGTCAAGTACAATAGAAAAGCAGAGATAAGAAATATGTGCATTTAATGAGGACATCGTACGCTGCTTTTGGTTAAAGGGTTAACTTGATTGGAACTTAAAGTGGAAAAGCATAATAGACGTGTCTAGTATTCAGATAGTACTACCTGTTGAAATTCAGAGTAATTACCTACTGGAAAATATGAAATCATGACAGGAAGTCTGAGGCAGCACACAATAACTTTGAGAGTAAAGTTGTGCATTCTTCCTACAGATTTATTCAGGCTCTAGCAAGCAACAAAGCAAACTGTCCTACTGGCAGGAACTAATGACTGCATCTTTTATAGCAACTTTGGCTCATACATAAATTACAGCGAGGGACAAGTACGAGAACTCATCCTTTTTAAATAAGAACAGAAAGTTAAATAACTTCTGGACTGTTTGCTACAGCAATGTAGTGAAGCACTAACTTAAATCATTATGAAATCAACTCTTCAAGTTTACCTCGTAAGTAACAGCCCATTTCCCAATGCGCAATGGATTGTGGCGATAATTCATGTTCCCTATATAAAAACTTTTACCGGTCGGTATTTTCTTAACTTCAGCCATTACTGCTTCAAGTCTAACAAAAGTATCATCATCACACTTCATTATATATTTCGCAGAGACGGCACGGACCTGAGAGAGAAAGGGTTCATTGGTGGCAAATAGTCAATACAACGACTTAATTAGCAAATTTGAAAATGGGTACTAGCTCTTACACATACCCCATATTCGCATATCGCAACCGTCTTCAGAACAACCAAATCATAGCTGTCCATGAATGGCACAATGACAATGTCCCCAAAATATTCTGCTTCCTTTTTCAACTCTAGATTCACTTCCTTTCTGGCATGCTGCAGAAAAGATAATTCAAAAGCTCAAGCCCATAGATAGTGGAGTACGCAGCTAGGAATTACTAAGCCATAGATTGAGTCAACAAAAATTACCAGCGCAACAAAAAATCGAGCGACGACATTCGAAGTCTTCTGGGCAGCAGACATCCATGTCTTGCGAGCAGCCATACGCTCTGCAAAATGGTTTCCTGCTGACAGGATGCCGATGAATATCTCGGCTGGTTCTTCTGGTAGGGGAGGGGCCTGCCAAGCTGGAAACATCTCAAGGTGTTTCTGCGGTGCAAAGCTAGGATGTGTAGTGGGCAAAGTCCCCGCAAACACTGATTGCACATCAAGGTCCCCATTCAATGATAGGCCAGTAGCATCCTCAAGCCCAAACCCCTGCAAACACCACCAGAGACAAAAGTTAGCCACAGTACCCCACCATTTTAACATCTAATTATGCTTCTCATATCTTGATGAGCAGAGAGTTGGCACTTACGATGCGGTACGGGAATGACGTCACATGCCGGCCATCAACATTCACATGATATCCCTCCAATCCAGCGGTGAGAGTAAGAACAAAGAGGCGGTCCTCCACAAATGGGTATGGCCAAGAACTAGAAACCTTCCTGGTCCGGCCAATGAGGTGATTCAACCACCATGTGGTCTTGGACTCGTTGGACTGATCTTCATCCTGAATCCACTTCTCACACTTGACCATCCCATCCACTGAACAACAATTCAATCAATTTTATCTATCGTACAGCCAAAATAATCAATAATAGAGTAGCTAAACAGTACTAGTACTTGATCAGTCAGGCAACAAACAAAGAGAAACAGGGTGTAGCATACCAGTCTCCTCGTCGGCACGGGACATCCAGCCCTCGCATCGGAGCGAGGTGCCCCACTGCATGCGGTAGCAGGTGTTCTGCTCGATGACGGGCTTGCCGCTCCAGTCGCCGCGGAGGCGGGGGTTGAAGTGGAGGATCCTGGGCGGGTCCTCGCCGTCCACCGTCTTAAGCCCCTGCAGCTCCATCATGAACTGCGAGACCATGAGGGGCTCCTCCCCCTCCCTGAGCTGCGCGATCTTGGGGTCCTGCTCGGGGTGCGCGGCGTACGGCGTGGCGGCGACGGTGATGTACGAGCCGAGCGTGAGCCCGCACGGCAGCTCCACGGTCCGCCCCCGGGCCCGGAACTCGTCGCCGGCAAGCACGATGGAGTGCGGGCACTTGGCCCTATCCTCCTCATCCAGCGGGTCCGGCAGGGATGTGCCCCCGAGGGCGTACAGGTCGGCGAAGACGCGGGCCCCGGCGGCGGCGGCCTCGGCGGCGACCTTGCGCAGCGAGCCGCCGGCGCGGGAGGAGTTGAGGCGGCCGAGGTCGAGCCCGGAGACGATCCCCGACGGTGCCGCCTCGAGGGCCTCCCGGTGCGCGCGCACGGAGGGCCGCGCCGGCGCGCCCCGCCAGCCCGCCGCGTCGTCGCCGTCGACGTGCAGGTGGCGCGCCCCCGCCCCCGCGGCGCCGGGCAGGGGCAGGGAGGGTGGCGAGGCGAGGAGCACCTGGAAGAGCGCGTAGGCGAGGATGAAGAGGGCCGCGAAGCCCTGGAGCGCGCGGCGGCGGGACGAGGACGCGGCGGCCGCCATCCCCGCCGGTGGCCTCCGCATTGCGCCCGCAAACCCTAACCCTAGGGGGAAGCAGGGGGGGCGGCCGGAGCCGCGAGCCGGACGGAGCAGAGAGGGGGGAAACGCGGCGCGGCCCACGGAAGGATGGAAAGGGGAGGGAACGGGAAAGCCGAGGCCGGGGCGTACGTGTCTGCTGCGTTATTCTGAAGATGATCGACGGTTTCCGCCTCGTTCAAACCGATGCGGGTCGCATTATTCTAGCGCTATTTTATTTCTCTCTCTCTCTCGCCCGCCTTGTGGGTTGTGATTGTGGAAAGCAGCGCGCCTAATTTACTCCGTAGCGCGCACAGTGGTGGGTTCGGCGGGGGAGGGGGGAGGGGAGGGGAGCGTGGGCTAGGCGCACGGTGGATCGGCCTGCTGCCGTGCCGTGTACGTGGGGGCAGCGAGCGGAGCGGCTGTGCGTGGAGCCGTGGACTGGGCGCGTGGAGGAGAGAGGGGCGTGCGTACGCGTGGGGTAAAGCGGCGCGCGCCGGCGCTGGGGTGGGGGCGGGGCGGGGCGGGGCGGGCGAAGCATCCCGTGCGGTGGGGGCGCGCGCTGGGTTGACCGGTGCTCACCTGGGTCGGGCGTTGAACATTCGCTGCTAGTAAATCCAAACTGAATGATTCCGTGGAGCGATACGGTCCCGGAAGGTAGATCTTGCTCTTGGGGTTGGACGGCCGGCCGTTTTCTATGTGCGTCCCCGTCTTTGTTTGTTCGTTTGATTGGGAAATCTAACGTGAGAACATTCTCTAATTGGTCTTGACAAGCGAACGACACGCCATGGCATGAATGTGGTGCGAGGAGGAAGATGGCGCCATCGAGGTGTCGGTGCCTTGACTTGCTACCGGCGAAAGAGGGAGGAAGGGAATGAGGCGCTGATGGTGGGCACGGCGAGGGTGGAGGAACATTACCGATAGGGCGAGGGATGAATTGGAGGAGGCGGTCATGGGGTTGGACGTGGAAGATGCACAACAAGAGGGACATTAGTCTCCATCCATGAGATAAGAACAATTTTACTATGAGGTACGAAAACCCTCTTGGAAGGATCGGTATAGTCGATTAGAGGGGCTGAATAGGAGACTACAAATTGTAAGCTTAATTACCAACTTTAGGAATATGCGGATAAAGTAGGTTTTCTAGAATGTGGTGTGAGGAGGACGGTATTAGAAAGATGGCGTCGTCGAGGTGTTGATGCCTTGACTTGCTATGACCAAAAGAGGTAGTGTTAGTGTGAGGGAATGAGGCGTTGATGGTGAGTGCAGTGAGGGTGGACGAACATTGCTGATAGAGCGAGGGATGAACTGGAGGAGGTGGCGGTGGAGTTGGACATTGAAGATGCACAAGGAGAGCGACATCTTCACTGGTAAGGCTCGGAAAATAAGAGTTGCAATCTAGCCTTACCACTTGTCGGTTTAATTCGACCACTATAACGAGGAGATGTTGTGTTCTTTTTCAAGATACCAAGGAAACTCTTTGCCTCTCGGAGTAAAGAACTCTCATCAGAAAGAAAAATGTGTATTAGAGTACACATGTTCATCATAATTCTTATAGCTGCTCTTTTCTACCAGGCCCTCCTTCCTTTTTGGCCGTTGCTCCATGTGTTGCTTCTTTGCCTCCCTGCACTCTATTGCGAGGAGTGTAGATGGTATATATACATTGGATTCAATTCAAGTTAACCAAATGGGCTTTTATAGGTGTTCCATTGGAGTAGCCTATGTCATTGCCTGTTAGTGGAAGATTAGAGTTATTGTAATGGTATCGTCTTTACGTTCATCCCTACTCGTGTACCACCTGTGAGCCATGGCACACGACTGCCTGTGTCTTTCACACTTGTGTATCATCCTTATGGTTGGCGGCAGGAGGCGACAAATATACATCCATAAGATAAGAAGAATTTTACTACAAGATACCAAAACCCTCTTGAAAGGATCGATACAGTCGATTAGAGGGGCAGGGGCTGAATAGGAGACTACAAATTTTAAGCTTATTTACCAATTTTAGGGATATGCGGATAAAGTAGGTTCTCTAGAATGTGGTGCAAGGAGGAGAGTCTTAGAAAGACGACGGCATCGAGGTGTTGATGTCTTGGCTTCCAAGGAGCAAAAGAGGTAGTGTTGGAGCGGCGGAATGAAGCGCTGATGGTGAGCGCGGTGAGGGTGTGGGAATATTGCTGATAGAGTGAGGGATAAACTAAGGAGACAGTGGTGGATTTGGACGTGGAAGATGCACAAGAAGAGCCACGTCAACATCGATGTTCACTGGTATGGCTGGGAAATAAGAGTTACAATTTAGTCTTACCACTTGTCGGTTTAATTCGACCACTATAACGAGGAGATGTTGTGTTATTTTTCAAGATACCAAGGAAACTCTTTGCCACTCAGAGTAAAGAACTCTCATCAGTAAGAAAAATGTGGATTAGAGTACAGACCGATGTGGATTAGAGTATCGTCGTCCATTGTCTTAAATATTCACTATTTATGTTTAAAAATATGTTTTATGATTCCTTACATTATAGATTCTAAATATGTTATACTTTATGTGAACAACTAAAATATTGATCATGTACCCGTTAGGGTTTGTATTCCCCTCTCTCGTCTTCTGCGGCCAGGGCACTTATTCCGTCCAACCTTCGCCGGCGAGCCCATCACCTCTCGTCTGCCTGTAGCTCACGCGGCCAACGATGGCGGGGGTGATCCCGATGCCTTGGCTCCGGCTAGGAGTTTAGGTTAGGTTTTGTTTCCTCACAGGTGCGGCGTTCCGGTGGATAATGATGCTTCATCTTCGAGTTGGTCTTCCAGGTTCTGATCCTTCTCGAGTCCGTCCATTGGGACAGATTCAACGGTGCTCCGGCGTAGATTCCTGCCATTTCCTTGGGTTGGCAAGGTTAGGGTTTCTCGTCGTGCGTGTGCGCCAACAAGATTTGGTGTTAGACGCTTTAAATCGATTCAATGGTTCAATGGCGACGAATGCGTCTCTAGGGCGTTGGTTTTTAGGAGCACGTGCACGAAGATTTCCCGACTGTCATTGACAAGGTCAAGCAGGCTCCGGTAGGGGAGCGGCGACAACGGCGGCTTGTTCTAGCGGCGGTAGTGGTCATTTGGTGGTACATGATCGTTGATGCAATCTTTATTGTGTTTAGGATGTTTTGTTCTTCTTATTAACGTTTATAATATATGAGAGTGTTTTTTTTTTGCAAAAAGAAATATTGATCATGTGTGAAATGACTATGAACAACACTAAAGAGATTAAATATTATGCGGCCAAGCGTTGATCTTCCCTTTCAAATTCAGGACAGATGGTGAAATAATCAGTTTAGTTTGTTGGTTTAACATAATATTGCAATTTACATATTTGTTTTTGACAACTGAAAATCAATTTCCTCACTTGCTTTGTGGCATCTTACATCATTTGGTGCTGCATATATAAACTTGTGTACCAGTGTATATGAATATTCGGATAAGATGAAAAAGAATATTAGGTTTCTTAGTAGGCAAATTGTAGTAGAGGATTTGTGTCCGGAAAGCAAACAAAATTATGACAATGTAAAGGATAAGCGTCCAATGAGAGGCCATCGTCGAGGGCTCGCGCAGAGCGCACTATCCAACAGGCCTTGTCAGTAGGTGACTGGGCTCATGACATCGGGTCAGAGCTCAGCTCGAAACAGCTGCAGGAGTTCCTTGTGCTGTGGACCGCAACAGAAGGGGTCTGCCTTCATGAGGGCCAGCATGACTCCATTATTTGGGCCTGGGAGACGGATAGTTCCTACTTGACGCGCTCGGCCTATGCTGCCAAGTTCTAGGGCAGAGAGGTAGTGCCGACAGCAGATTTTACGTGGAAGTCCAAGGTCCCCCTCCGGTGCAGATTCTTCACTTGGTTGGCGCTCAAGGACAGGTGCTGGACCTCCGATCGCCTTGCACGACATGGACTTGACCACCAAGATGCATGCCCCTGATGCGGTCGTGGGGAGGAAACGATGCAACACCTCATGCTTGATTGTGTGTTTGCGCGGGATGTTTGGAGCGTGGTCTGCCGTGCCTTGGGCAAGCAGGCGTGGATCCCGGCCAGGAATCAAACCCTCTCAGATCGGGGCGTGTCGCAACAGGAAGGATGCGTGAGCGATCATCATCTTGGTCATGTGGGAATTGTGGAAACATCGAAATTCGATCGTGTTCGACAGAGCGACGCCATCGAGAGACCATGTTATATCTAGAGTAGAGGGAGAGGGTAGATCTTGGAAGCTAGCCGGGATTCTTAGAGGTGAGGTGGGTGCCTTTCTTGGCGCGTTGACGGGTGGGCTATCGCGAGTACATACGACTTGAGCTAGTCGAGTTTGGGTGGAGTTCGGTTTGTGTAATATGTAACTCCAATGTGAAGGGGCTCTTTCCCCATCTTCTTCTTTAATATAAAGTACGCATACTTGTGCGTATTAAAGAAAAAATATAAGAGAAGTGTATACAAAGCAAAAATAAATAAACCATATATGTCTTCTTTGTGGTTTCTAATGTACATGTACAGATATTTTTTAACAATCTCAAGTTTTCAGTGCGAGAAGAAATGAGTTTCTGTCTGTGTTGTAGATAGGAGGAAAAAAATCAGTATACTACAAAAAGGCAAAATATTTTATCCCAACAATTATCTTTCTTTGTGCGCAAAAAATAATTATCTTTTTTTAGAACAACTTATCTTTCTTCGCACGTGCTATCAAGCTTATTGTTTTTGCATGAACATCCACAACATCTACTCGCTGTTAGATGACTCAAAAAATCTTGACATATTTACACGGTGTAAATTGTTGACACTGCAAAATGTGTTCTCCTTTTCACATTAGAATTTCCGACCCGTAGGAGGAAAATTACATTTTCATTTTATATGTAGCCTGTAAGAGCATCTACAACTAGACCCCCCACCCCCCTTATCTGCCCCAAACGCCCGGGCGGGTTGCTCGGTCACTGACCGGACACAAAATTGCCAGCCAACCGCGGCATGCAAATCCGGCGCAAACGCTCAGACTGGTCAGCACTCCTAATACCCGGCCCATATCTGGCGCAGATATAGGGATGCCCGGACGCGCCCGCCATGTAGGACTGACAGCAGAGACCCGCGTCAATTTGCCAATATCTAACCCCCCCCCCCCCCAATCCTTGCCTGACCAGCCCTCTCCTCTTCTCTTTTGTCCTTGTCCGCACAGCCATCACCGGCAGTGGCGTAGCCAGGCCCCAGGCTATTAGGGCCATGGCTCCACAATCCTTGTGGCACCCCGATCCACATGGAGCAGGGGGCCTTCGCACGTCAGCCCAGGATAACACGTGACGCACGACAGGTACATGATACAGCAATCCAAGCACAAAATATTCATCATTTACATGACATAGAGCATTACATCATTGATGAATAAAATGAGTGGCATAGCTCTAAGGCTGTCTAAATGGCGGCGCAAGTCTTGGTTTGGCAGCACGTCGACTCTGGCCGGGCTCCACAACTCACAAGACTGGCAAGGTTACGGTCTAGCGCAACAAGTCTTCTCCTGCAATCTGGCCACGTGCAAGGCCATGTGAGTACTTTGAATGTACTCGCAAGACAACCAAATACATAGCATCCAAACAAGCAGATGACAAAGCAAGTCCCGTGCTCATGCATGAATTTACCTCATAACAACAACTAAGCATGGCATGATATTAACAAGGAACATGGATCAAGCGAAACATTGACATAACATAGCATATTATAGCATGGCAATAGTATAACATGGCATATCATGGCATAGCATAGCATATCATAACATGGCAAATCATGGCATAGTTGTATCTATATGACATGGATATATGCATGAAACTATGCTGGAAAGTAAACTACCATTACCTCCCGTGAAGAGTTCAAGTAATAAGTTGTTCATTTACCAGTTTTACTACCACTGCCCCTCTGGGCTAACTCATGTCTCACCGAGATCTCATCTCGTGATCATGTCCAAAACAACTCCGTGACTTCTCACGACTATCTCATAGTCCAAGTCACCACATTTTTTATAGCACATTATTTATCAAATTAATTATATCCGGTTTATCCTCCATGTCGACAAATACCCGATAGTGTGACCTAGTACGAACTGTGTCCATGACCGAGGACGCGGCTATCGATAGATTATACACTCTGCAGAGGTTAGTACACTGTACCCACACTACGAAACCCATGGCCTCGTGCTCCCATTCGGGTGGACCAGCGGCGTTTCGACAAAACCGATCTATTGCATGACACTCTCCCGGCCACTCCGACAAACTCCCCTTTGGGCTATGTCATGGGTGGCCCCGGATGTCACTCTGGACATCAAACAACCACCGTCGTGGCAAAACAAAAACGGTCCCAAACGGGGACATGAGCTCAATACCAAACACGGGCACACAAGGTTATTGCCACCTACCAGGCCAGGGTAGCGCGAGCACATAACCTTCCCTAGTGGGAGGCACCGGCGAGAGGCATGACAATAGACCAAATTAGGGCCTCCCCATAAAGGCAAATGTGGCTGCACTGAAAAAGCTCGGTTCGATGGCACATGACTTGATCCCATCGATGACGGAGGAGGTTTGTTAATATTAAGTCATATTCTTATCCTCTCCATCATCATCAACATTTTGAGCATGATTAGCATGAATGCATCAATGAGCATGTAACATACAAATGCATTAACAAATAAATAATACCAAGCTTCTCAAGTGAACAGTATATAGCATATGAGGCAGGGCAATACAAGGTACAAACATATCAACAATGTACAGAAGCATAATAGCATTGATAATAATGGCATGAGATTAAATCAAAGTATCAACATGATATTATCAATAAAAGTATTCTAGCTAACATGGCAAAAGATAGCATGAAGTCAAGGCATGACATGGCAAGCAATACGAAACATATAGCACAGATTGTAGACGGAAACATAATATGAATATACTGCAGCTACACACACAGGGTGTTGATAACCCACAAGTATAGGGGATCAATTGTAGCCTTTCTCGATAAGTAAGAGTGTCGAACCCAACGAGGAGCTAAAGGTAGAACAAATATTCCCTCAAGTTCTATCGGCCACCGATACAACTCTACGCACGCTTAACGTTCGCTTTACCTAGAACAAGTATGAAACTAGAAGTACTTTGTAGCTATAAAGGGATAGATTTGCAAGATAATAAAGAACACGCAAAAAAAAGCTAGGGGCTGTTTAGATAAAGAAACAATTAAGTTAGTTTTAGTAGAGAGCTTTTTGTCACAAGAAAGTTATTTGTCCCTAGGCAATCGATAACTAGACCGGTAATCACTATTGCAATTTTATATGAGGGAAAGGCATAAGCTAACATACTTTCTCTACTTGGATCATATGAACTTATGATTGGAACTCTAGCAAACATCCGCAACTACTAAAGATCATTAAGGTAAAACCCAACCATAGCATTAAAGTATCAAGTCCTCTTTACTCCCATACGCAAACAACCTACTTACTCGGGTCTGTGCTTCTGTCACTCACACCACCCACCATAAGCAAATCATGAACATATTGCAAACCCTACAGTGGGGATCCCTCACGCTTGCGCGACACGGAGAGCACCATAGGACAACACCAATAATAAAACATACAACTCAAACCAATCACGATCATCAATCTACCCATAGGACAAAACGGATCTACTCAAACATCATAGGATAGCCATACATCATTGGGAAATAATATATAGCATTGAGCACCATGTTTAAGTAGAGATTACAGCGGGGAGAAGAGGTGTTACACCGCTGCATAGAGGGGGGAGAGTTGGTGATGACGGCGGCGAAGTTGTTGGTGTAGATCGCCGTCACGATGATGGCCCCGGCGGCGTTCCGGCGCCACCGGGAGAGAGGGAGAGAGAGCCCCCCTCCTCCTTCTTCTTCTTCCTTGACCTTCCCCTAGATGGGAGGAGGGTTTCCCCTCTGGTCCATGGCCTCCGTGGCGGCGGAGGGGCGGGAGCCCCTCCGAGATTGGATCTCTCTCTCTCTCTCTCTCTCTCTCTGTTTCCTTCTGTTTCTGCGTTCATGTTTTCTGGACTTTCACTGTTTCTTAAATTCCCGGAGATCCGTAACTCTGATTGGGCTGAAATTTTAACACGATTTTTATCCGAATATTATCTTTCTTGCAGCCGAAGAAGGGCACCAACTGCCTTACGGGGTGGCCACAAGCCTCCCAGGTGCGCCCAGGGTAGGGGGCGTGCCCCTAGGGCTTTTGGGCCCCTCGGGCATCGTTTCGCGTTGATTCTTTTTCCCCAAAACCACATATATTCCAAAAAAAATCTTCATAAGTTTTTATCGCGTTTGGACTCCGTTTGATATGGATATTCTGCGAAACAAAAAACATGCAACAAACAGGAACTTGCACTGGGCACTGGATCAATATGTTAGTCCCAAAAATAGTATAAAAAGTTGCCAAAAGTATATGAAAGTTGTAGAATATTGGCATGAAACAATAAAAAATTATAGATACGACGGAGACGTATCAGCATCCCCAAGCTTAATTCATGCTCATCCTCGAGTAGGTAAATGATAAAAAAGATAATTTTTGATGCGGAATGCTACCTAGCATAATCTTGATCATATAATCTAATCATGGCATGAATATTAAGACACGAGTGATTCAAAGCAATAGTCTATCATTTGACATTAAGGCAATAATACTTCAAGCATACTAATAAAGCAATCATGTCTTCTCAAAATATCATGGCTAAAGAAATTTATCCCTACAAAATCATATAGTCTGGCTATGCTCCATCTTCATCACACAAAGTATTTCATCATGCACAACTCCGATGACAAGCCAAGCAATTGTTTCATACTTTTAATGTTCTCAAGCCTTTTCAACTTTCACGCAATACATGAGCGTGAGCCATGGATATAGCACTATTGGTGGAATAGAATATGATGGTGGAGGTTGTGTGGAGAAGACAAAAAAGAAGAAAGTCTCACATCGATGCGGCTAATCAACGGGCTATGGAGATGCCCATCAATTGATGTCAATGCGAGGAGTAGGGATTGCCATGCAACGGATGCACTAAGAGCTATAAGTGTATGAAAGCTCAAACTGAAAACTAAGTGGGTGTGCATCCAACTTGCTTGCTCATGAAGACCTCGGGCATTTGAGGAAGCCCATCATCGGAATATACAAGCCAAGTTCTATAATGAAAATTCCCACTAGTATATGAAAGTGATAACTCAAGAGACTCTCTATATGAAGAACATGGTGCTACTCTGAAGCACAAGTGTGGAAAAAAGAAAGTAGCATTGCCCCTTCTCTCTTTTTCTCTCATTTTTTTATTATTTTTATTTTCTCTTTTTTTGGGCTCTCTCTTTTTTTTGGCCTCTTTATTATTATTTATTATTATTTTTTTGTCCGGAGTCTCATCCCGACTTGTAGGGGAATCATAGTCTCCATCATCCTTTCCTCATTGGGATAATGCTCTAATAATGATGATCATCACACTTTCATTTACTTACAACTCAATATTATAACTTGATATTAGAACAAAGTATGACTCTATATGAATGCCTCTGGCAGTGTACCAGGATGTGCAATGATCTAGCATAGCAAAGGTATAAAAAAACGGACAAGTCATGAAAATATCATGCTAGCTATCTTACGATCATGCAAAGCAATATGACAATGAATGCTCAAGTCATGTATATGATGATGATGGAAGTTGCATGGCAATATATCTCGGAATGGCTATGGAAATGCCATGATAGGTAGGTATGGTGGTTGTTTTGAGGAAGATATAAGGAGGCTTATGTGTGATAGAGCGTATCATATTACCGGGTTTGGATGCACCGGCGAAGTTTACACCGACTCTCGAGGTGAGAAAGGGCAATGCACGGTACTGAAGAGGCTAACAATGATGGAAGGGTGAGAGTGCGTATAATCCATGGACTCAACATTAGTCATAAGGAACTCACATACTTATTGCAAAAGTTTATTAGCCCTCGAAACAAAGTACTAATACGCATGCTCCTAGGGGGATAGATTGGTAGGAAAAGACCATCGCTCGTCCCCGACCGCCACTCATAAGGAAGACAATCAAAAAATAAATCATGCTCCGACTTCATCACATAACGGTTCACCATACGTGCATGCTTCGGGAATCACAAATCTTAACACAAGTATTTCTACCAATCCACAATTACTCACTAGCATGACCCTAATATCACCATCTTTATATCGCAAAACTATTGCAAGGAATCAAACATATCATATTCAGTGATCTACAAGTTTTTATGTAGGATTTTATGACTAACCATGTGAATGACCAATTCCTGATAACTCTCTAAATAGATATAAGTGAAGCATGAGAGTTTAATTCTTTCTACAAAAGATATGCCCACGCTCTAACAAATATAAGTGAAGCAAAAGAGCATTCTACAAATGGCGGTTTTCTATGTGAGGAGAAACAGGCAATCCAAACTTCAAATGATATAAGTGAAGCACATGAAGCATTCTATAAAGCCATACTCAAAAGATATAAGTGAAGTGCAAAGAGCATTCTATAAATCAACCAAGGACTATCTCATACCAGCATGGTGCATTATTAAAAGAAAAATAAAAAGCACACGACGCTCCAAGATTACGCATATCATGTGACGAATAAAAATATAGCTCCAAGTAAAATTACCGATAATCGTTACAAGAAAGAGGGGATGCCTTCCGGGGCATCCCCAAGCTTAGTTGCTTGGGAGTCCTTGAATATTACCTTGGGGTGCCTCGGGCATCCCCAAGCTTAGGTCTTGCCACTCCTTATTCCTTCATCCATCGTGATCTCACCCAAAACTTGAAAACTTCAATCACACAAAACTTAACAAAACCCTTGTATAATAAAAGAAATCACTATTTTAAGTACTGTTGGAAACTCATTTATATTTTATTTTTGCATTATAACTATTGTACTCTAACTTCACCATGGCTTATATCACCGATACAATCCATAGATTCATCAAAACACGCAAAACAATGCATAAAAAATAGAATCTGTCAAAAACAGAACAATCTGTAGCAATCTAAACATCTACCATACTTCTGTAACTCCAAAAATTCTGAAAAGTTGGGATAAAATATTTTTTTTTGCATATCAGTACTGTGTAAAAAATTCAGAAACTTTTGACGTTCCAGTAAAAAATGTAAATTCACGAACTACAGCCAAAGTTTCTGTTTTTGCACTGAACAAACCAAACAAGCAATCTAATCATCCTAAAGGCAAATCTTGGCACATTATTTTTATAATACAATGGATTTGTACAAGGGGATAATTATTTTTGTTGAAAAGTTTCTGTAATCAAGGTTCACAAAGTTTCCATGGGCATGAACAAAGTTCAAGGCTAGCTCCCACTTTAACAATGCTCGTCTTTCTCACTTTTACTTTTCTTTTTGGAAAAGTTTTTAGATTCCCCTCTATATTTTTTTGTTTTTAAACTTTATAAAAGCACTCAACATAATAAAATGACTCTCTAAAACTTCTGGGTTGTCTCCCTGGCAGTGCTTTCTTTAAAGCCATTAAGCTAGGCATATAGTGCTCAAGTAATGAATCCACCCAGATCCCAAGGTATATTAAAGCCAATTTTAATTAGCAATGATTTGTATTTTAGTATTGAGCACAAAGTAATATATATCATGCAACAATGAAGTCTAACTCTTTTCCTATGCATCGGCATGTCATAAAAGAACAATTCATGCACATCAAGTAAAGGCCAATACATAGCATAAGCAGTTTCTTGCAATTTTATCGTATTGGAAACATAGAGAGGTGGAGATGTAGTTCCTTTCTCATAATAATTGCAAGTAGGAGTAGCAAGCACATGCATATTATATCTATCAAAATCATCATGTGTAGTAGTAAAACGCAACCCATCAATATAATCCTTAATAAGCGCAAACTTCTCCGATATAGTGTAGTCACTACTGGAATCAGAGGATTTGCCATCAGCCACTTCTTTGCCGTCTGCTAGCTGACGGCAAAGACCTTCTTTGCCGTCTGCTTACAAAAAATAGACGGCAAAGAAGTGGCTGATGGCAAAGATTCTCTTTGCCATCAGCCTCGGCAAAGAGATGGGTGGGGTCCAGTGGAGGCCATCACTGTAATGGCGCACCCCCCCCACCTCTTTGCCGTCCGCTAGCAGACGACAAAGAGGTTAGTACCTATAACGGCCGTTACCCCCCACGCCTCCTCTCTCTCTTCTCTCTCTGTGCCTCGATCTCTCTCCTCCCCCGACCCCCACAGCAGCCGTCGGCCCCCGCCCTCACCTCCCACTGCCCCCGCCGCCGTGGCCCGCCGCCTGCCGTGGTCGACGCCCTGCCTAGGCCGCCCTGCCACCTACCGCCGCCCTGCCCAGGCCGCC